>CM040626.1:26624445-26884038 GCA_022817965.1 Solanum lycopersicoides
CCTATCAGTGTTACCGTTAGGCTATTTAGGCAAACTAGGGTTAAATGACGAAGCATTATGAGTGTATTAGAGGTGGAAATAACCTATCAGTATTAGAAAGCGAGGACTGGTCAGTCTTGAAAGCTGACTGACTAGTGGCCGGAGTTGCCATGATCAGAAAACTACAGCTAGAAGATGGTGGCGGCAAGAAATCACTTTAGCTGAAAATTGGGAGAACGGTTTGGTTATAAAGTTTGGGATGACTCACCCCACAATTATAATTAGTACTGAAATAAGTTTTCCCCGCCTCTGAGTGGAATAATAATTCTGGGATAATTTACATCATAACTTGTGTTTTATACCAAATGATATCATAACTAATCACATCATAACTTGTTTTCAAACCAAATGACACTAAGGATTCTCCTTTGTACTAATGTTATCAACTGATCGAGGTGCCAAATGAGGATATTTGAATGCTGATTTGTGAGTCCTGCTCTTGGCAAAATTCTCTATGGTGAGGTTGCTGGCATCACTTCTCAATGATTTTGGTTTCTTAGTAGGATCCATTCATTTTAGGATACTGGTAACTGAAAATGTTAACATTTGTGCAGTAATATTAGCAATTGTTAAATTTTACTAGCTTTACTTTTCTATTGCTTCAAATGGTTCTTGGCTACTATGTTTCAAAGCTGAGAGCCTAAGATTTATACAATTAAGAGCAGTCAATAACGGTTGTATGTAATCCTTTTGCTCTGTGGATTATGCACCGTACTACCTCATCGTGATAAAGAAAAAAAACATATGCCTGTATAGAACATACGAGAATCAGCCATATACAGCAGGATGCATACCACGATAATCAGTAAGCTTCAGTGAAGGTAAATTGACCCCTGCTTTTTATAGGGTAAAACATAAAGGAGGCAACCAACCAAATTCTAACAATCAAGTCCAACTGAGACAATACCATTGACCTAAATATACTAAACAACCACTTCAGTTCCATCAAAATATCCCATGTGAAGTCCGCGATTTTTTCCTTGCTCACAAAAAACTTCATCGATACAAATCTGCAAACATGCCTACAACTACAAGCCAAGGATGAGAGGTGGTCCTCAAACAAAATCCTATGCTTCCAACATTTTGTTTTTAAGCAACGGATACATATACCAACTTCACTATTATACAGAACTTGTCTAAGCATTGTACTTCACGTGACTAGCCTTTTCCTAAGTAAGAAAATAGAGTCGGTTGTTTGTTATCAGCTCCTTTAGCTTTCTTTTTTGATGGTCTTATGTGCGTGCTGACCCCCTTGGGAAGCGGCATTGCATCTCCTGAGAGCTCCTCATAATATCTCTTGGTTTTGGAATCCCCACTTTCCTCCTGAGGCGGAGAAAAGACCTTTGGTTTAATATCCTCAGACTCCTCCTCTTTCAAGCTTTTCACATTATCGCTAGCATGAGTACCTAATTTTTCAGGTGGATTTACGGTTTGGCCAGTCAATGACTGTTTACTACCTGACTCATCCAAGTCTTGCTCAACTTTTATGTCTGTGGCCGTAGTAGAAGTGAAACTCTCCAATTGGACTGGGGAACACAGATGACCCACATGGTCTGATTCAGGTTCCTGTTTCAAGCCCTCTGTCTGATCAGTATTCCGAATCTCTTCCTCTGCAACTTTGATATGAGACTTCTGCCCCTGTTGATCTTTGTCTCCTTTCTTTGAGAAAAATTGTGATATTGATCTGCTCTCATTAGTCTTGAGCTGCAACTACAGTTTTGACTTTTGAGTGTAAACAATAGACGCTTATTAATTGATCATCAACTCCATATCTCCTAAAGTTAATGAACCATAAACAAGGAAATAGCCTGGAATATTATCCAAGCTTTGCATCAAGTAGGACTAAAAGAGGGTCAGAGGGCATAATTTTCGTGTCTCAAGGACAGAAACAGAATGGATGTTTGCTATCAACAGTGGACAAATACATAGGAAGAAAAGAGAATGTATCTTATAGTAGATAATAATCAGAAGAAAACTTATAAATGATGCTATGAGACCGCATTATTGAGAGATAAAAACATAAAAAGAAAGTTGACTGAGAGCTAGCAACTGGGTATTATACAAGGAAAACTCAAGGACAGATAACTTTGATGATGCTGGTGAGTTAAAATTATGGAAAGTCAAATCTGCGACAAGCATTATAAGATTTGTCCAAGAAGAAATCTCATATTTCTCAATTACGGAACTTATAATGTCTCACGAGATAGGATTTGGACTCATGACGTACCGCCTACCACAGATCTCAGATTACACTAAATTTTGCCGTCGAATCAAAGGCCTGGGGGTCATCCAAGCACTATGTTCTCTTGCATACATATAGGGTTTGACAAATATATTTAGCATAAGACTTTAGCTGATATAGGGTTGGCTCACAACATGAAATGTATGACCAAAAAAATGATAATGCAATCAGTACCTCTTTGATGCACTCTGGTCCATCAAAAGAAGCCTTACCCATTGCAGCTGTCACAGGGTACCAAGCCTGCAACGACGATAACGTTTCAGGCAACTACATGAAAAGTCCACAACACTAGTTTCTTTTCCTAAAGATTGATTGTTTAGAAATATCACCAAATCTGACTCTTCATATGGTTTCAATAGTGTGTCAATGTTGGATGATGGAGAATCACTCAACCACATATCAGCAGCATCCATGTTTCCAAGAATGACAGGCATCCTATCTAAAAGACAATTTAGGTGTAATTCAAAGTAGAAACATAGCAAATAGAATCAGGCTTCAAATCAATCTGCTAGGTCTCAAAAGTCAAAGACAATCAGACAAGACAATGAGAGAAAAATTATTGGCATGTGAGACAATTATGTAGCTTCACAAGTTGATCAAAGGAAGTTGCAACAAGTCATCTTCGAAACCAAATTGAAGATTTATTTTCCATTTAAATTATTCTCCATTTCTAACCCAAAAATACTATGTAAGTCAGCTAGAAAGGACAAACATCCTGGTAGCGAAAAATTATCTTTCCACATATCCCTGATATGACTTTGAGATATAGATTTCCTTTTTACTTTATCAAAAGATAGAATAGATGAGATAGAACTTGTCTTGAAATTGATCAAGATAAACTCCTTACATAGGAGTCGTGTATGTAATAGCATCCATGGTGGAATTGGAATACCTCCATTAAAGGACTTGGATGATGTTTTGGAAGCTAAAAAGATGCAAGACAAGCTTCTCACTTATCGTGGAAGATGAGCCCAAGAATTATGGTGAGGAGTGAGCTAAGTGCTACATGTATTTCATGGTCCAGGTTCAAGTCCAAGAATAGGAAGAGTGAGACGCAAATGGAACCAAAAAGGGGCTAAAATTTTAGCCAAAAATGGGCTGGAAAGTAACACCCAACCTAAAATTAATTCTTTGTTTGATATCGATGGATCTTATTCGGTTGACTTAAGAAGGTAATTAGTCTTATACTAATTATTGTCTGTAGTTACTCAATTAGGGGTGTGAATCATTTTGATCTAAGTTCTTGAATTGAATCTATTAGTAAACGTGATTAGCCTTAATCCACTAAAATTAGGTCCACTACAATCAATTAAGATTTTTAGCAATTATTTTTTAGATTTTGGCATCTATTTCTTGAATTTCGCCTATCTTTATTTTTCTAGTCTTTAATTTTAGTACTTCTCGTTTCCGCATTATCCTCTTGTTTTTGTTTCAAGTAACCATATGCTCATCAGTATGTCTTCCCCTGCATATATATGCATCATGTCTATTCACATGTTACCAATGTGTAAAACCCTTCTGTCAAGTATGCCAATACAGTTCCTTAAACTCCCATCAAGTCGATGCTTTTAGGTGTCTAGCATCCAACAAAGTCAATGCTAGGCTCAAAGTTTAAAGTTTAATGTTTAAAGTTTAAAGTTTCAAGTTAAAATTTTAATGTTTAAAGTTAAATAAAAAGTTAAAGGAAATCAAACTATATTATATTATTATATATTATATCAAGTTAATAAGTTAATAAATATGTAATGACTTAATTAAATATTTTAATGAATATTACATAATATAACTATAATATATGTGTATATTTAATAATATTAAAATCTAATAACATATGCTATATAATAATATAAGTTAATAAGTTATTTTTAAGAAAATTCCCGGTTCCAGTACCGGTCAAACCAGTTGCAAACCGATAGCTATAGGACCGGACTGGAACTTCCAAAAAGTTCTGGTAAACCTGGTTCTGGTAATTTTTTCAGTTTAGAAACACCGGATCCAGTACCGGTAAAACCGGTCCTGTTGTTTCCGGTTCGGTCCGGTTGCAAGCCTTAAATTCAAGGTATCTATTATCATTAACTTTAAAGAAAGACATACTTAACCATTTCAAAGGTAAATTTTCCCTAGATTCTGGCGTACCAACTGATTAGATGACCTACTCTTAAGGAGCATGCAATGGAAGTGTGTATGGAGCTAGGAATTAGTTTTACACAAACAGCTGTAAACTTTGTCTTGCTCTCAACCAAACCAGAGAATTATAAGATGAAATAATTGAAATTGGAGCAATATCAAAACACTCTTGTTATAAGTTTAAAATAGATTGTAAAAAAGAAGTAAGAATAATGCTATGAGGCCAAGTATTAGAGTATAATGTACATCAAGAACAAAGGAATTCTACCAAAAGTCAATAAAAGAAAACTAACCATGGAGCCATTCTAAAGATGAGGACGCCGAAGTTGTCAATATAGTAAATGTATAAATAACATCTCCTGTATTAGGAGACTGAAGTAAGTACAAATAACACATTAGGTTGTAGCAATATCCTATACTTCACAAGTGCAGTATTTCAAATCCAAAAGATAAGTAGGAAATTAATATAAAATCTGCCGATTGTAATCTCGCTCACATTTAAAATAAGAAAAGGATAGGAGAATAGTCATTACCAAGATAAACAAAGTTGTTCCAGAATCAATTTTGGATGCCGAAAGAACATTAAAAATAGACAGATCATGAATGAGAATGCTGTTAATAATTGTGACTAGTAACACACTATTTGTCGAACTAAAGAAAACGGTAATTCACCTTCTTGATTCTTCCAAGAGTCAAAAAGGGCAGCAAACACCAGGGGCCGGGCATCCTTCAAATGTATGTAATAAGGTTGCTTTTTTGACCCATCCTTTTTCCACTCATAAAATCTGAAAAAAGTTGCATCACTGAGAACCATCGATATTGCAATTGAGACAAATTCTGCTATTCTGTCAACATACGAGAAAGTTACATGAAAGAAGCTTTGGCTTCTCCAAAATGTACTCTGATTTTCTTTTTGAAACTGATAACTTAAGATGTGCTTTGATTTTAAATAATTCCACTCAGTTTTTCTTTTGTTTTTTGGAAGGAAGCGAATTTAGGTAAGCTCCATTCACTGGAAGTTACTGATGGCATGACCTTATCAAGGAAATCTCAGTTTGACAAGTCAGCTTTAGTGAAAAGAACAGATAAAAGCAGATTGGACATAGAAATAGATACTCTGATAGACTTGTATAGCTGAGAAAAAACCTACCCCTCAACTGCAACCAGGCACCTATTCTTTGGGATAAGGCGGCGAAATGAAGCCTTCTCCTTTATTGACTCACACCGAGCATTGAACTGCAAACAACCATGGTCATACACTGTTTTGTGTGGCCACAACAGCAAGATGTTCAATCCATATATAAGTAAGGCATTATGTGATCAAAGCTAAGTGAGAAAATGTCATTATATTGTAAATGGTTATATTCTAGATGTTCTATCCTCTTCCCCAAAAAGAATTCTTACAATTCTTATAAAAAATCAAACAAACTACACCAGATAATCTCTATTCTTTTTCTATTCCTTCTCAAACACACTCCCATCACCCCACAGGTACTAGAAGCAGATGAAGACATTGATGGAGTATTCAAACCGTCACCTCATGCATTAGTTAAACAAAGTGATATATTGACTGATCCCACAGCTAAAAGGAAAGTTACAAATTAGGTTATATATGATATTTGACATCAAAATTCTGCATCACTCTAAGCTTGATAGATTGTTGAACAAACATACATTTATAGGAAAAATACAAGTTTAAACAAATGAGAACTAGGAACAAAAATAACCAAAATATCAACAGACATAATCTTCCCAGTCAGGTGACTGGACTCCTAGGAGAGCAAAATGAGCAGGCCAAAAATCACCAGAAATTGTTGGGAAAAGTTGGATGGAAAATTTAGACGTCATCAAAGATAAATCACCCTTCTACAGAAAAGATCAATAGATTGCCAATAGAAGTAGACACAGGTAGTGTGAAATGTGAAGCAAACACGAGATTTCAGTGCGTGCAGCTAAAATAAGTTCAAGAGTTTATTTAAAATTTTGTTTTAAAAGCTATGAGGATGTGGTATCTTTATGCCCTGGAAAGTCTTCAACAAACAAAAATAAAAATATAGAACTGATTAAGGGGCACTTGGTGCAGACACCATATCATATCAGACATGAGGCTGAATAATCCACTGTTTGGTACATGGATTTAGGTTTCATATTGTCAAACACCATACCAAGCATTATTCAGTATCTCAACAAGGGTGGTACTTGTCAATTGGGGTACTAAAAATTCCTTATATTCAACTAGGAACTACTTTAGGGCTAAGAATTATAGCCTAACAATTACAACTCCCTCCTACACCAAAGTGCTGTAGGCTCTCAATCCTACCTACAGTCGTTCCCTCTACTACCTTCGCCTTCCATTAATCATGAGGCAGCCCACCAAACCATAAAACTAAGACAAATCATAAACAAGGTGGAGCAGGTTAAAACAATTTTTTAAAAAACAATCTTAAATGAAAATTAACAAGTTTATTGTTTTGAACTCATCAGGTTGAGGTATTTTGGTTTTAAAATAAGAAGTTGTATGCAGGGTGGTGCGATGCAGGCTAAGTTGCTCGGACTCGGGTGTCGGTATCCGAGACGGATGCGAATCCGGGAGTCGGATTCGGCGAAATCCAAATTTTAAAATTCGTGGGTGCGAATCCGAGTATGGATACGGGTGCGGAGATACGGCTAAACGTAAATTATTCATCACCAAAATATTACTATATTATTATTTTTTCTATAAATATATATATTTTATAATAAGGTGAGCAAATAAATTGAGAGTAGTTGTACCTCAAATTTTTCAACTCAAAGTCAAACCAATTAAAAAGCACCACAAATGAGTAGCCAATTGGATGATTTATAGTGGTTGAGAGTGCTTCACTATTTTTATACGTGGCTCTTCCACCCTCCAAATAATTACAAGTCAATATTAAAAAAAATTTAATGTTTAAAAGTATTTTTTCCAACTTTCAAGAAAAAAAGCTGGCTCCCTAGAAAAAAAAGCTGGCAGAGCATTTACTTTTTGAACTTTCAATAAAAATCACTTCTTCTTCTCAACTCTTCTTCTTCTCTTTCAAACTGTTTCTTCTCAACTCTTCTTCTCTCTTTCAAACGCCGGCGACTCGCCGGCGTTGTCGCCATTAAAAATAATTTTCTCTTCTTCTATTCTTCTCTTCTCTCTTCTTTGTACTTTTTTCAAGCTTTGTACTTTTTACGTCGTCGGAAATTGATTTTTTCTTCCCCAAATTTTTCTCGGCTTCGGTCAAAGTATCCAGATTGGATTGACCGAATCCGACACGCACCCCGCACCCGCACCCGCACCAGAGTCGTGTCGAGACGGGTTCGCGTGCAAAAATGAAGAGTCCGCGCAACTTAGGATGCAGGTGAAGCAGCTTTAACTTTCAAAGTAATTTAAGGTACTTGTACATTAATCAGTGTTTCATTCAGTAAATCTTAAGTTCTTAGTTTCATAAATTTATAATTTTATTTACTCCATAAAATATAGACCTTATTTTTAGCCTGTTTCCAAATATTTTGAAAGAATTTTAAGTAACGAAAACTTTAAGTTATACTTCCTAAATAAACTTACAGTGATAATGCAGTAAGATAAGTATTAAATATCACATCTTAAATGTGACAAAGTATTCTACAAAGGCACAAATGAGAACACAAGTTAATCCACTTAGCAAACCAAAAAACAAGATCAAATTTTTATATTATACATCCTATTTTTATCACAATGAACCAAATCAAAATTTCAATATTGTATCAATAGTTATCCTCATACGTCACTTCTAATATCATCTTCAGTTTGTACCAATTTGACCCCTATAACTCATTAAATCTGTAATCAGTTGTGGACAAAATCAAAACAACTCTCAAAATGAAAATGAAAGAAGTGCACAATCAGTGGCAAATTTCCATTTACCATCCTGTAATGGTCAGGCTTTTCAGTTTTCTTAGTGAAGCTGGGAACAAGACCCCATTTCATGCAATGAATAACAGCGCCTTCGTCGTTGGCCCCATCGTCTCTCCTTACCACTGGTATACTGAACCCAGGCGACACATTATACGACGGCCGATACCTAAAAAAAAAAGTTCTCACAATTTCATTTTCGAATTTTTGGTTAAAAAACATCAATATTTCAGGAACATCTCATTAAACGGTTTAATTTGAAAGCGGTTACCGGTTCATGTCAACGTGCCGGACGCGGCGACCGTTGAGGTGACAAGCCCGAGGAATATCATCGGGCCTGAGAGTACAGCGAGCTCTTCCGCACATCAGTTAATCGGCGACTTGTGTTTACGCTCTTCGTTTCGCTTCGATTCTGGAAGGGTCCAAAAGGCGGGAAGAGAATAGAGGAACACCACAAAGGGTAATTTTGTAAGTTTGTTCAGAATGTGCGATTGGCTAATGGCCGTTTGATTAGAGTAGCAAACTGTCTGTCTTCACTCTTGAGATTTGAGATTCTTCATTCCCAAATCCTCTCTTTGTCGGGAAAATAGGGAAGTGTTCCACTTTTCCATAAAAAATTGTGATATGTTGTAAATCATTTTGATGGTTAATTGGATGATCATAATTTTTTGGTTAATTTTTTTCTTTATGAGTAATTATGTTATTGATAATGTGATCAAGTAGATAATTATAATTTTAATTTTTTATTTTTAATGGACAGTAATTCTCAAGGTTTAATGTAATGTTTATGATATTTTTTGATATTTTTCAATGTAATCCTATAAATAGTGGTGTTGAGAATAATGCTGAGTACATTTGAAGACTTAAAATAAGTTTTCATCTCTTATTTCCCTATTTTATTACTTTCATCTAGTGTTGTTCAAAACTGAATCGAAATCGATAACCTGAACCAAAGAAAAAGTTATTGATTTATCACTATTAGATTATTGGTTCAGTGGTTTTGATACCGGTTTTAATTTTTTTTGTTATCGGATTATCGATTTTTAACGGTTTGGGAGTTTTTCTTAACGGGTTAATCAATAACTCGATAGTAAATTAAATAATTATATTAATATTATTTTGTATATAAAGTCTTTGACTTAGAGTTTGGTTTCCTACTTTTATTTTTTATTGTCTCAAACACTTGGTTATTCTACAATGTAAAAGTATTTGCTTTTGAGCATGATGTAACTTGTGAACTCATGTGCATGGTTTATTTCGGTTGTCACTTCTAAGTGATTTTCAATATATATTTTTTGTGTCAAATCTTAACGGGTAAACCGATAACCAAATCGATAAAGATCAAAAACCGATAAACCAATAACCGATAAATCAATATCTTAATGGTTCTATAACGGCTTAGCATCTCTACAAATCGATAATCAATAATTTAAATCGATAAACTTTAAAATCGAACTGAACCGACCGATACGCAACCCTACTTTCATCTTCTATATTTCTTGTCTTATTTTGCTTTAATTTTATAGAACGTTATCAGCACGAAGTCTCAAGATTGAACAACATCTCTTGTGAGTTTTATCATGTCGAATTCATGAAAGCTTGAGTTCGTGGCACTTGATATTTCTGGAAATAATTACTTGTTATGCGTCTTGATGTCACTATTATCGATGGTAATACAACGTCAAGTCAGGACAAAAGCAAAGGCAATAATTTTTCTTTGTCATCATCTGGATGAAGGTTTGAAGGTTGAATATCTTACGTGAAAGATCCACTTGAATTGTGGACTGGTTTCAAGGAAAGGTATGACCAACTTAAGGTAATGGTATTGCCAAGGACTCGTAATGAATGAATTCACTTATGGTTACAAGATTTCAAAACTATATGTGAATATAATTCTGATGTATACAAAATTACTTCCCAATTGAAATTATGTGGGAAAGATATTAAAGATGAGGACATGTTGGAAAAGACTCCCACAACTTTTCATGCCTCTAATTTGATATTATAACAACAATATCGTGAAAGGGGATTCAAAAAGTAATATGAGTTGATCTCATGTCTTCTTGTGGCTGAGCAACATAATACTCTTTTATTGAGAAACCACAAGGCTCAACCTATGGGAACTGCTCCGTTATAGAAAGCAAATGAGGTTGAAGCACATGACCAGTCTGAAAGAAGAAAAAATAAGAAAAAATAAAAATCAAGGCTAAAATAATGTGCATGAACGTGACAATGGCAGAGAAAATTATAATAATTGTCGTCGTCGTGGTCGCCAGAAAAGGGAAAACAATATGGGTTCTCAAAGCACTCTTCCAAGAGTCAATTGTCATCGTTGTAGCGTGAAAGGGCATTGAAGAATGAATGTCAAGCACCTAAGCATTGTGTTAGACTTATCAATATTCCTTGAAAAGAAAAGGAAATAAAAATGGTGCATCTTCTTTTAATGCTCGGGTGAAGTCACACTTGACTTATAAAAATGATGCTGATGCAGGGCCTACACAAAAATATGATGACAATATTGAAGCAAATTTGGCTTTAAAAGATGATGATTTTGATGATCTTGATGATATTACTCATTTGGAAGTTGAAGACTTCTTTGGAGATCAAAAATAATATTTGATCATTTGATTGGAAAAAATAATTATGTTATTTTAGTTATGTGCTTTTAATTGTTATATTTTTCCTTATGTTGTTTTTATATTCAGAAAAAAGTACTTTTATTTCCTTGCAAAGTTGTTGATTTTTCACATTTCTTATGATGTACTTTTATTTTATGGAGATAAATAAAATTCCTCAATTTTCAATTGGTTCAAGATGAGTAATGGAGATATGTGTCTTCTTGATAGTGCTACAACTCACACTATTTTAAGAGAAATGAAATATTTCTCTAATTTAATTATGAAAAGGCATAGGTTAATACAATATCTGGTAGTGTAAAATTAATTGAGGGCTCTGGAAGAGCAGCCTGACTACTACATGGGGGAACAATATTACATATTAAAATTGCATTGTACTATAGTAAGTCTCAAAAAAACTTATTAAGTTTCAAGGTTATTCGCCAAAATGGCTATCATGTTGATACTGCCGATGAAGGAAATGTTGAATACCTTTATATTACTATAGTAAAATTGGGCAAAAGTATATGCATGAAAATTATCCGCACCTGGATTGCACCATACAAGTATTAGTATGGTTGAACAACATGTCATAGTAAACAAAGGGTTTACTAATCCTAATTATTTTGTCATTTGGCATGACCGGTTGGGCCATCTTGGTATAATATGATACCCAAAATTATTGAGAATTCACATGGGCATACTTTGAATAATCAGAAAATTCTTCAATCAAAGAAATTCTCTTATACTGCTTGTTCTCAAGGAAAGTTGATTGTTATATCATCAACAACTAAGGTTGGGATTAAATCCCCTATATTTTTGGAACATGTATAGGGTGAAATTCTCTTGATATATGCATCTACAAGATGGTCACATGTGTGCTTATTATCACTCGCAATATGACTTTTGCGAGGTTGTTGGCCCAGATAATAAGATTAAGAGCAGAATTTATAGATTATGCAATAAAGACAATTCGTCTTGATAATACTGATGAGTTTATATCGCAGTCTTTTAATGATTATTGTTTGTCCACTGGATAACAATTGAACATCCAGTTGCTCATGTTCACACTCAAAATGGTCTAGCAGAATCTTTGATTAAGCGCCTCTAATTGATAGCTAGACCATTGTTAATGAGGACAAAGTTGATTGTTTCAATATGGGGGCATGCTATTTTGCATGCAACAACATTGGTGTGCATAAGACCAACTAGTTATCATTAATTCTCTCCATTACAATTGGTTTCTGATCATGAGCTAAATATTTTCCATCTTAGAATTTTAGAGTGCATGGTATACGTTCCAATTGCCCCACCTCTACACAAAGATGAGTTCCCAAAGAAGGTTTGGGGTGTATTTGAGTATGAATCTCCTTTTATTATCAAATATTTGGAACCTATGACAGGAGATATATTTACGTAAGATTTTGTGATTGTCATTTTGATGAATCAGTATACTCAACATTAGGAGGAGAACATAAGCAGTTGGAAAAATAGATAGATTGAAATTCATTATCCCTATCACCTTTAGATCCTCGAACAAATCAATATGAGCAAGTGGTTAAAAAGATAATTTATTTGCAAAATATTGCAAATCAACTGCCAAATGCATTTACTAACCTTCCAAGAGTTACTAAATCTTATATTCCAGCTTCAAATGTTCTAGTTTGAGTTTGTCCCGGTAGAATAAATTGTTAAAGCAAATGAGTCTAAATCATGTTTAAAACGTGATAGGCCAATTGGTTCAAAGGATAAAATCATTAAAAAAAAGGAACAAATGATCATAAAGATCATATAATGAAGAAAATTGCTCAAGAAGAGCTCCGAGACATAACAAATTATAAGACCACAGAGAAGGTCCAAATAGCTGAAAATAATAAGAATGAAGAAATCTCAGTAAGTTATTTCTCGACGAAAAAAAGTGAAATCAAAATAATATTGTGGTGGACAATATTTTTGCTTATAATGTTGCTATTGAAATACTGCAACGAGGCGATGATTTTGAACCAAAATATGTCAATGAATGCAAACAAAGAAATGGTTGGCCAAAATGAAAGGATGCAATTCAAGCATAATTAACTTCACTTGAAAAACGTGAAGTTTTTGGACCAATAGTCCGAATACCTGAAGGAGTCAATCAAGTGTGGTACAAATGAGTTTTTTGTGAGAACGAAATTAAAAAGGTGAAGTCATAAGATGTTGACACCCTATTTCGGCCCTTTCCAATAATAATTAATCATCGAGCTTCCTAAATTCCAAACGATTTGAAATAATTAGTTTATAAAGTTCAATATATTTTTCAAGTTTTTTTGTAGTAGTTCGATCGCTTTTATAATTTTAATAATAAATATTTCTTTTCATATAATTAGTTTATTTTATAAATATTTAAAAACCGTCTAAAAAGATTTTGTTTTAATTAAATATTTGGTTAATTAGTTTAATTATTCAATAGTCTATATTTTTAGGTTAATTAGTTTGTAATTAAGTCGATTATTTTATTTTCGTTAAGATTAAGAAGCTTGTTAATTAATTGGTATTAATTCATCTTAATTGAATCTTAACCAAATTTGCTAATCAACCTCAATTTGATTATGTTCTAAATTCATTTGGCTATAAGTGCAATCTATTGGCCAGTTAATCAATCTAACCCATTTGGGACAAATAAGTTTGGACCTTTTATTTTTCGACTTCTAACAGCCCAAAATATTTTCAGATTACTCAGCCCGCTTCCTAAATCCATACCCAATTCAATATAACCACACATTACATAGGACAACATCACCAGCAGCGTGCAATACCAAGCGACCTCACTTCATTCTTCTTCTTTTTCGCGCAACAGTAGCAAAAAACCTCCTGTACCAATTTCTTCTTCATCGCGAGCCCAGACCAGCAAAATTGATCCGAGTCCAGCATCAATACAGCCGCGTCCCTCTTCTATCTCCCTTATCCTCATCCGTACGAAGAATTTCACAGGTGTTGTAATCTCATTGCTCGCTCGTCCTTTGCTCGAATCGGACGACTGCAATGTAGTTTCCGTTGAGAATTGTACAAATTTGGTACAATTGATAGCTGGACACCTTATCCTTTTGAAGGAATTCGAATTTCGAATTCGAGATTCCCCTATCTCGATTTCCCCCCTTTTCAATCTGCCCTATCTCCCTCTATATAAGCCTTTTCTTCATTCATTGTTTGGGGATTTCTTTTTGGGGTGAAGAGAATTTTTAGTGGTAGAGAGTTATAGAGAATCAAAGAAAAAGGGAGAAAAATATTTTTGAAAGGAAAATCAGAAAGGTTGAGGCATAGAGTTGCATACAAAGATTTGAAATTCAAACCTCTAAAAAGATTTCAAGTTTCGTATGCCTGTTTCTCCTTTCACTCGTCGTCTTCAAAATTTGTCACAGTTCTTGATTTTTCGTCAGTGTGAAGTCGTTCCTACTCGTTTTCGTCTGAATTCGCTGTCACAAAAAAGGAGGAGCACGTTAGTAAGATGACCCGATTTCAGACAATGTTTCTCTTTCGTTACTGTTAAATGCTCTTCTTTTGACAAGTTGCTTTCTTTAATGAAGTTATCTTAGATTTCTCGCTCCTCTTCTTGACTTTTATAATGCACGTGAGTTTCTTGTTGATTTATTTTTCAGGGATTCCTTTTTTGCATCCAGTTAGCTTTCTTCTATAAGGTTTTGGTTTATGTTGCTCTCATGTCCCTGTGTTGTCTTATGTCATTTTGCACAATTTGGCATCTGTTACATTGGTTAAAGTGGCGCCTCATTTTTTATTTTTGATCTTACTGTCTATCATCTTCGTGCTATTAGTTTAATAGTTAGAATTTTCAAGTCATCATTTTGAAACTTGGGGGAATTTTATAACTTGTTTAAGTTTATTTTTCGTCTCTGAGCGCCTTTAACGCTTTCAATTAGATTAATGGGTCTGTTCTTAACTCTTTGTGTTGCTTTGATGTGTCTTTTATTTTTTTCTCTATTCTGCATCTTCTTAGAATTGTGAAAGCATAATGTATTACTGCCTAACATCGCTCTATTTTACTCAAATTCATGTTTCAATTTTGTTTAAGTTT
This sequence comes from Solanum lycopersicoides, assembly GCA_022817965.1. Lineage (NCBI taxonomy): Eukaryota > Viridiplantae > Streptophyta > Magnoliopsida > Solanales > Solanaceae > Solanum > Solanum lycopersicoides. The sequence goes on from CM040626.1 coordinate 26,639,436, forward strand.
TGGTCGAAAAAATGCCAATCATTGGTAGATTTAAATATGAGCTTCATGATATATCTTCCTTATCATTGCGCTGTTTGATTCATTTTCATGAGGATTTTTTTTTTAATCATTGTCTTGTCTTACAATGTATGAGCAATTATTTCGTTTTTATGCGTTCTGTACTCGATGATTATTAAATTTATTTAATACCAATTTTAGTTACGGATTTGCTACTTTAATAATTTTTAAATTAATCTTATTTTAATTGTTAGCATCATTTATTAGCATACTCAAACTTACATGGCATTTGGTTGTTGTGGATTTTAAATGTTAAAACTGTGGCTCAAATGATCATTATTTTATTGTTAGCGTGCCTTGGACGTAGTGTCTTTTGAGTTAGTATCTCTTTGTCCAGATCCATGCTGTTTAAATTCAACTCAATTATTTTTGTTCTAATAATTCAAATACTGTTGTGACTTGCTTAAATTGTCTGAGTTATTGGCTATTATCAGACACTAACCTTTACTCTTTGTTATTGTTGCACGCGGAATCTATCTGATATTATCATGAACTTGTATCTTCTCCTCTCCCTTCGCATTTCAGATGAGCCATAAACGACTTCAAATCTTATTTGTCGAGTCAAGCCATGAAGTTGACGTACAAGTCCCAAGTCAGAAGAATTTGGAAAGACCGAGAGTTGAAGATTTTGGGCCAAGCGACCCAAATTCATTTTCTTAAATTTTGTATTTTTTTATTTTTGGGCCTAAGCCCTTGTTTTCTTTATTTTTGTTGTATTATTAGAATCATTATGACTGGTGGAAATTGGCCAAAAGGCTCAAAACAAAATGAATCCAAATACAGGTTTAGGCGGACAGAAACCGGATTTGGACCCAACTCTCTCTCTTTTACTTTGTCGCTTATATGTTTGTTGATATTTGTCGTTAGTTTTAGGGTTAAAAAATTTCAAATCACCATAAGACGACACTATGTTTAACAATTCAAACTAAATCGATCGCCTTTAAATAGACTTAAAATGACAATAGATAAAGTTTTGCAAGTCAAATTTCACTTAGATAGTAAATTAATACTTTATTTTCAAACAACTCTAAATAATCTCTATCTCAAAAAATTAAGTTAGAAATTTTAGCCAAACAAGTTAGTTGTCGGATAATTACGAGTTAGCGAATATTTTAGGTGCCGTAAAAACCTTCCTAAAATATTAATAAGAATCCCCGAACCCCCTTTAAAGTTTTCTTAAGGTTTCCTGTTTAAATCTTTCGAAAGCTAAGTTTTCTTGATTTTTCTTAAAAATTAAGTGGCGACTGTTAAAACAAAGTCTAAAAATTAAAATATTTTTCTTTTCGAAATAAAACAAAATGGCGACTCTGCTGGAGAATTGAAGGGTTCTAACCTTAAAACTAACCTGTTTGGCTACATGTAAATAACTGTTTACTTGCTTTCTTTATCGTGTTATTAAAATGTTGCTTTTTTCATGACATCGACTCCGCCAAACGACAAATAGTTTACATTAGGACAAAGACAGTTACGTGGCTTACCACTACTTTCTTCAGTAAAACACACAAGTCTAATCTTTGGAAGTAATAAACGAATAGTTGATTTGTGGTCATCCAACGTCGTTTATTAGCTTCACCCCATTGTCTGTCCGACTAGAGTAACCGTCATTTCTAAACCAATTCCAGTCAACCTAGAGCAGAGCGAAATCAAATCCAAATCTAAGCATTAGCCTAAGATGACCCAACACCCAACGCGTGTTGGGCCTATTACATATTCCTATTATGTATCCCCATTCAGTTTATTCATAAAAGTTGCATAAATTGAATTTTGGGGGCAATGAAATATTTCAAATGACGTATACATTCTTCAAATTGGTAGGCCTACCCTTGACATAAAAGGGTCACATATATGTTTAGGCTGCGCAATATTTGCTAATGTGTTATAACTGTTTGTGTGATTATATTGCTATATTTGGAGATATTTTAGCATACTCTTCTTCAAATTGTTTTAGAGCCCTAAGCACAAATGTCAAGTCACTATCAAAAGTGCATCCAAATATTCTTCGAGTCTTTAGTTTCCCGACAAAATTTGAACTTCATTATTTTCGATTATTCTCATATCAGAAAAAAGATTCATCGCCTCAAAAAAAAATTCAAAATTTAAAATTCAAGTGGGTCGAACTACGTAGGACCTGAATTCTCCCTCGTGAGATACATAGGTAGCCTTTCAAGGTTCGGTCCCCATTTTTGAGAAATTTTGTCTTGTCTAAAGAAATTAGAGATACATTTCAATCAAAAATCCAAAGTACGACAATGAAAGATACCATCAACTTTGTCTCGGCTCAAGTCGACAGTTTTTTATTCACTAATCCCAAAGTTAAATAGGAAAGTTCCAGTCTATTTATCCATTTCTCTATATGGGTGGACAGTTTATCTCCGAATAAAGCAACTCTTGTGTGTTTACACCTATGTATGATATCTTGTACTATTTATCACCTTCAGGCACTAACACATTTATCTTTTGAGTTTTTTCATTTGTCAGGTATTTAAACTGATCTGTGTTGATAAGTTGGTTGATCATCCTTATTTTACAAGATCGAAGGCCCCCAAAGATTTCTTCCCCAATCAAGGTTTGCAAAAAGAAAAGACATTAATGGGTGATAACAATGATGAGATCGGCCTGAATGATGTTGCCGTGGCTCAACGCGCCGCTGATCAAAATGAATTGATTATGAAGTTGATGCAACAGATTGCCAAAATGAGGGTTGAAGTGCAAAGAATGCAAGATTTGTCTAATCCAATTTCATCCTTCAACCCTCTAAGAGATGGAAGACCTCCACTCCATTTCCTCTCCCCAAGAACTGAACAGGTTCAGAACCTATCCTCTAACCCCGCTCAAAATCCTTCAACCATTGACTTAACTACCCCCAATCCCCATGACGCCACGACCTCGTGTCATGCACCGGCTGTTGACATCAAATTTCTGTCTGATAGTTTTAAAATTAATACATTTTTGAGTATTTTATTTTAATAGTTTAAAATACATGTTTTTGTCATTTTAGTGAAATTTGTTGATAATCATCCTCTTTCTTAAAGTATTAGGATTTTTTATCGATTGTTATATTTATATTATTTTATCACAGTCAGACGTTCAAATATTTGTTCATTTCTTATAAAATCATTATTTCTACTAAATTGCATTTTTTTACATGTAATTGATTACATTTATTACATTTTTCATATTCATTATTCTCTGTTACATTGTTAATATTCATTTTGATATTCTGTGCAGTCTAAAAATTTATTCAAAATCGAATACAATTTACATACACAAATTTTTTATTAATCGACAATTTTTGGGTCACAACCTCAAGCCCATAACTTGGGCCCATAATTTTCAACTCCCTATATATGAAATAGTTGATCTATTAGATTTTTGGGGGTGGATACGATTTTAGGGATATTTTTTCAAATTTATTATTATTTTATTGTTCATTATTTTTTCGGCGAGTCGCTAGAGTTATTCCGGCAGTCCACCACCAAAACCCCATTTTTTCCGTTCTCCTCTTCACTGCCAGCTCCTCCCAAACCCCACAACCTCTCCTTTCTCTGATCACTGCCCGACCAGAATCCCCTACAAAGACCACCACAACAGCCTCCATCCTTGACCAACAACCCCAAGCCTTTTTTTTCCTTTTCCGTTTTCCAGCTAAACAAACCACCGGAATTCAACCATTTTCAGACCTCCAAACCGACCAAACCAGACCCTTCCTCCTCCCTTTTCCTCCATGAAAAAACCAACCAAACCAGACCCATTTTAGTCTTCTTCTCCGACCCAAACCGCTGCCAAACAACAATCAAACAACCACCTCTTTTCCCCATTTTCCAGCAGCCAAAATCCCCTCCCGTCTCCAATCAAACAACACCCAACACCACCATTAAAACCTCACTCAAACAGACCCAAATCGACCACATGCAACCCAGCTCCAATGAACCAGAGCCAAACGCTGCCAGCCCCTTTCCCTTTCCCCTCTCTTCGAGTTTATGTTTCTTTTTGTTATTTTTGCAGACCACCAGAGAGCTCGAAGCTCACACCATCAGACCCGCATCGTTGCAACACCGATTCCGGCAACAACATGTCAATTTCGGCAAAGCTTCACCGAACTCCAATCAAGTACAAAACATCACTGTACAGTTCTTCCAATTTTTTTTTTTTTTTGTTTATCTTCTCTTGTCACTAGTATTATTGCGATTTGGTGGAGTCAAAATTTGGTAGTATAGATCTGCTTGTTTTATATATATTTTTTGTGATGTTTATCATTACTTTATATTAGTTTAATTAAATTGTTGCTTTCTTATTATATATTTTTTGTTGTTATTGTTATTTTACATTTTTTTAAATGATTCCAGTTATGTTTTAGTTTCCAATTGCTGTCATTTTTTTTAATTATTATTTTATATTTTAGTGCTCACTTCCTTAGACTTTATATTATTTATTTACTACTTGTCTCTTTTTCATAACAAGTGTTAAAAGTTGGAATATTAAGGCAATACAAAAATGTTAATTATCAATTGTTTATTAGCTTTGCAACTATTTGTTTTTGCTTCTTTACTGATGGTTAGTTTGTTGTCTTATTATTTTGGCCAATGAAAAAAAATTTCCGTCGATTTTGGAGGCCTCTCCATTTTAAAAAGACGGAAATTTAGCTAAGTTCTTATATTTTATTTGTTAAAATTGGCTGATGAAGAATATTACCGTCGATTTCCAAGGCCTCACATGTTAATAAGACGGGTTTTTATTTTTAAGTTATTATTTCATGTATTTAATTTTATTCATATTTATTTATTACTAACACTTTTACTAAGTGTGTTTACAGGTACCCAAGACTTGCTTCATTGAAGCTATTCGAAAGTAGTTCGAATTACCTTTTATTCAATATTTTGTATATATCGATGTTAGGCAAACCTTAGGCCGATATTATTATTTTATTTTATTCTGTATATTGCATGTTTATTATATTTGTACATCATTTATTTCTCCTCCTCAATTTGAAAAAATGAACTCAGTCGGGAACCACAATTGTGGATTTCGAAGGGTGCCTAACCCCTTTCCTTCGAAATAACTTGAACCCCTTACCTAGAATCAAATTAGTTTCGTAGAATCTCTTTTAAGTTAATTAATTAATCGGTTTCCTAGTTTTTCCTAAAATTAGGTGGCGACTCCCTTTTCCCATTTCCCTTAACTCCTTTTACCCGTTTCAAAATTTTTTTTAACAGTTTTTTTTTAATTGAGTCACCGCGACGTTGTTCCCATTCAAAGGATGTCAACACCGCCTCTTCCTCAAAATACCAACCTTCAAATCTTTCATCTTCCTCAAAATCAAAATACGAAGAATGCTCAGATCTTCCATCTTCAAAACCAAAATACCAACCCTCAAACTTTTTCCCAAAATTATCAAGCCACTCAAAATACCCGGAGTCCCTCCATTGCTCCACCCCTACCTCAAAAGACTACTTTCCAAATTCCAATTCCAAATGAACCTTATGCCGACTATTCCGAGATTGATCACTATAAGGAACATGAGAGAGAGTGGAGGTAAAAAAAAAATACACTCAAGATGAATATGAAAGAAGAGATGAGGAAATCCATGAAAGAGCTAAATTATGTTCCTGAAGTTGATGGGTTGAGTTACGAGAATTTCTGCATCCATCCAAATCAAGACCTCCCAGAAGGGTTTAAATTCCAAGATTTGACACTTTCGGAGAGACAGGGAATCCTTTGGCGCACCTGAGAGCCTATTGTGACCATCTCGTGGGAGTTTGAAGGAATGAAGCCTTATTAATGTGGATTTTTAGCTGAAGTTTGAATGGAGAAGCGTTGGAATGGTTTACCTTGCATAAAATAAAGTAGTGGTCTAGCTGGAATGCACTAGCTAAAGATTTCATCGAACGGTTCGCCTACAATGTGGAGATCGTTCCTGATCTCTATTCTTTGGAGAGAATGAAGAAGAAATCCACTGAAAGTTATCGTGAATATGCGTATAGATGGAGAAAAGAGGCCGCTCGGGTTGGACCTCCTATGTATGAGAAGAAGATCGTTGAAGTGTTCATACGCATTCAAGAGCCAGAGTATTATGACAGGATAATATTGCTCATTGGAGCAAAATTTGCGGAGATAGTCAAGGTAGGCGAGGCTATTGAAGATGGACTTAAAACTGGAAAGATTTCCCGTGTCGCCGCTCCTATTGAATCTTCAGGATTGTTAAAAAAGAAGAGAGAGGATTTATCTTTTATTTCCTACGCCTCTGATGGAAAAGGACACTTTAGAAAATCCTCAACTTACAAAGGTTATCCTCGAGCTCAACAAAATTCATATCCAGCTTGTTATACCCAATCAAGTTATCAAACCCCACCACCGAATTACCAAATTCCACCTCCTAATTACAAAACTCCACCACCGAGTTATCAAATTCCACCTCCGATTTACCAAACTCCACCTTCACATTACCAAAATACCCATCCATATTATCAAGCTCTATCAGTTAATTGTTCAAATATCCAACGAAGTTACCAAAATCCACCACATACTACCAAAGTACCCTTCCTGGCTACTGAGCTTCGTAATATTCAAATTTCAAAACGGAAGCACCAACTCACCAAAATCTTCCAAACTAACGTCACGTACCTTCACACTGTCCTCCTCATCCCAATCGTGAGAAGAAACCTTCTAGAATCTTTACTCCTTTGGTTGAGAGCCGAACGCAACTTTTTGAGAGATTGAAATCAGCTGGCATGATACAGACAATTGATCAAAAAAATATCACTGTCAACTCTAAGCTTTATCGACCTGATCTTCACTGTGCTTACCATTCAGAAGGTGCTGGGCATATTACTGAGGATTGTATCAACTTAAAGCATAAAATTCAAGACTTGATAGACCAAAAGGTCGTCACTCTTCAGACCGCCACTCTTAATGTCAATAGTAACCCCATGCCAAATCATGGAGGGGTGACTATTAATATGGTTGAAGTCGAAGAAGATTTGAATGTGGAGAAAGTCATAATCTCAACAAACCTTGAAAAGATTGAGAAAGTTGTAGTCCCTCCAATCAAAGCAGAGAAATCCAAATTTGTGATCGTGGCACCTCATCAAACTTTTGCTTTAGTGCCAAAGGAGGGTCTGAACAAGAAGAAGATCGATCAAGATTTTTCAAAATTATTATCTTATTAGTCTTTTCCAATGCGTAATGGTCTAGGGGAAGGAATCGAAAATTTGTTCAAAGAAGGTGATATTGTGCTTGAAGAGATGATTGAGACGCCAGTCATTCTAGACAGCGAGCCATGAGCAAACTCTTAACTGGACATCCACTAAGCTCTTGATTCCTCGCTCGTCTTGGTAGACAAAGACAATTTTTATGTTATTTTCAAATTTTTAGTGTCCCGAATGAGGCTCGAGACCCATCCCTTACTCTATTTTTGTATCACTATGTTTTAAACTCCCTCCTAATATTTTGAAGGAAAAAAAAACAAATAAAATAATTTTTTGTCAAAGTTCTTCTTTTCTTATTTCAAACGAAAAACTCCTTTATTGCAAAAATTTCTTTTACTTGTTTTATATTTGCTATATAACAGTATTTGTCTATAATTTCAGTGATGATGTTTTCAAATTTTTCAATATCATGTCATGTCACAAGCCGAATGAACAAAATGGGATAGAGGCGGACGAATTTGAGGTCTACAATGAGAAGATCATGGTACTTATGGTTGAGGAATTCAGAAAGTTTGAGAGTCACGATGAGTCAAATTCGGAAGAGATCAGAATAGTGAATCAAAAAAATGATGAATGAATCAAAGAAATCAAAATTGGTGCCTATTTGACAAAAACACTGGAGAGAGAACTCATCAGTTTGCTAAAAGAACACACTGATACATTTGATGGTTGAGCATGAACATTAGATTTCACAAGTCATCAATCTACTTAAATGATGTTAAAGATGCCATGTTTGACGACTCGATTTCTATATTTTCCTTGTAACACCTTTATTTGCTTGTAATGCTTTATGCTTAGGATTTGTCCCTTTTTAATGAACTACGTCTGACCTGAATTCTCAAGAATGAGATACGTAGGCGGCCTATGTCGGCCTCGATCTGTTTCTTTGTAAATTTCTTATTGTTGTTAACCTTTGAGGAGGAACTACGTTTGACATGATTCCTGCCTCAACGGGATACGTAGGCGCCACAACGGCTCGGTCATATCTCCCCTAAGATTTCTATTTTTTCTTTTTAATAGAAACTGGGACATAATTTTTAGAGGAACTCAAAAATTCACAAGAAGAAGATCCTCCAACAATGTCAAAACTGAAGTTACTTTGGAATTTGCAACTGGGACAGAATTTTTGAGAAGATCTCAAAAATTCCGTAATTTGCTTACTAATGGTTAAAGATAAGCCGAGACAGACAACTGGGACATAATTTTTGAGAGGATCTCAAAAATTCTGTAATTTGCTTACCAACAGTTAAAGATAAGCCAAAACAGTCAACTGGGACATAATTTTTGAGAAGATCTCAAAAATTCCATAATTTGCTTACCAACGGTGAAAGAAAAGCCAAGACAGTTAACTAGGACAAAATTTTGAGGATGGTCTCAAATTTTGACAGGGTTTATCGACAGTCTAGAGAAACTTTGAATGATTCCAAACAAGTAATCAGATAGATATCGAGACATCAAATTCAAAGGCATTTATTTAAGCTTGACGTGATATGACACTTGATAGCGACCTTTGCCAAATATTATTTTTGAAAACATATTTTCTTTTATAACTTTTCTTTCATGTTTCAGTTATTTTTGCATAAAAATATTTTGTCTTATCTACCAAGATGGCGGAAGATCGGAAGAATCAACCGGAGATACCAAGACAAGGAGTAGACAACCGAAGAGGTCGACAAAGATCAGTTCTTTTTTAAACTAAAATTTTTCTGTGGATGCAGATCTATAGGTTTACCTCAAAATTAACATATTCCTCCATTCAATGAATATGTAGAAGTCAAAAGAGCGAAGATCTCCCCAAAATTGATAATTTTTCTGTGGATGCAGAAAATATTTGGTGGTGTACTATACTAAAGATATGGAAAGTATGAATAACATTATTTACTTCAATTCCCAACAAGGCGAAGTCCATAATGAACGTACAACTATGTTCGGAGATGGAACGAATGAAAATCTAGACAAAAGATATTTTACTGTTATCCATCAAGTATAGATACTCGGAGGACGTTCTTTGCATTATATTATCAGACATGATAATATTACCACCCAGAGAGTCATTTATATCATATTGTCGAATGAGATAATACCACTACTCTAAAGATCATTTTTATTTTTTTATTGTCGATTGAGGCGATATTGTCAGATACCCAAAAGATCACCCATGTTGCTCAGTGAAGCATCATCTTTCGTCCGTATCAATAGACATCATCCTATCAATCGATAAACATTATCTTATCAACAAATCATAAACATCATCCTACCAATGGATCTTCATCAATATTATCCTATCAATGAATCATAATCACTATCCTATCAATGGATCATCATCCTTTCGCATGCAGATCATTATCTATATTATCCTACCGAGGAATATTTATCATCTTTAATGTATCATTATAATTATCCTATCGATGGATCAACATTATCCTATCAATGTATCATTAATATCATCATATCAATGGATAATCATCATCCCACCGACGGATATACAGTAATTATCCTATCAATGGATCATCAATATCATCCTATCAATATATAAACAACATTCCACCGACAGATATTCAGTATCATTCCTATCAATGAATCATCATGATCCTATTAATGGATCATTATTATCCTATCAATGGATCACCAACATTATCCTATCAATGGATCATTATCATCACCCTACCAATTGATCATCATTATCCTATCAATGGGTCATCAACTTTATCCTACCAATGGATCATCATTATCCGACCAATGGATCATCAACATTATCCTATCAATGGATCATTATCATCATCCTACCAATGGATCATCATTATCCTATTAATGGATCATCAATATTATCCTACCAATGAATCAACATTATCCTACCAAAAGAATCTTTAGTAGCATCATCATCATCATCCTATCGATGGAGTATCATCATCATCATCCTATCATAACGTCATCAAAAGAGCCATCAACATATTACATCAGTCTATATTTTATTACTTCGACATCAAATAAAGAGTACATTAAAGATTATATTGCAAACATAAGACATAAGCTTTATTTGCTTTACGACAAACCCAACAGATTTGACGTCAAATGTTCAAGGAGAGCAATTAAGTGTCAACGCGGTAAAAGACACTGTCTCCCATTTGGATTGCATTTTTATGCTAATGAGTTTTACTTCAGTCTTTTTCGAGAGCATCCCAAGAGGATAAATTCTCAAAAAAAAAAAAAAAACCACAGGTGCGGACGCCATCAAAGAGGATGCAGCACAACGTGGAACTTTTTCTTAGCAGCGAACTGGGACATAGTCCAAAGAGGAGTATCAAACTCTTAGGACGCGAGCAAAGGAGAGACTTCCACCACAATCAAACCACACCCCTATCAGAAGGCATGTGGATTTTTCTTTAGATTTTTGGTTTCAGTTTTGCGTCCGAAAATGTTGGTATTTACCGGAAGTAGCTCCCCAATCCGAGTGAAAATGCACCAAGAGTTTGGGAAATTATGTTCATGTAAGTTCTTAATTATGGGTGTGAAGTGCACCACATTCATGGCTAAGGTGGTTGCAAGCCTCTTTTTCATACTTGACTTAGTTTGTCACTCTCCAGAACCAAAGATTATCTTAGCATAAGAGATTTCCTTTTCAACCGATTTAGTTGAACTACAAACAACTTGATTCCCTCAGTTGAGGGATATGTAGGCGGGATCGATGTTGAAAACCTGGTTGTATTCCAACATTCGCTCTTAAATCTTATTCCCAAGCATTTCGGTCCCTTCATAATTTGGTACCGGGGTGACTTTCAAACTCTTTCAAAATCGTGCGTTAAATCAAGCTTATCGAACTACAAGTGGCCTGAATTCTCATATAACCTGAGATATGTAGGAAACCCACTCCCGGTGTTCGGCTATAATTCTTAAAGTCCATACCAAATCCTTTTTGAGAAAAGATGAAGATATGGTCGGTCAAAATTGAATTGATCAATTTTATTTTCCTCGAATTTCTTGCATCAATCCAAGTAAAACGAGGGACAGTTGTTGACACCCAATTTCGACCCTTCCCAATAATAATCATCGAGCTTCCTAGATTCCAAACGATTTGAAATAATTAGTTTATAAAGTTCAATATATTTTTCAAGTTATTTTTGAAATAGTTTCGGTCGCTTTTATAATTTTAATAATAAATATTTCTTTTTATATAATTAGTTTATTTTATAAATATTTAAAAACCGTCTAAAAAAGATTTTGTTTTAATTAAATATTTAGTTAATTAGTTTAATTATTCAATAGTCTATATTTTTAGGTTAATTAGTTTATAATTAAGTCGATTATTTTATTTTCGTTAAGATTAAGAAGCTTGTTAATTAATTAATATTAATTCATCTTAATTGAATCTTAACCAAATTTTCTAATCAACCTCAATTTGGTTATGTTATAAATTCATTTGGCTATAAGTGCAATCTATTGGCCAGTTAATCAATCTAACCCATTTGGGACAAATCAATTTGGACCTTTTATTTTTCGACTTCCAGCAGCCCAAAATATTTTCAGATTACTCAGACCGCTTCCTAAACCAATACCCAATTAAATATAACCACACATTACATAGGACAACATCACTAGTAGCGTGCAATACCAAGCGACCTCACTTCATTCTTCTTCTTTTTCGCGCAACAGTAGCAAAAGACCCCCTGTACCAATTTCTTCTTCATCGCAAGCCCAAACCAGCGAAGCTGACCTGAGTCTAGCATCAATACATCCGTGTCCCTCTTCTGTCTCCTTTATCCTCATCCGTACGAAGAATTTCACAGGTGTTGTAATCTCCTTGTTCGTTCGTCCTTTTCTATTATCGGACGACTGCAATGTAGTTTCCGTTGAGAATTGTACAAATTTGGTACAATTGATAGCTGGACACCTTATCCTTTTGAAGGGATTCGAATTTCGACTTCGAGATTCCCCTATCTCGGTTTCCCCCCTTTTCAATCTGCCCCATCTCCCTCTATACAAGCCTCTTCTTCAATCATTGTTTGGGAATTTATTTTTTGGGGTGAAGAGAAGTTTTTAGAGGTAGAGAGTTACAGAGAATCAAAGAAAAAGGGAGAAAAATATTTTTGAAAGGAAACTTAGAAAGGTTGAGGCATAGAGTTGCATACAGAGATTTGAGATTCAAACCTCTAAAAAGATTTCAAGTTTCGTGTGCCTGTTCCTCCTTTCACTCGTCGTCTTCGAAATTCGTCAGAGTTCTTGATTTTTCGTCAATGTGAAGTCGCCCCTACTCGTTTCTGTCTCAATTCGTTGCCACAAAGAAGGAGGAGCACGTTAGTAAGATGACCCGATTTCAGGCAATGTTTCTCTTTCGTTACTGTTAAATGCTCTTCTTTTGTTAGTACAAGTTGCTTTCTTTGATGAAGTTATCGTAGATTTCTCGCTCCTCTTCTTAGACTTTTGCGATGAACGTGATTTTCTTGTTGATTTATTTTTCAGGGATTTCCTATTGCATCCAGTTAGCGTTTTCCTATAAGGTTCTGGTTTTGGTTTCTCTCACGTCCCTGTGTTGTCTTATGTCATTTTGCACAATTAAGCATCTGTTAAATTGGTTAAAGTGGCACCTCATTTTTGACTTTTCGATCTTACTGTCTATCCTCTTCGTGCTATTAGTTTAGTAGTTAGAATTTTCAAGTCATCATTTTGAAACTTGGGGGAATGTTATAACTTGTTTAAGTTTATTTCTCGTCTCTGAGCGCCTTTAACGCTTTCAATTAGATTAATGGGTCTGTTCTTAACTCTTTGTGTTGCTTTGATGTGTCCTTTATTTTCTTCTCTATTCTTCATCTTCTTAGAATTGTGAAAGCATAATGTATTACTGCCTAGCATCGCTCTATTTTACTCAAATTCATGTTTCAATTTTGTTTAAGTTTTGTTCAGAAAAATGCCTATCATTGGTAGTTTTAAATATGAGCTTCATGATATATCTTCCTTATCATTGCCCTGTTTGGTTCATTTTCATGAGGATTGTTTTTTATCACTGTCTTGTCTTACAATGTTTGAGCAGTTATTTCGTTTCTATGCGTTCTGTACTTGATGATTATTAAATTTATTTAAATACCAATTTTAGTTACGGATTTGCTACTTTAATAATTTTTAAATTAATCTTATTTTAATTGTTAGCATCATTTATTAGCATACTCAAACTTACATGGCATTTGGTTGCTATGGATTTTAAATGTTAAAACAGTGGCTCAAATGACCATTATTTTATTGTTAGTGTGCCTTGGATGCAGCGTCTTTTGAGTTAGTATCTCTTTGTCCAGGTCCATGCTGTTTAAATTCAACTCAATTATTTTTGTTATAATAAATCAAATGCTGTTGTGACTTGCTTAAATTGTCTGAGTTCTTGGCTATTATCAGACTCTAACCGTTACTCTTTGTTATTGTTGCATGCGGAATATATCTGAGTTCATAATGAACTCCTATCTTCTCCTGTCCCTTCACATTTCGGATGAGCCATAAACGACTTCAAATCTTATTCATCGAGTCAAGCCATGAAGTTGACGTACAGGTCCCGAGTCAGAAGAATTCAGAAAGGCCGAGAAGTTGAAGCCTTCTTAAATTTTGTATTTTGTTATTTTTGGGCCTAAGCCCTTGTTTTCTTTATTGTTGTTGTATTATTAGAATCATTATGACAGGTGAAAATGGGCCAAAAGGCCCGAAACAAAATGAGTCCTAATTCCGGTCCAGGCGGACAAAAACCGGATTTGGACCCAACTCTCTCTCTTTTACTTTGTCACTTATATGTTTGTTGATATTTGTCGTTAGTTTTAGGTTAAAAAATTTCAAATCCCCATAATACGCCACTATGTTTAACAATTCAAACTAAATCGATCGCCTTTAAATAGACTTAAAATGACAATATATAAAGTTTTGCAAGTCAAATTTCACTTAGATAGTAAATTAATACTTTATTTTCAAACAACTCTAAATAATCTCTATCTCAAAAAATTAAGTTAGAAATTTTAGCCAAACAAGTTAGTCGTCTGATAATAGCGAGTTAGCGAATATTTTAGGTGCCGTAAAAGCCTTCCTAAAATATAAATAAGAATCCCCGTACCCTCTTTAAATTTTTCTTAAGTTTTCCTGTTTAAATCTTTCGAAAACTAAGTTTTCTTTATTTTTCTTAAAAATTAAGTGGCGACTCTTAAAACAAAGTCTAAAAAATAAATATTTTTTTAAAAATAAAACATAAGATATAAGGCACGACTTGTGGCACAAGTTTTTTCGCAAAGGCCTGACATTGATTATGTGGAGACATGATGTGAGGCCAAAATATATATTTTTAATCATTATTTGCCTCACATTTATTATTTAGATCTGGCCATTTTATCAATAATTTGATGGATTGTGTTAAATTGTATATTTTATTTGTAGGATTAAATTGGTGAAAAATGAAGAGGTTTGAAGCTAAAACGAATTAAAGATGGAAAGTTGAAAAAGGAAATCAAGCAGGCAGCATAATGGATTAAATTTTTTAAAATAATATATTTCTATATATGGTGCAAAGATGAACGCCAATTCAATTTGAATTAGGCTTATGACTGCCACGTGTCAGCAGCTAAGGCCATCTAATTCCTTGGAAGGCGGCGGGGACAAAATATTTCAGAAACAACAAATAATTTACGGAAATCAATTCCTTTCGGATTTTGATTTCCTAATTTCTTTGGATTCAATTATTTTTTTAGGGTTCTTACATCATAAATAGGAAACAGAAATAATTATTTAGGGTGAGGCCAAGAACCAAGAAACAAGCCACAATATTAAATTTCTTCTAGCTTTGGAACTTTGTAAGAGCCGCCATGGAGGCTGGAGAATTGTGGTTTATTCTTGCTTCTCCTTTATTTTTTATTTGTTTTCGTGGTTAATAAAAGATAGTTTAGCTATTGTTCTTAACTTTTTATCATTAACACAATAATATTTATTTTAATAAATGTTGATTGTATTTTTGAGATAATCAGTAGCTAAATTTCACAACTAGGGTTGTGTGAACCATGAGCGAGTAACAAAGTATGACTAGTAATTTTACAATTCTTGAATAGTGTTTTTGCATGCATTGATAATTCTTTTGTTTAGAAATCTTTTTAAGGAGTGCACGCGTTAGAACTCGCCTTGTTGCTACTTGTCGGAAAAAGGAGGTAGTTAATAAGAAAAGAATTATCAACTTAGATTTAGTGTGATAATATCTAATAGTCTAATGTCCATTGGTGCGACGGTGAAAACTAAGCCATATATCGATGTGATGTCTAATATTAGGTAAAGATAAAGGTTAGTAAATTACACACACGTAGCCGGACCAAGGTGGAGGGTGAAATTCTCTAGTTGCCGGACCAAGGAATTAGAGACACCTAACTTATCACTTTGCATGTATTACACATTCCTAGTTATTTTTATTCATTTGGATATAAATAAATACTTAGTTCAAAGTTTTTTTATTTCTTTTATATTTATTTCAATTTAAAACCCCCCATATTTATATAACAACTATCGAGTCAAATATTTGCTATTGATAATGTTCTTCCATATTCTATGTGGGATCGATCCCGACTCATATTTGGGTAAAAATATTGCATACAATTGTTTATATTTGTTTTCAAGATGTATATTTGAACGTTATCAACATATTCTCGTGTGGTGGATGCAATTACCTTCAGGTATCTAATAAATCTGGCAGTTCATAAAAAGTTTGAAATGCGTCTAATGGTTGTTGTCACGACTTATTCATATGGTTCATTGGATAACGATATTTTCATGAAAGCTCCTAAAACATTCAATGTGCCTGAAGCATATAAAAATTCGCAAGAAAATTATTCAATAAGGTTTCAGAAATCCTTATGTGGATTAAAACAATCAGGATAGATGTGGTATAATCGTCTTGGTCAATTTTTGCTAAAGCAAGGGTAAAAAATGACCCTTTTTCCTTGTGTTTTTATAAAAAGGTCTGCATCTGATTTTGTTATAATAAATGTGTATGTTTATGATTTAAATATCATTGTCACTCCTAATGAGGTTTGAAAAGTTGTTTGTGTTTAACGAAATAATTTGAATAAAAGATCTTGGTAAGAAAATTTTGTCTTGGCCTACAGATGGAGTATTTGAAAAATATAATATTTGTCCATCAATCAACATACACTATAAAGGTTTTAAAGAGATCTTACATGGAAAAATCACATTCATTGAGTACCCGTTGGTTGTGAGATCGCTTTACATACATAAAGATCCATTTCGACATCAAGAAAATGATGAATAACTTCTTGGTGATGAAACTGCATATCTTAGTGCTATTGAGGCACTACTCTATCTTACCAATAATACTCGACCGATATCTGTTTTTGCAGTAAATTAATTGGCAAGATTTAGCTCATCCCCGACAAAAAGACATTGAAATGGAGTCAAACATATGTTAACACCCAATTTTGACCCTCCGATATAGGAATTAATTCCCAAGCCTCTTAAAACTTAACAAAATTTGAAATATTAATTTTATAAATTTTAAAAAGTTTTTCAATGTTTTTTTTGATTGATTGTACCATCTACTTACTTTCTAAGCATATATATATATATATACATATATATATGTACGTGTGTGTGTTTTATACGATAATAAGTTTATTTTTAAATATTTGAAAATCATGTCAAAAGATTTTGTGTTTGTTTTAAATACTTAACTATTTTAATATAGCCACGCAATGTCAACATTTCGGATTATTTATTTTATAGGTACGTCGATTATTTTATTTCGTTAAAATTAAGAGGCTTGTTTAATTAATTACCAAATATTTTAATTCATTTGGCAAATCATTTTGGGGCTTTTATGTTTAGATTTTCAACAGCCCATCTCCCATTTGATTCCAAATAACCCCATTTCAGACTCTAGCCAGCCCAAACCCAATTCCTTTTAAAATCCCAGCTCCAATTCAGCCCAATATTAACAATGTATCAGCAGCCCACCATAATTCCTTTCCCCATCCCAATTTTATTATTACCAGCGACCCAACCCTTTCCCCTATACCCGGCCCGGCCCCCATCATCCTCTCCAAATACCAAATGCGTGGAAATTCCCAGAAAACACACCTTCAGTTCCCCAACGCGCTCAACGCGTGATAACAAAAAAAAAAGAGAACCCAGCGCGTGGTACCACCCTTTCTTCATCTCCTTCGCAGTGTGAACAACTAAGCTGCAGACGCATGAGCTGCGCACGCGTCTCACTCTCCTCACGCGAGTCCAACGTTCACGGAAAGCATCGAGGGGGCAGAAACCAGTACGCTGGGGTTTTGTCTTATCCCTCGACGTCCCTTTCTCGTCTGTTCTAGCAGCAGCAGAACAGAGCATGCGAATCGTCCTCGCATCTTGGATTTAAGACACGTCGCTCGTCAAGGACAATGGTTTCAATCTTTTTGTCTGTCTCCCTTTCCTCTTGTGGAATAGGTTCGAATCTGCAGAAAAGGGAGGTCTGGCTATTTGGGTGAAAGATTTTCAAATCTTGCTTTTGGGGGATGGATTTTGAACCTGAGTTCGACCCGTTTTCCCTAAAAAGCTCCCAACCCTACTCTCCTCCTATATATAATCGCTTTGCAGAGGGGCGATTTTTAGGTTGGAAATTTGGAGTTGAAAATTTTACTAAGGCATAGAGAGTAGCTTAAGCATAAATACCTACAAGAATACACTTTAAGAAAATAAGAGGAGATACTTGTTTTTCAAGTGTTGGGGTTCGATTTCTGCTCCAATTTCGTAATCATTGTCCCTATTCTAGTTCTTGTGGTAGGAAGATCACCCCCCTAGCTCGTCAGCTGTCCTAGTTCGTTGCCCCTCAAAACGTATCCCTGAAATTTGGTTTTCGTTTTCTTTTGTGTTGTAACCAATATGTTTGGCATGCCAATTGTGGCGTTATATGGATGATAGAATTAGGGTGGTCTCGATTCTATTTGGATTTCAGGATATGTAGTATAGTTTCCTATTTGGTTCCTGCTACTGCTCCTTCTCGTTTTAGGTTTCTCAGAGCGTTTGTGATCGATTTTGAAATGATAGTGTAAGTGTTAGTTTGATCTTTGTTTAGCGTAAACTTGTGGTATTATTTGTATTCGATGACATGTAGTTTCATTTTTTTTACCTCGAGTTGAATGGAAGAATCGACATATCGGCGTTACGAACTTGTGTGTTGTGTTTATGATTTATTGGAGGTCATCTATTATGCTTTCTGCTTGTCTAAGTGATTTTGTGGTCTCAGGAGGTCATCTATTATGCTTTCTGCTTGTTTAAGTGATTTTGCGGTCTCAAGATAATCTCAAGTTTAGTTTTAATGGAAGCATGTCACGGGTCAGTTCATTTTTTGCCCTGTGTTACTCCGTCTTCAAGTTTCAAATTTCCTGGATTGTTTTGTTAGCATGAGATGCACATTTTGTTTGTGTTATGGACTAGTCACATATTGTGTATGATATTTTAGCTGATTTACACTTACTGTTGGTGCTCCTTTCTTTTTGAGTGAGTGTCTTGTTATTCCTCTTCTCTAATCCATTACTTTAAAGTTTTTGAACTTTCCCTTCTATCCTTGCCTAGTTGTGGTTCATCCTAACAAAATTTTGAGCTATGTTTACTCTTTTCATCAGTATTGTTTGATGTATGGAGTTGCACGTGTTTCTCTGGATTTTTTTAAAAGCAGGTCCCTCTCCCCATTACCTTTCTGCCCTCTCAAAGGTTTTCTAAGTCTTTTTTTTTTGTTCTTTTTTTTTGTGTGTTATTTTCTCTTTTAACCAATTGTGTTGCAACTCCCGAAGCTATAAGCATTGAAGATGTTGTCATGTATAATGGCAACCACCTTAATTTTCAAACAGTGGGAGTTTGTTTGTATGAAAATTTTTGGAATTATTCCCTCTAATGATTTATTTATCGCTTTATAGTGAGCATGGAAGCTTTTCTTTCAAGCTTAGATTTAACTTTCCGAAATTGATTTTTATCGCTTGGTCGGACTGATATCTATTTCTCTTTGTTTTTTTTTTACTCATGATTGTATAGCTTTGTTCTTGTACGGTATTGAGTTAACCAAGGATTTATCACTTTATAAAGTCACCCTTTCTTCTTCAGCTAATCTGTAATATCTATCATGAGTGTAAATCGTTGCTTGGCTCGGTCTCTTATTTGGTGTTATCGCTCAAAAATGCTATTCTCTTGTGTACTGTATTTATTCCTGAAATTTTGTGTTTAGGTCCAGTAAGTTAGCTTGAAGATAGGGCTATCTTGTTCAATTATTTATGGTCCTCTGTTGTCACCTACGTTTGGGAAAATCTGCTCGAATCGCCACCTCTATGTTTTTTTTAGTATGATAAGCTAGCATTTCTAGACTTCTATAGGTATGTTTTGTTTAGCATTTGATATTGAATTCTTGATATGTTCATCCTACTGTTTCTCATTCGAAGATTAATTCCTAATGGTTTGGTCTTATGTTATTCACTCCTTGGATTAGTTTATATAGCTGAAAGGGTGATTTTGAGATGTCATTATTGATTACTAATTCTTATTATCGTTTTTTATGCATGTAAAAATCCTCCTGAGTCCATTTGGACATGTCTTCTCCTCTACCTTTGCATTTCGGATGAGCCGTAAAGGCTTGAATTCTTTTGTCGAGTCAGCCGGCCAACAAAAATTGACGTACAGGTTTTAGTGTGCGAAGAAATCAAAGCGAGTTGGAAGTTGAAGGACTTGGGCTAAAGCCCGCATTTTATCTTATTTCTTGTCGTATTTTGTTATCTTTGGGCCTAAGCCCTTATTGTATTTCTTTTCCGTATTTATTATTGTTGTATGATTAGTTTAGGACAGGTACCAAGTGAAATGGGTCAAAAACCCAAAAACAAATAGGCCCAAATACCAGTCCAGGCAGACAGAACCCTGGTTTGGGCCCCGATCTCTCTCTCTCTCTCACTCCTTTTATTTGCCTAATTACTCGTTGATTAATTTCCGCTAGTCTTAAGGTTAAAGAATTCAGATCCCCGCAAGTCGTCATATCGTTTTAATCGCCTAGTTAAATTGAGCAAAGAAATAAACTAAAAAATAAAATCTTTGCAAATCTTTTAGGTAGCGAAACAATCTATCACTTTCAAGCGAATTCTAAACAAAATTTTACCTCAAGTTAAGTTTTTAGCCAAATAAGTTAGTTGTCGGATAACCGCAAGTAAGCGGACGTCTTAGGTGCTTTCAAAATCTTCCTAAGACGTTAATAAGAATCCCCAAACCCCTTTAAAGTTTTCAAAACGATTTTTCTGTTTAAGTCTTTTTGAAAACATAATTTTCTGGATTTTCTCAAAATTAAGTGGTGACTCTAAAAAGTTGAAAACATATAAAAAATATATTTTTCGGTTAAAACAAAAATGGCGACTCTGCAGGGAAACTTGATGATTCTAACCTTAAAACTAACGTGTTTTGTCTATGTGAAGTTAACTGTTTATCTATTTACTTATCGCCTTATTCAACTGTTGCATTCATGACATATCATAACTCCGTCAAACGACGATTATTTTTATTTACCACTTAAAGGATGATTATGCGGGTTTGCAGTCGTTCATTATTCATATCTTTCTCGGGGAACCCTGGCGAATGTAGTTGGCTACTTTATAGTCAACGATCGTTAACTATCCCAGCCTAAGTAGTCCGCTTGGGTTACCCTTTCCACTATAAATAAAACCCACTCCTAGTCAAACTAAGATAGAGCGAAACCAAATCTCGAAAAGTAGCGCATTGACCTAAGATGACCCAACACCCAAGGAGTGTTGGGCCCATTAGAAAGACCGCCCTGAGTCCAAAGAGCCCACGGCTCGATAGGACGATCATATTTATGTGTTATCTGAAGGATGTTTGCTTGTTTTACGAATTGTTGTGTCCTGGGGGTGTGGAAACTAACTAGTTGTATGTTTTTGTAGATGTCAAGTCAGTTCATCAGTTTCAATATGGTCACCAAGACACCAGATATTCTCCGCGTGTGGTGGGACAACCTCAAAGACTATCAAAAGAGAGAAATCTCGATTCACTTGGGCCACTTACCTTCAATAATGGACTTCAAGGTTTGGCCCACGTTTATCGAGGTAATCACTCGATTCTGGGATGACAAGAAGATGGTTCTTTTATTTGGAGATGTCGAAATAACACCAACACTAGAAGAGATAAAAGACTGTTTGAACTCCATCGGAACATGTGGTAAGAGGAAAAAATATCTAGATCATCACATCCTTCTACCGGATAGGACGACTAGTAAGAAGTTGAGACATATTATTGTTAGTAAATGCGGACTGGTTGGGTGTTCAAGATATACCATTAATGAGATTTTTTGAAAGATGGGGGCACGACAGCTATTTCAAACTATTTCCAAAAGAATTTCATGATCACAGTACTTGGAGATGAACTCAGACTATTGCATTCTTCGCATGCCTTTTAGGAACGATGGTATTCCCTCAGGATAAAGAAAAAAAGATTGATACCCGGGTTGTGATGGTAGTAGACGCCATCTTCAGAGGGATTGGTGATGAAGAAAAGAAAAAGAAGCACTACAGTTTAGCCCCGGTCATTCTGTACGACATCTATCGATCTTTGAGCTTGTGTAAGAACGGGTTCCCATTTTTTGAAGGTTGCAACATTTTGCTTCAGTGGTGGATGACTGAACATCTCTGCAAAAGGGACGGTGCCTAGCCACAAGAGTTGGCCAAGTCGAGCCAGACGAGTCCCCTTGATAATTACGAATTCTATCTAAGCATCCGCAGGTTCCCAATTCATACCACTAGGGATGCGTGGGCGAGAGTATTTTATTATCTAAGTGAAGGAGACATACAGTGGATGTTGTCGAACTTCATGTCAGAGAAGATAGCAGCGTAGGGGGCCAAACTTCCCTTTTTGGTCCTTCCCGGCATCCAAGGATTGCGACCCTACAACCCAGCTAGGGTGATGCGGCAATTCGGTAGAACACAAATCACACCTTTCCAAGGGGATACTAGCTCCTTCGTCGTCAATTACAACGGATGCACTAAAATACCTTTCGCCAAGATCATCCTCCAAGAATGGGCCGGACGCGTCAACATGAAGTGGGATGTGGCTGAAAACCGATATGAAGCTGGGTATGTCGATGAATACAAGACGTGGTTGCAGAATGATTTGCGTGGCGTAGTGAACCCAACACCACGCGTGGGTCGAGAAATTAAAGATGTACAAATAAGGCTCCAGATCCACGCATATCATTTTCAGCAAGAATGGGACCAAAGGGAACAGGAATTCCAACGAAGGGAGCAAGAGTACCAGTCTAGAGAGTTAGAAAGTCAGAGGGCTTTAGCTGTGATATCACAAAAGCTGACCGATGCAAGGACCTGTTTGATGCGTCTAGATGCAACATTGGATGAGAAGATCAACACTCTACGGGTCGTGCCGCCATCTTCCAAAGCTGTGTTTGCTGAGGCGTACGTGGTAACAAGCAAGTGCATCATCCGCAAAGAGGTAGAAAAATCCAGAGGAGGAGCAGGACCGTCGAACTTCTAACTCCCCTGCGTGGGACTATTTTTTATTTGTATTCGCAATTGTATTCCCCTTCTCTGAAAATGTACCCCCCATTTTGATTGAAATTATGTAACGGATACTATGATTATTTGTGAAGCTTATTTTGGGGGATGGAACAATCTGTTTAAATGACGCAATACCTCCTTCAGATCGCTAGGCCTACCCTTGGCATAAAAGTGTCACATGCATAATTAGGACACGATATATGTGTTTAACTGTTTATGTGATACGTTGCTTGAATGAGGATATCGTTAACCCACTCCTTTCCAGAAATCTCCAGAAAATATACATACAAGTCACTATTACAAAACATCCCACCAAAATTTTCCGAGTCTTAAGTTTCTCACTCAAAAGACACATCTCATACCCCAAATCCTAAATCCCTACTCTGCTGTCTCATGAAAAGCAAGATCATTGCTATGGAAAAGGGTAAGAGTATCCAGGTGGAACTTACTGGAGAAGAGTTACAAAGAAAGATAGAAAAAATCACGCGAGAAATCTAGGAAGTCAAAGAAGAAGGACTCAGGGTCGAAATTACCACAACAATCTACAAAGCCGCAACTGCAACGCTGGATGAAGATTTGGCATCAAAAATGAAGAGAAAGAAGAACGTTGAGACGGAGAGAACCCCGGAGTAGCAGAAAGAATAAAATATTTCTTGTACTGGAAAGTTTCCCCCCTAAGGCATCCAAAGGCCCTTAAAACGCGACTTCATATGTTTGTAGGAAGATTTGAGTAAGAAGTTAGATATGCTTCGACTTAGGGTTCAAGAAAGGGAAGCGAGAGAAGCGGAGATAGATTCAGAAACCGCTAGTCTGTTAGCTAGAAATGTGTCATTGGATGAGGAACTGACGACGGAGATGGCGGAATTCACGACCATGAGGAAAAAAATGGCCGCATTGAGGAAGAAGAACAAAGTCTTCCATAATAATATGATCGATAAACTACAGAAAATGCGTGGAAAATACTCTATCCGCAGCCAAGAAGCTGATAGTGGTCCCGATGACGCTCACCCTGGAGCGACTTGGGAAGACATTGACGAGGAAATCGTCTACAAGCCTCCATTCCTGGGCCATCTGAGAGTAGGAGACAAGTGAATCACCTTCCCGGCCTACGAGCCTACACATAGCGTGGGAGCGAAGGTTATGTCCTGCGCTCTTTTGTACGAACATCTTGGGTGGAAACCTCATGAGGGAGAAACTTCAGTCGTTGGGCAAGAGAACTCTTCAAAGGTATGTGCCTTCCACCCGAACCAGCAAGGGCATACTATAGAAGAATGCGTGCAGCTTAAAGCGAGAATTTGCTGCTAGATCGACACTGGGAACATCCCGCACACGTAGGGTAATAATACTGTTCTCACGTATGACCAGTCAGAGCCAATTGAGCGCACTCAGTTTGTTTGTCATTATTTCACACCGTTTAGAGGATCAATGTTGCATATCTACATGGATTTGGTCCAGAATGAGGTCTTAGCCTCTCTCCAAGATGATGATAGAGGTCTCGATCCAGTTGGAGGAGAAATCTTCAAACCTTGTGCTTACCACGATGATATAGATCATAGCCCCTCAAGGTGTCTCGGTTTTTGCTATGACCTCAAACCCTCGTCAACATGGGAAAAATTCAAATCGAGTTTGCTCCTCGTGACTGATGCTACAAGAGAAGAAGAATGACTGAGATGTAGTCATTATTTTATCTTTCAAGCTTTTCTGTCTTTAAATTTTCGTGTAATCGTGCCACCTTCATCGAACCTGGATCCAACTCAGAACGTGCCACCTGCTCAGAATCCTCCTATTATAGACTTGACTGCTCAAAACCGCCAATATGCTTTGGCTTTTTACCAAACTCCTCCCCCTCAAAACAACCATTCCCAAATTCCACCACATCCACAAAATACCCAAACCGCTCCACCTCCCCAGACCCAAAACCAAAATCCAAACCAGAACACTTTTAATCCCCAAACATCCCACCACCACCTAAATCAGAATACCAATCCTCAGACTTATCCATAGAATTACCAAATGAGACAGAATGCCCAGAGTCCCTCCGTAGCTCCACCCCTACCTAAAAGAACAACTTTCCAGATTCCCATTCCTACTGAGCAAGACGTGCACGGTTCTGAGCTGGACCATTACGAGAAACAGGAAAGAGAATGGAGAGCTAAAGAAGAGGCAAAAGTGGATATAAAAGAAGAGATCAAGAAATCCATGAAAGAGTTCCAATTCATCCCTGATGTCGCCGGTCTTAGCTATGAGGATTTGTGCATTCATGCAAATATGGACCTTCCAGAAGGGTTCAAGATTCTAAAATTTGATACTTTCGGAGGAGTAGGGAACCCTACTTCTCATATGAGAGCCTACTACGACCAGCTTGTTGGAGTTGGTAGGGATGAAGCTATGTTGATGCGGATCTTTAGCCGAAGTCTGTGTGGGGAGGCTCTGGAGTGGTTCACCTCCCTCGAGACCAGGCAATGGACCAGCTGGAATGCACTGGCAAAGGATTTTATTGATCGGTTTGCTTACAACGTGGAAATCGTTCCCGATCGATACTCCTTGGAAAAGATGAAGCAGAATCCATTGAGAGCTATAGAGAGTTTGCCTATAGGTGGAGAAAGGAAGCTGCAAGAGTAAGGCCTCCTATGTCTGAGAAAGAGATTGTCGAAGTGTTTGTACGGGTGCAAGAGCCCGAATATTATGACAGAATCATGTTGCTCGTTGGAGAAATTTTTTCCAAGATAGTCAAGATTGGTGAGACTATCGAAGATGGTTTGAAAATAGGAAAGATAGCCCGTGTAGCCGCGTCGCCCGGATCTTCAGGATTGTTGAAGAAGAAGAGAGAGGACGTGGCTGCTATCTCTTATGAGGGGAAGAAAACCCCCAGAAGGTCATCCTCCTCCCAAGGTCGTTCTCGACCTTCTAAAAACTCCTACCAATCTTGCTACACGCAAGCTAGTCACCCAAATAATCCTCCTCCAATCTATCAAAATGCTACCTCCACCTACCAAAACGCTCCCCCTCCAAATTACCAAAATCCATCTCCTATTTACCAAAATCCTCCTCCACTTTACCAAATTCCATCTCCCCACTACGAAGGTGTTGCTCCTAACTGTGCTAACGTGCAGTCGAGCTACAGATCACCCCTTCCTGTTTATCAAGTCCAATCTCCACTATACCAAAACCCCCCTCCAAATTACCAAGCTCCATCGCCAAACTACCAAACAAATCCCTATCCCAGAAATCAAGCTCCCCGTCCCAACAACAGAGGTTATCAACAGATGCCTCCTCCACAAGGCAGTTATGATCCACCTCGACCCAGATTCAGGAACTTTACTGCGCTTTGCCGAAAGCCGAACAAAGCTGTACGAGCGACTGGCTGTGGCCTGATATATCCACCCTGTGGGGCCTAAGCCGGTGGATACTAGTTCTAAATTTTACAAGCCTGATCAAAGGTGTGCTTATCATTCCAACAGTATTTGGCATGATAAGGAGGACTGTATCAACCTCAAGCACAAAATTCAAGACCTGATCTACCAATAGGTGGTCTCTCTTCAACCAGCCGCGCCTAATGTCAACACCAACCCTTTGCCGTATCATGGAGGCGGCAATATTAATATGATAGAGACAAATGATGATTGGTGCGTGACAAAAGTGATAACTCCAATTGTTCATGACGAGTTGGAAAGGGCTGTGGCCTCGTTGAGCATCAAAGAGAAAAAAAAGTTCGTTATCCTGACACCCGCAAAGGCTATTGCCTTGGTGCCATCAGAAACTCTTGTCAGACCGAAGCTTGTGATTGAAACCGCTGCCGCTTAAGGTATGACCCGATTTGGGAGATGTTATACTCCCGAAGAGCTGACTCTTGGAGGAAAGGATAAGGATCAATCTAAATGGCCGATAAGCGAAGGCGAGGCAGAGGAATTCTGGAGAATAATGCAGCCAAAAGATTATTCGATTGTTAAGCATTTGGAAAAGACTCCATCTCAGATTTCCGTGTGGGCCATGTTGCTGAACTCCCAGCTGCACAGGCAGGCCTTGATGAAGGATCTTGATGATACGTATGTGCCCGTGGGCACAAGCAGTGATAATATGGCCTCTATGATCAACCAAGTCATCCGAGGGCATCAAATTAGCTTTTCCGATGACGAGTTGCCTTTTGAAGGGCAGTCACACAACAAGGCATTGTACATCACTGTCGTATGCCGTGAGAAGGTCATAAGTCGCGTCTTGGTGGATGATGGATCCGGTCAGAATATTTGCTCGTTGTCGACATTGAGGCAGTTACAGTTTGACTTGGGGAAGCTGGAACAAAACCAAGTCAATGTAAGAGCCTTTGATGGTGTTCAGAGAGATACGTTGGGAGCGGTGAATTCGGTCATCCAAATGGGTCCGGCAGAGTTCAGTGCACAGTTTCAGGTCTTGGACATCGACACCAGCTATAACCTTCTTCTGGGAAGGCCTTTCATCCATATGGCTGGAGCTGTGCCTTCTACTCTTCATCAGATGATGAAACTCGTTTGGAAGAACGAAGAGCTGGTTATTCATGCCGAAGTCAGTCATCGTCTCTGTTGACCAAGTTGACTAAGAAGACTACTAAATTTCTATAGTCTAAAGCTTGTGAGAAAAGATTTCTGGAATTGAAAAAGAGGTTGACTACCGCCCAAGTTTTGACCTTACTAGAGGCATGTTTTGTGGTGTATTGTAATGCATCTAGTGTTGGGTTGGGCTGTGTGTTAATTCAGAATGGCAAGGCAATAACTTATGTCTCTAGACAGCTGAATGTTCATGAGAAGAATTACCCAACCCATGACCTAAAATTGGCTGATATAGTTTTTTCATTTAAGATATGGTGTCACTACTTTTATGGCGTACATGTTGATATATTCACTGATAACAAGATCCTACAATATGTGTTCACCTAGAAGGAGCTAAATCTCATATAGAGGAGGTGGTGAGAATTTCTAAAGGATTATGACATGAGTATCCTTTACCACCCACGTAAGGCTAATGTAGTTGTTGATGCTCTAAGCAGGTTATCTATGGGGAGTACCTCCTATGTTGAGGAGGAAAAGAGGGAGTTAGCCGAAGGTGTGCATGGACTTGCACGCTTTGGAGTCATACTTATAGATTTCACAGAAGGGGAGATAGTGGTGACAACGGGGTTGAGTCATCGTTAGTGTTAGAAGTGAAAGAGAAGCAAGACCAAGATCCCATTTTTCTTGTTTTGAAGGAGAATGTTCATAAGCAAGGAGTATTAGCTTTTAAACAAGATGTAGATGGTGTGCTGAAGTATCAAGGTAGTTTCTGTGTACCTAGGGTGGATGAACTCCAACAGAGGATCATAGAGGAAGCTCATAGCTTCAGATATTCTATTCACCCGGGTTCCGCAAACATGTGCTGCGATTTGAGAGAGGTATATTGGTGAGAAGGTATGAAGAAGGACACTGTTGAGTCTGTTTCCAAGTGCCCGAATTGCCAGAAAGTGCAAGTAGAACACCAAAGGTCTGGAGGCTTGGCTTAGAATATAAAAGTTTTGGAATGGAAGTGGGAGATGATTAATATGGACTTCATCACAAGCTTGCTAAGATGTTGCAAGAAGCATGATTCAATTTGGGTTATTGTCGATAGAATGAAAAAATTAGCCCATTTTTGGCTGGTAAAGACCACTCATTCGGCAGAGGATTATGAAAAGATATACATTCAGGAGGTGGTGAGACTTCATGGAGTCCTAGATTTGGTCATTTCAGATAAGGGTGCACAATTTACTGCTCAGTTTTGGAAGTATTTCAAGAAAGGTTTGGGTTCACAAGCAGAGCGTACTATCAATACCTTAGAAGACATGTTGAGGGCTTGTGTGATTGATTTTATGGGGAATTGGAATGATCACCTACCTCTCATTGAGTTCTCTTACAACAACAGTTACCATACCAGCATCTAAATGGCTTCATCTGAAGCTCTTTATGGGAGAATATGCAGATCTCCTATTTGGTGGTTCGAAGTTGGTGAAGCAGGGTTGATAGAACTAGATCTAGTTCACCAAGCCATGGAGAAGGGGCAGGTGATTCAAGAGAGATTGAAAACGGCATAGAGTCGTCAAAAGTCCTACTCAGATGTTAGGAGAAGGCCGTTGGAGTTTGAAGTGGATTATTGGGTATATCTAAAAGTTTCACCCGTGAAGGGTGTTATGAGTTTTGTAAGAAGAGGAAACTTAGTCCCGGTATATTGGTCCTTATAGGATATCAAAGAGAACTGGCAATGTAACTTATGAGTTGGAGATATCCCAAGAGTTAGCAGCAGTTCATCCAGTATTTCATGTGTCCATGTTGAATAAATGCATGGGTTATCCTTCACTGATTCTACCAATGGGAAATGATGGGGTTAAGTGTAGCTTATCCTATGAAGAGATTCCGGTTCATATTTTAGATCGCCAAGTTTGTAAGTTGAGAACAAAGGAGGTTGCATCATTCAAGGTCCTTTAGAGGAACCAGTTGGTTGAAGAAGTGACTTGGAATGCATAAGAGGATATGACGAAGAGATATCCACATCTTTTTGAATCCGGAGAAAATGCAGATCAAGGTACTAATTCTCTTCTTAGTACTTTATAAACTATGAGTAAGCATGTTGTTACTTGCTTTTGATTGTTGATTGTTAAACTAGAGTGTACTATTCACAACTTAGGTAAAGAAATCTGATTCGAGGACGAATGTTCTCAAGGGGGAGATATGGTAATATCTCGTAACTCAAAATAGCTAAGAATAAGCTAAGAAACTATAAGTAATCACTTTTGGAAAGAAATGGGAAAATCCGGAAAATATTTCTATGTTTAAGAAATGAGTTTTGGTCATTTTCAAATGGTCATAACATCTATCTCAGGATTAGTTAGAGGTAGTTGGAGAGATCTTCCCAACGCTTCCAAGTTTGTGCATTTTCGATATCGTATGAGGGAGATATGCCTATCGGAATTGGGGTTGTTGGATTTAAGAAGGTAACAATCCGGGTTTAAGGAAGGGCAAACTAGTATTTTACTCATCTATTTCCTATTTAGTTTTAGTTCATATTAGAAAACTTATTTCACGCTTACGGCTTGGAGAAGAGAGAAGAGAAGAAGGAAAAGGGAGAAAGATCAAGGTTTTGCCAAGAACAAAAGGAAATTGCAAGTGGAATTTGTCAAGGGTGATCCCTATTAAGGTATGTAAAATATTTTGTGTCGGATTAGTTCACACACACACCAGTTTGTTTCAGTTCAGCGATTTATGAGTTGTTTACATGTTAAAGTTGAAGTTCTTGAAGAAAAATATCGAATTCTCGTTGATTGAATTGTTGGTTGCCTACTGTGCTTTGATTCGTGTTTATCTAGGTAGTTTTTGAGTTGAATCCAGTGGGTATTCAGGGTACTAACAGTCCCAAGTCTTTGGCTAAAGAACTAGGAGGTTTTGATGATTTCGAGATAAAAAACGAGTTGAAAAATCTATGAGATGCACCTGGGCAGGGCCAGGGGCGTCGCGCCTGCAGTGCGCCTGAAATTGGCCTCAGTCACTTGGGGCCTGGTGTGGTGCGTTACCAGTGAGCGAGAAATTGTCCTCAGTCAATTGAGGCTGGCGCGGAGCGCCTTGAACGCCCCTAAATTGGCGTTTTTTGCCAAGATTTCATAGTTTAGCCCTTTTAAGTTCTTCTATTGTTTATTAACCCCTTCAAATGATTTTAACTACTTCAATTGATTTTTAAACACCTAAAAATCATCAAAGAACATAAATCATAACCTTGAAATCATAATCCAATTCAAGAAAAGCTAAGATCAAAGTCAAAGAAGTTAAAGAGTCAAGTATAAAGTTAAGAAGCTAGTCCAAAGTAATGTTCTGAAATATATTCAAGAGTCTTTACTAAACGTTTTAACTTCGTTTTATGGATCAAGTTTCAAGTTAAATTAATGAGTAAAAAGTTGCAGTATTTCCTTCAAGGAAATATAAGGGAACTAAGTATTCCCGAAGAGTTGATTTAAGACTCAAGTTTCAAGTTAAGCAAATAGTAAATAGTTGAGTTCCTTTCTCAAA
Organism: Solanum lycopersicoides; assembly: GCA_022817965.1. Taxonomy (NCBI): domain Eukaryota; kingdom Viridiplantae; phylum Streptophyta; class Magnoliopsida; order Solanales; family Solanaceae; genus Solanum; species Solanum lycopersicoides. The sequence continues at coordinate 26,670,291 of CM040626.1, forward strand.
AAGGGTATAAGGGAACTAAGTATTCCACAAAAGTTAGAAATGTTTTCACATTTAAGTTTAGAGGAAACTAATATTTCCTAAAAGAGTTTTGAACAAGAAAAGAGAACATTGTTTCCAAGAGAGCTTTTTAAAGCTAAGTGTTGAACAATTATCTCAACCCAAAGAAAGGAAGTTTTTTTAAGAGAATGAGCAAAAGTAAATTTTGGGAGTATTATTGAGCAATGATATGTGGATGAGAGTTCACAATTAACTAAAGTATCAATGAAAACCATGTAGTCATCATGAGTATTAACGCGTCGTACTTTTTCGATGATCACGTAAGTTAAGATAGTGGATTCACTAAGTTAAGTAAGGTCATATACCGATGGCAAGGTATAGGATGTTCCTTGGAAGCGTGAGGTAAATGTTGTACCATCATTTAGGCTCGTAGTGATGGTTGTCGGTTAAAGAATATCCCAGAGAAACTATATTACTTTAATGTATAAGTAAGTTGAGTTTGTTATTGCATTTTTATTTAACGAACTAAGTTGTTTACACTTGTTTTACAAGATTTATATATATTGCATGTGTCATTATTTCTTTATATTAAGTTCAGTATTTCATGAGTTGACCACAGCCAAGGTAAGTGTTTCTTCTTATTCTTTTCAAGCTTAAGTTTTGTTAGCATTCCAACTCGCATATTCGTACATTAAATGTACTAATGCAAGTAGTCTCCATAGTATCATGATGTAGACGCAGCTAACCAGGATGAACATCATCCAGTGCCTCGTTGATCCAGTTTGAGCACTTAGAATTAGTGGTGAGCCTCTTTGCATTTCGGATGACTCTTTTATTTCTTTCTAGTCTTTACTTATAGGATGTTGCGGGGTCTATCCCAACATCCATCTAGTTTGATATATATTCTTTCAGATAGTTCAGTTTGAATCTCTCTTTATTTACAAAAATATTATCATGAGACTTAAGTGCCATTTTGGAAAAGCTGTTTTACTTTAAGTAATTCTTTGAGAATGTTTTCTTGTTGTATGTTGAGTTAATTCTTCCGCTAAGTTAAGTAAGCCAAATCAAGGGTTCGCTCAAGTCCAACTATGGTCATTGGATGCCTTCCACGTCCAGGGTATAGTCTCGGGGCATGACAACAATGATACATGATGACATGAACATCTCTTGTCTTATGTTTTATGCTCGAAAAATTGAGAAGTCTAAACTTATGAAATTTTCTTTAGCGGAATAAGGAGAGCTATGTCCAATGAACAAGGTAAAACAATGTTCAAAAAGATATCATCCCACCAATATTCTTAAAACACTCCTAGGGTTAACCAAGAGAAAGGTAGTGGACCTCCATTTCCTAAACCTACTTGCAATAATTGTTGAAACAAGCATCATGGGAAGTGCCTAGCTAGTTAAAAGGGTGTTATGGTTTTGGAATGTGTGATCATCAAGTGAATGATTGACCTACTCTTACGGAAAAGGGGAGAGAATCCAAGAAAGCTTCTCGTAGTATCACATATCCTTATGCTCCAAAGGATGGTCATTTCTATGCACTTCGGGCTAGAGAGGACAAATGAGCCATTCCAGATAAAGGCACCGATAAATTGATAATACCTTATGGTTGTGAATGTTATATTAGGGTCCCTATGCTATTTTATGTGATTTTCATGTTAGCCTTAGTATGTTTTCTCCCAAGGAGGAGATGTTATGCTTAGAAGGTAAGGTTGTTGAGAGTTTCGATATCCTTATCACTTTATTCCATTTCTATTAAACCTTGAGACCAAGAGTTCTTTGTAGCTTGTCTATGTTTTGGAGTCATGAGTGATTTATGTGTTTACATGATCTCATTATGTTATGCATGTTCTAGATGAACTCATGTTTAATGAGAAAATGAGTTTTTATGATTTATGTTTCTTATGTTGATGTGCATTCAATATGAGTTGCCTATATGCTTCATGATATTACTTGTTGAACATGCTTAAATTTTCTTTTGAGAGTAATTGCATATTTTGCTTCATGATTTATGATGAGCATGATTTGATTTGGAGAATGTTATTCCTCCAATGAATTTTCATGCATAATGGGTAGTTGATGTAGTTCTTACTTCCTTGGTTGCATGGAGTATGTTAAGATTGAGTTGATGTTTCTTCCTTCGAATAGTGCAATATTTTGACGTTGCATCCATGATTGGCTGCTAGTATTGAGTCTTTATTTCCGTAAGGTGTCTAGAAGTGTCATTGAGGACGAATGTTCCCAAGGGGAAGAAGATTTAACACCTATAAAATTGGTAAGTTGAACTAGAGCTTAAACTTGAGGGTTAATGTCAAGTACGTGTTAGACCCCATAGTAAGAATACCATCTAAGGTTTAATTAAGGATTGCAAGGGAACTGCCAAGACAAATAAGGGAAAAGCATAAGCCAAAGGCCAATGCAATCATGTTATTATCGAAATATTATTATCAATTATACACTTGTGAATGAGGTTGATATAATGTGAAAGGTTCCTCAATATAATGTTATACCTTGAATTAGTAGGCTTAGGGAATCCTCATATTGTGTCAATGAAAGTGATCTTTATCGATATACCATGAGTTGGTCGGCTTAGGACATCCTCTTCTTGTGTAATTAAAGTATCTTTACTCAATAACTTAACATTGAGTCGGTAGATATAATGATTGTAGCCCTGTCACGTAATGAATAATGAACCTTGAATTTGTAGACTTAATGGTGGTAGCCATTTCATAAATTAATAATGAAGTATGCTAAGGATAATTTTGAACAGATAAACCAAATTGTTGTATCCCCTCATTATGAGTATATGAACTAATAATTTAATCATGAACCTTGAATCAGTAGACCTGAATGGTGGTGGCCCTTTCTTGAGAAGTAAATTATCTAACCTAACGATGCACATTGAATCAGAAGACCTAATGGTGGTGGCTCTTTCATGTGTGTAATGTACTTTTTTTCACTAGACCTAATGGTTGTAGCCTTCTCAAGAGTAATAATGTTAATGAAAATTAATCACACTATGGGAATGTAAGCTTAGAACCGATTGGATATGGTAAGATAGAAGTTGATCTCCCCATGCTAGGCCGCGTTTCAATGAATATTTTCCTTATCCCAAAACTACATGCCCACATAGGTTATTAGCTATTTTATCCACCTAGGAAAAAATGTTACCGGTTCTACATTAGGAAAGTAAACCAACCCTTTACGGTCTGGGACACAAATCAGATTTTATTATTTGCTCACATGGTCTATGTCGGTTAATGCTTATTCTTATCATGTAAGTAAAGTGATATTGTTACTCAAGAGGTTCTATGAAGTGTGGGTGGTCGATTCCATTCATGTATTGCACTAGTATACTTTGAAAGGGCTATGGCGTGTTTCTATAATTCCTTAATGTGTAACGAATGTGCTCATATTGATTCTAATGAAGAATGTTGACTTAAAGGATTACTGTAATGATGAATTTCTTACTTGGAAATTTTATTATGAGTTACTTTCCTTGCATTGTCGGACTTATTAAATGTGAATATTCCTTATCTATAAGTATTGACTAAAGATGAGAATGAAGAATGGTACGTACATCGATGGTGGCCTCAAAGTGGTACTTATTATAAATGGTGGTATGGGACTCCATTCCTAAATTGCACAAGGGTTACATAACATAAAAGTTCTAATATGTTGTAATGGCTTATATGTTGAATATACTTGAATTTTCTGCCTTTTATACTAAAGTTCATGATGTTCCTTAAAATTGGTATATAGCATGGTTTTCAACCAAAATGTCTTTTTAAGCATGATTTTTCCATGGCTATCATACTTAGTACATTTTTGTGTGCTAACCCATATTTTGTCTTTTTACTACAAAGTGTACGTTCCGGATCTTAACGTGACTTCTAGTGTTCAAAAATTAGATTGACTCTTCTCCAAAGCTAGTGTTGATTCCTCATGGTTGGAGGACGAGAGTTGCTAATTTTTGAGTTTCTTTTATGTCATTTTACGTTACAGACTATGTCGAAGGGTTGTGACCCAATCTTTGACTCTAAAGTTGAATAAATGGTCATCTAAAACAATGTTTAGACTTTCACTTTTTTCAGTAAAGTTTTTGATTGTATGGATAAAAGTTTTAAATTTTGTAGCATTTTCTTATGTAATATGTTATGAATTCTATGTGACTTTTATGAGGCTCTTTAGGGTATTATACATTGTGTTAAATTCGAGGCATAGGTTTGGATTGTAACACTCCCTCCAGCAACAAACTTTGGTTGATGCTCCATGTAGACTTCTTTATCAAGATGTGATACCTTGTATTAAAATAAGGGCATATATGTCATTTAGCTTTAATAAAAAAAAGATCAGATTTTTTTTTTTAAAAAAAATTTAACGCTGAAAGCCCTAACAGAAGCAAGAGATTTTCTGCAACTTCAGCGATAAAAGAAAATATATAGGACACTTCTAGTTCTACGGTGAGCAAGGAAAAAAAAATAAAAAATTAAAGCAACAATTCTCAAACTAAAGAGAGAAGTGGAAGAAGAAGAAGAAGAAAGAGAAGAAGGTAAGTTTATTAACTTAGTTTAAAGGTTGAATTTTTATCTTCCATGACAATAAGATTGAAAATTTGGGAGTTGAAAAACATGGGTTTAGCAGAAATAGAGGAAATTTATTTCATCCTTATGAACCAAGTGAATATAGTCAATGATTTGAACAAGAAAATTTGGTATTGGGCTTATATGCAATAAAAGTAATTAGGCTGTAAGGTTAGGTTGATCTTTTATAGTGAGAATTGACCAAGAAGAGACTATTTTGTTTGATTAAAGCACTAATAAAGTGATTGGGCAGATTTTGAATATATCATGAAACCTCTAGGGCTGGGTTTTTGTTGATCTAGTATGAATTACCTAAACGAAGGAGTTAACACAAAATTTTTATGAATGTGTTTATAGTTTGACCAAAAGAATTCATACGGACCATTCGAGTGAATAGCTTGGTGTTTCAACATAAGTAATGTGAGTAATAATCTTACCACAATTGAAGTTTTATAACTTGCATGATTTTCACATGGTTTATAAAGTAAATGAGTTACTGAATGTTTTCAAATTGCATGTGGGACAAGTCTTTTACTGGGTATAATACTGAAAAGATTATTTGAGACGATTTCATTCTTACAAAATATGATTACTGTTATTCAAAAGGTTTTACACTTATTTGAGAAATAGTATTTTGGACATATGATTGTTGAACTTTGAAATGATATAATTTGATAAGATTTAAATGTTATGTTTGATTTTGAAATGCTTTTACTGATTACAAGAAGAATATAAATGGGAGTAGACCTTGATGAATCTCGTAGCTAACGGCGGAATCGTTAGACTTGGTGCACCTTGTAGTTACTGATTTCTGATAAAGCCTTGCTAGTGGGATGTGGCACTAGTATTCTGTTACTGATATCCCTCGAGTAGGGATCTACTAATATGAATATTTAACTCCTTTACGAGAAGTTCACTGTTATTAGTTACTTCTTAAAGAGAAGGCCACTCTGATTACATGATTCATCCTTGGAAACCTCCCAGAAATAAGATTTGATATGAAGATTATCTTGTAGTGAGTTTGCTATTATGTATTTACACTCATTATGCTTATATGAGGCATATAAGATTGAATACTGTTATTGTTTTTGGAAAGAGCATTATTTCATCATTATGACTATTACACTAACATATTTTCTAATTTGTCCCTCATTAAAATGGTTGTGGTTCAGTATTATTACTCATGCGCTAGCGTGTCACTCCTCGCTTATTGTTTTTACAGAGAATTCAGGTGGTATTGAGGAGGATATCATTAACTAAAGAGTGAAATTTTGTTACATTTGGTGAGCCCCGCATTGCTTCACGTGGCAAGAGAACATTTGATTTGCTATGTTTATTTAGTTCCTTTAAACTCTTAGAGTCGCTCCATTTGTTAGTTCTTATTTAGTTTCAAGATATTCTTTCGAATTGTAGTCAAGTGACTAGTTTGAACCCTTCTTCTTTTTTCATATTTGGAGATGAATTGGTTTATTAGCGTGACAATTAGATCATTGATAGATAGTATGTTGTGGTTTATAGTTGTTATTAGTTGTGTTATGGATTTCTGAGACACGGAAAATTCATGATGGGCATAAAAACAAAGGAAACTCTGCCCGATTTTTTATATAATCCTGATAAGGCTTGCTTTGGGATTTTCCCCCTTAGCGCCGGTCATGATCCTTAATTGGGTCGTCACAAAGTTTGTATCAGAGTGCTAGGTTATTTTTGTGACTTATGAAGCACACGTTAGTAGTAGAATCTCAGTTATGGTTAAGTTGTTGGCTATTTCTATAATCGTGATTCAGCGAGGACGTGATAGGATGTGTCTGGTTTTTCTTTCGCTTTCCTGCGTATGTGTGTAATGTTTAGATCCAACTAGATTAATCTAACATTATTCATTTCTGTTAACCAGATGGCTCGAACTCGATTATCTAATGAAAGAGCTACAACAGGTGTTCCTAAGGCACCTAATGTCACTTCAGCCAGGAAGCCAACTTCCTCAACTTGGGGGAGGGACAGGGCTCGTAGAACTGGTCGAGGAGAGGGTCGTAATGCCACCACACGAAACCAAAACACCACCACCAGGACTTCAAGGGAGGTCACTCCGGAAAGGAACGCTAGTCCACCTCCAACATCGCAGGAGAATGCTACTACTAGGGTACTTGCCTCCATGCAGAAAGCCAAAGAGAGTTTGGTCAATATAATGGATAGACACGAGAGGAATGGTTAGCGTAATGTTTCTATTACTCAGACGCATGCACCACTTTAGACACCTGCCCGGACTTATACTTTTGGGAATAAAGAGGTATCCTTGCAGGAATTCATGAAATTGAATCACCAAAATTCACTGGTTCTGATGGTTCAATGGATCATCACTGCTTCTTAGATGGAACGTCCAAGGCCCTTCGAGCTCTAGGATGTTCGAGAGACCGGTAGAGTTGGCAGCATACAAACTAGAGGACATGGCTAACAACTGGTATGAGATTGTATTGATAGGTCAACCTAAGGGAGCGGTACCACTGAATTGGGATGAATTCTCTAAGTTGTTAATGGATAATTTCCTCCTAACAGGCATAGAGAGAAGTATGCAACACAATTTGAGAGGTTGGTACAGACTCCAGATATGGATGTGGCAACTTATAACGCCACATTCTGTAATCTTGCTAGATATGCTACTTTGTTGGTACCTACTGAAGCAGATAGAGTTCAGAGGTTCGTACATGGGTTTGTTAGTTCTCTATTCAATGCCCTAGCCCCAAATATGAGTGCTATGACATATTTATAAGTAGTTAATCTATCTAGGAGGATTGAAGACAAGGGTCGAGAGGAGCATGCAACCTATGATGTATATAAGAAGGCTAAGATAGGGGGATCTTACAGTGGCAACTTGAGTGAAAATCACAAAATAGGGAATCAGGGAAGACAACAACAGGGATCTCAGACAGGATCTCAGACAGGATTGGATACGACTTCACAGTCAACCTACAAGCCACCTCACAGACAGGGTATTCAAGGACATCATAATTCTGAGCAAATGTATGCCACTGCCGTATCATGCCAGACTTGTGGTAAATCACATGCAGGTCAGTGTCGCATTTTGACCGAAGGGTGCTTTCAGTGTGGTCAGTTGGGGCATCGCATTAGTCATTGACCTCAACCTCCAAGAAACCCCATTCAGAATTCTTCTTAGCTAGCCACACCTACTCAGACCACTCATAATGGTTCAAGTAATACTGGTACAGGAAACTGAGGTGGAGGTGCTGGAGATTGTTTCACTGGAAATTAAGGACAAGGAAATGCTGATAGAGGTCAATCAACAGTTTTTGCACTTACTAGACAGGAAGTTCAGGACTCAAATGCGGTAGTTACAGGTATTCTTTCAGTTTGTTCCTTTGATGCACATGCTTTGATTGATCCAAGATCCACCCACTCCTATGTGTCAACATACTTTTCTTTGAGATTTGGTAGACAACCAGAGATGTTGAATCATCCTTTTCTTATTTCTACTCCCATGGGAGAGTCTTTGTTTGTTAAATATGAGTATCGTGATTGTCAGATTAGAGTGAGGGTAGGGATACCCTAGCTACCCTAATTGTACTTGTGGATTGGCTATCTCCTTGCTATGCTACTGTTGATTGTCATGCAAAGACAATCAAATTCGAAATACCCAATGAGCCTACTTTTGTATTAAAAGGGGGTCAAGTCCATGAGATTGGAAAAATCATATCCCTTGTGAAGGCTCAGAGATTACTACAGAAAGGTTGTACATTGATTTTAGCTATGGTAAGGGATACAACAGAAAGGACACTTAGCTTGGAGAAGATACTAGTTGTGAATGAATTTTCTGATGTATTTCCTGAGGATTTGCCTGGATTACCTCTTATACGAGAGATAGACTTCGATATTGATTTGGCTCCTAATACATTGCCAATATCCATACCCCCATATCATATGGCACCAGCAGAACTGAAGGAGCTAAATCAACAGTTGCAAGACTTACTTGATAAGAGTTTTATCTGACCAAGTATATCTCCATGGGGTACACGAGTATTATTTGTAAAGAAGAAAGATGGGTCTCTAAGAATGTGCATTGACTATAGACAGTTGAACAAGGTAACAATACATAATAAGTATCCTTTGCCTCGTATAGAAGACCTATTTGATCAATTACACGGGGCTGTCCACTTTTCAAATATTGATCTTCAATCTGGTTATCATCAGCTCAGAATCAGGGAAGATGATGTTTCCAAGACAGCATTCAGAACTCTATATGGGCACTATGAGTTCCTTGTGATGCCGTTTGGATTAACTAACGCTCCGGCGGTATTCATGGATTTAATGAATATAGTATTCAGTTCGTTTCTAGACAGGTTTGTGATAGTGGTTATTGATCATGTCTTATTATACTCTGATAGCCGGGAATAACATAAGAATCATCTAAAGACAGTGTTACAGACTTTGCGAAAACATAAGCTTTATGCTAAGTTCTCAAAGTGTGAATTTTGGCTAGACTCAGTAGCATTTTTGGGGCATGTGGTGTCCTGTCACGACCCGGATTCTGGAATCCGAAATGCAACCGGCGTCGTTGACCTCTCAGAGGTCGCAGACAAGCCTCTTCTTGCATTCATCACATTCATACGGTTAATTTTAGCGGAAAATTTGAAACTTTTTATTTATAGTTGAAGTATACATAGACTTCATATAAACGCATATCTTTAAGGAAGTTCATTGCTCATACATCAACCATCTAATTATAAGATCATGCAACTTAAAAGAAATGGAATCTCATGTCATAAGTAATACTTGCCAAAACGGCATCATTACAAGCGTCTAGACAAAATAGGAAAGAAACACTAGTGGAACCTACCCCACTAGTTGAAACCTACTACTAAGCAAGAAATATAAAGGCAGGCATCCTCGAATGCATGAGGACCTACTAAGTCCGGATGAAATCTCTCAGTCCGAACAACTGCAATGATACCCTCAACGTCCACCTGAGCCTGCACCTAAAATAGTAATATTGTATGGAATTAGTACACACTTGTACTAAGTATTGGTAGATGAAACAACACATAACGGTAATGCATGAACAAGGATGGCTCTTCCTAATCAACATGCTTTCTTAAAAGGTCAAGTCTCTTGACTTTGACTATTTCGTAATAGGAAGTTCATGCCATGAATATGTCACACATCATACACACATAGGTTCATATAATATACATTTCATGTTTCATATAGTATACATTTCATATCCATGAGTCCTTGGAATCATGGACATAGCATTAAGACATCTCAAGTGAGGGCCCAACATATGAGATCTCAATCCGAGGGTCTCCTTCAGCAAACACATAGCCTGCTTCATTCATTCATTTGTACTTCACATTATTCATTCATTCATAGGCTGGTGTGAACACCAGCTATACCTAGTATGAAGTTTAAGACTCTCATCGTGATCATGAAGTGCAATGACCAAGAATGACCTAATGTCAATACTTGAGTCCGGTCTCACCTCCTGATTGTCTTGCACAAACACCTTCGGTATCGTTCATTTAATTATCTTTCATACTTTGAGGAACTTCAACCTTAACCGACATAGATCATGTGATCATCATGAAATCCGGTGTCTTCCCCACACCGAAAAGAGGTGGAGTCACTGGCCAATGTGAAACCAAAACATGCTAGCTTTATGGGTTCGAACAAAGCTAGTTCCCTATGTTCGAAACATAGTTCAAAGACTAGGATATTTAAGGAGACCCATACCCACCTTGGTGGACAGTCTCATCTCATGAGATTTATGTGAACCTCCGCCCTTCCCGAAAGAAGGCATCACCATTCATAGCTATCCTATCGGTGCTTAGTTTAAAGTTCCTATTTACATTCAACTCATACATCATCGAAGCTTGCTTCTTAGCATGAGGTATTCATAGCTCATTAGATTATTTCTCATCTCTTATGTACATAGTAAGTGTGAATTGTCCTTACACTTACATATAGAATGTGATTGAGACTTGTCTCTTAATATTCAACACTCTCTTAGGTGAGTACTTTTTGGTCACCTTATATTGGCGTAGGTACAACTTGTCTCACTTGCACTAGCCTCATATTGTGGTGCCACCCTGTTCTTTCTTAATATTTTTTCATTTCATCTGTACTCACCTTTCATTATTTGTTCATCGTATAACATATATAAGCTCTCTTGGAATTTACATTGAGGGACATTGATTCTAGGCGTAGATACAACTTGTCTCACTTGTATTAGCATGTCCTCATGTAGCCACTCTTTATTTGCTTATTCATCGTATAACATAAATATACTCTCTTAGAAATTTCCTGTAGTGACATTGATTTTTTGGTGTAGATGCAGCTTGTCTCACTTGCACTTGCCTATAGTCATGTAGTCACTATTTTCTCTACATATTAACTATGAATTCATTTTTAACACTTTCTTTTGGAGTATACTTGAGACTTGACTCTACATCATTCTACACTCCCATTGGTGAGTACGTTTGGTAACATTTTCTTAGGCTTGGTTGAGACTTGCCTCACCATTTATCTTAGCCTCTTATCATGTTGTCACTATTTTCATTAGCATCATAGTATAACATAATTACTCACCTCATTACGTGAATGTGCATTTATTAATCTTACCATTAACTCATGGTAGTACCCATTATGGGTTACTCTTATTTGGCTAAGTGTTTCATGATAATCTAAGTATATGTTGTGCAAGACTTATGCATCTTACACATTCAACCAAGTTTTTTTTTACCCAAGTTCAATCCCTAGTGGCTGCATTTTATTTAATCATATGTGAGACTTATGTGTCTCCCAATTTCGGCCAAGAGGACCCATGTTCGAATCCCTTGGGCAACACTTTATTTTTAACTATTTAAAGTGTTAAGTGTCTCCATAAATTCAGCCAAGAGGACCCATGTTCGAATCCCTTGGGCAACACCTTATTTTTAATTATTTAGAGTGCTAAGTGTCTTCCTAAATTCGGCCAAGAGGATCTGGGATCGAATCCTAGTGGCCTCATCTTTTTATTACTTTATTTTGGTGTGAGATTTATGTATCTCACACCCTTGTCCAAGGATCCAAGTTCGAATCCCCCCTCCCTCACTATTTTCTTTTTCTTTTAATTCCAGACTTCTTCAACCTGCTCAAGTTCGAATCCTCTCTCTCACCCTATTTTCTTTTCTTTTATTTTAAGGTTTAATCTCTTAGTATTAGTACCTTAAGGTCTCAAGTTCCACCCTCAATGGCAGCATATATTTTTCTTCATTTTTACTAGTGAATAGCCGAAACTATACTCCATTAACATATGTCTTTAATTCACTTTCTTTGCATTTAGCTTAGGCGTTTTAGCTTAGAGTTTTACATAAACTTTAAACCAATTCGTTAAGGAATTTACTTTTATTTTCTTGTTCATGAACATCACGATTTCATCATCATATGTTAATAAGACAACAAATTCATAGAACCTAATTCACCACGTTCTTGAAAACAATCTGTAATATGCTTCTCATGATATTTAGCATTATTGTGTACATAAAACATGCATACAGTCGGACGCACATAAAATGATCATACGCTGTCCGAAAATACATTACACACAATTACAAACGTTCCTAAGATTTTCTATCAGCAAACATACCAACGCATGCATCACTTTTCAGAGGATCTAATGACAGGGGAATGCAACGGGGGACAACCTTAGTTTTTGGATTAGACTTTGAACTGAATCTTAGGGAACTCTTGGGAATAATTTTTCTTTTCTCTTTTTTTTTTTATGAATGCAGCCTAGAACTCTTTAGAATCAGTAGGCTTACTTTATTTTTCTGTTTTTGAATTGTAAAATAAAGCTGAAAAACATTTTTAGAAGAGATAATGAATTAAGAGTGGGCATGAAGCACACTCCTAGTGGGAGTCATGCGCCCCTTTTGTGGGAATTGTTGTTGACTTATTCAACACAATTAAAATGGTAAAATCAGATTACAAAATAAATATTAAGTTATTATAATGCCCCTCCTTATTTTAATTAATTTTTAATCAATTAATTTGTGCCCCCTTATGCCTCCAACTCGGCTCGAACCCGAGTGTGAAGGTAAGGTCAATCTCAGGTTTGACCACCGAGATTTGGCTTATTTTGACTAATTAATATCTTTATTTAATTAATTAAATATCAGGCTAGGGTAATTACTATACTACCCCTAGCCCCAAAATTACCTTTATACCCGTAGAACCCTTAAAACCTAGGACTAACCCTCTAAGTCCGGTTAAGACTCATCCGGGTGAATCCTAGTATTCGGGTACACTACATGGCTAGAACCAACTCTGCCTAGCTCAACGAACTCAACAAGTTGGTTGGCTTGGCTGGTGCATAGGTTCAGAGGTCTGGTTCCACGCGAATCAAGCCGTGTGAACCCGGTCTAACCTAGGCATTCTAGGTACGTTTAGGCCTTACTTAGCATAGCGTTTTTGGGTTGTCACATGTCCAAAGATGGGATCAAGGTGGATTCCAAAAAGACTGGAACTGTGCAGAAATGGCCTAGACCTACTTCGCCTACAAAAATTCAAAGCTTTTTGGGTTTGGAAAATTACTACAGGTGTTTTGTGTAGGATTTTTCCAAAATAGCATCTTCATTGACTAAGTTGACACAGAAAAATGCCAAATTTCAATGGACAGAAGAATGTGAGCAAAGCTTCCAGAAACTCAAAATGTGTTTAAAAACAGCACCCATATTGTCATTACCATTAGGTTCTGGAGATTTTACGGTATTTTGTGATGCTTCGAGAGTTTGTTGAGGATGTGTTCTTATACAAAATTGTTGTGTTATTGACTATGCTTCAAATCAGCTGAAGAGGCACGAGCAAAATTATCTGACACAAGATTTGGAGATGGATGCATTGATATTTGCTCTTAAAATTTGGAGGCATTATCTATACGGTGAAACTTTTGAGCTATATACTTATCATAAGATCTTGAAGTATATTTTTCAGCAGAGAGATCAGAATCTTCGACAACGGCGATGGATGGAGCTGCTCAAGGATTATGATTGTGTTATTTTGTATCATATTGGAAAAGCTAATGTTGTGGCTGATGCATTGAGTAGGAAATATATGGGCATTTTAGCACATATAGTTCTTGAAAAGAGATAGTTGGCAAAAGACGTGCAGAAACTTGTTGGCACAAGTGTCAGATTTAGTGTGGGAAGTTGAGAGATATTTCTAGCTTGTGTGCAAGCCAAATTTTCATTGGTGGAGCGCATGGAGCGCATGGAGCGCAATAAGACTGCTCAATATGAGGATGAAAAACTTTGTAGATATTGAGATGAGGTCACAACTGGTAAGAGTAAGCAGATGATAATTGACTGTGCTGGTATGCTTCAACTAGGTAATCGGTTGTGTGCACCAGACATAGGTTGGTTAAGATGATTTATTCTTGAAGAAGCTCACAACTCTAGATATACTATGCACCCTGGTTCCACTAAGATGTATCATGACCTGAAGCAATTGTATTGGTGGGAAGGTACGAAGAAAGATGTTGCTAATTTTGTTTCCAGTTGTTTGACTTGTCAACAGGTTAAAGTAGAGCATCAACGACCTGCAGGTTTACTACAGGAGATCCAAATTCCAGAGTGGAAATGTGACAGAGTCACTATGGATTTTGTGGTTGGTCTACCCCGAACTCTTAGAAGTTATGATTCTGTATGGATAATCGTAGACCGACTAACAAAATCAGCACACTTCTTACCGGTAAAGACAACATATGGTGGAGTGAGATATGCCTAGATATTTATGAATGAAATTATTCGACTTCATGGAGTGCCTATATCAATCATATCTGATAGAGGGTCACAATTCACTTCACGCTTTTGGAGATCCTTTCAAGAAGCTTTGGGCATTCGAGTAGACCTTAGTATTGCATTCAATCCTCAGACAGATGGACAGTTTGAGCATACGATACAAATCTTAGAGGATATGTTGAGAGCTTGAATTCTTAATTTTGGAGGTAGTTGGGATGCTTACTTGCCTTTAGCTGAATTTGACTACATTAATAGCTTTCAATCCAGCATTCAGATGGCTCCATATAAAGCTTTGTATGGAAGGCGATGTCTCTCTCCTATAGAGTGGTTTGAAGTTGGAGAGGTTAATGTGTTGGGACCAGACTTAGTACAAGAAGCCATGGATAAGGTCCATTTTATTAGGCAGAGATTGCTCGCAGCTCAAAGCAGACAGAAGTCTTATGCGGATAAGAGAAGAAGAGATCTAATGTTCACGGTTGGGGACAAAATTTTTCTACGAGTTTCTCCCATGAAAGGTGTGATGCGGTTCGGCAAAACATGTAAATTTCATCCGCGATATATAGGACCATATGAGATACTTGACCGGGTAGGAGGAGTGGCGTATCATTTGGCACTTCCTCCTGATATGTCTTTCATAAATCCAGTGTTCCATGTTTCTATGTTGAGGAAGTATTTCTCAGACTCCTCTCATGTACTTGAAGCACTCACTATGCCAATTGATGACAACTTAACATACGAAGAGGAACCTGTGGCTATTGTGGACAAACAAGTAAGAAGGTTGAGGTCAAAAGAAATTGTGTCTGCAAAGGTCTTATGGAGGAACCGTACCATTGAAGAAGCTACTTGGTAGTTGGAAAAGGAGATGCGAGACAAGTATCCTCTCTTGTTTCAGTCCACAAGTATACATGTACTTTAAATTCGGGGACTGAATTTCTTAAAGTGGGGAGAATGTAATACCTTGCATTAAAATAAGGGCATATATGTCATTTAGCTTTAATAAAAAAAAGATCAGAATTTTTTTTTAAAAAAAATTAGATGCTAAAAGCCCTAACAGAAGCAGCAGATTTTCTGCAACTTCAGCGATAAAAAATATATATATAGGACTCTTCTGGTTCTACGGTAACCAAGGAATTTTTTTTTAAAGCCTCAGTTTCAAACTAAAGAGAGAAGTGGAAGAAGAAGAAGAAAGAGAAGAAAGGTAAGTTTCTTAACTTAGTTTAAAGGTTGAAATTTTATCTTCCATGACTATAAGATTGAAAATTGGGGAGTTGAGAAACACGGGTTTAGCTAAAATAGAGGAAATTTATGTCATTCTTATGAACCAAGTGAATATAGTCAATAATTTGAACAAGAAACTTTGGTATTGGGCTTATATGCAATAAAAGTAATTAGGCTGTAAGGTTAGGTTTTTTTTTTATAGTGAGAATTGACCAAGAAGAGACTATTTTGTATGATTAAAGCACTAATTAAGTGATTGGGCAGATTTTGAATCAATCATGAAACCTCTAGGGCTGGGTTTTTGTTGATGTAGTATGAAGTACCTAAACGAAGGAGTTAACACGAAATTGTTATGAATGTGTTTATAGTTTGACCAAAGGAATTCATACGGACCATTTGAGTGAAGATCTTTGTGTTTCAACACAAGTACTGTGATTATTAATCTTACTACAATTGATGTTTTATAACTTGCATGATTTTCACATGGTTTATAAAGTAAATGTGTTACTGAATGTTTTGAACTTGCATGTGGGATAAGTGTTTTACTGGATATAATACTGAAAAGATTATTTGAGACAATCTCATTCTTACAAAATATGATTACTGTTATTGAAAAGGTTTTACACTTATTTGAGAAATAGTATTTTGGACAGGTGATTGTTGAACTTTGAAATGATATAATTTGATAAGATTTAAATGTTATGTTTGATTTTGAAATGCTTTTACTGATTACAAGAAGAATATAAATGGGAGTAGACCTTGATGAATCCCTAGCTAACGGCGGGATCGTTAGACCTGGTGCACCTTGTAGTTACTGATTTCTGATAAAGCCCTTGCTAGTGGGATGTGGAACTAGTATTCTGTTACTGATATCCCTCGAGTAGGGATCTACTAATATGAATATTTAACTCTTTTACGAGAAGTTTACTGTTATTAGTTACTTCCTAAAGAGAAGGCCACTCTGATTACATGATTCATCCTTGGAAACCTCCCAGAAATAAGATTTGATATGAAGATGTTCTTGTACTGAGTTTGCTATTATGTATTTACACTTATTATGCTTATATGAGGCATATAAGATTGAATATTGTTATTGTTTTTGGAAAGAGCATTATTTCATCATTATGACTATTACACTAACATATTTTCTGATTTGTCCCTAATTAAAATGGTTGTGGTTCTGTATTATTACTCACTGAGCTAGCATCTCATTCCTCGCTAATTGTTTTTACAAAGAATTCAGGTGGTATTGAGGAGGATATCATTAACTAGAGAGTGAAATTAGGTTGCATCTGGTTAGCCCCGCATTGCTTTGCGTGGCAAGAGAACATTTAATTTTCTATGTTTATTTAGTTCCTTTAAACTCTTATAGTCGCTCCTTTTGTTAGTTCTTATTTATTTTCAAGATATTCTTTCGAACTGTAGTCAAGTGACTAGTTTGAACCCTTCTGGTTTTTTTTCATGTTTGGAGACGAATTGGTTTATTCGCATGACAATTAGATCATTGATGGATAGTATGTTGTGGTTTATAGTTGTTATTAGTTGTGTTATGGATTTCTGGGGAAAATTCAGGATAGGCATAAAAACAAAGGAAACTCTGCCCGATTTTCTGTAGAATCCTGATAAGCATGCTTTGGGATTTTCCACCTTAGAGCCAGTCATGATCCTTAATTGGGTCGTGACACAAGATCACCTTGTATAAAACATTCTTAATGTACAAATGATAAAGAGACGAATGATCAATGACATCCATAGATCGAAAAAGGATATATGCTACTATAGACTTAGGAGAGAAAGTATCACTGTATATAATCTAGCCCGGATAGTGAGTATTCCCTTTGATAAATAGGGGATTCTTATAATCAACCTGCGCGTCTAGATAAATTTTGACTGCATAAATCCAACTGCAACCAAAAGTAGATTTACCTGTCGGAATGGATACAAGCTCTAAAGTACAACTTTTATGTAAATATGATTTCACATCAATCATAGTTTACTTCCCTCCAAAATTAGAAAGTATTTCACCAATAATCATATGATTAAAATAAAGGAAAGATGACACAAAGGCATTGTAGGGTGATGATAGATGATGATAACTCAGTTCTGGCAAGTGTTATTGATGTCAATATTTTTTTATTGTAAGTATTATTGATGACAAGGAATGTTCTGATAACTGTTATTGATACGAAGGTCTATTTCAGTAAATGTTATTGATGTGGAGGTCTATTTTGGCAAGTGATATTTAGACTAATGTGTGTTATGGGGTGTATGGATCTTGGATGTGTACCATGGATCCCGATTTTATGCTTTTGATTGATGAACATTATTATTTTGATTGATGACATTGATTTTTGTGATTGATGGCTTTGATACTTATGATTAGTTTCCTTGATAGTTGTGTTGTGATGAAATGTAATTTCTAAACTATAACTATGGAACCTTGTGAACTATATATTGTGATTCTCTATTGTTAAGTCACATCACAACTTTGGACTATGTTCCTTAGTTTAAACAGAGACAAAGTGGTCAACGCCAGAGCACACGACAAACTTGTTAAGTTTCTGGATTAGGACAGGGGGAAGCAAGACATAGAAGAAGTGGTGGAGAATAATCCCATACTGTATCTGGTGGACTAACTGGAGGGAGAGGAATGGAAGAAGCTTTGAATTTAGATTCAACAACATTCAGAAGATTAAAGGAAGCTGCATTGCGGTTTTCTACTTTTGGTGTAAAGAACATTGCATAGAAAATCTTGAACAATTAATAGATCTTTTAAGATTACTGTCATTAGTTTCTTCTTTTAGCTTGTTACTACTTTTTTGGAGGTCTCCGACATACCTTAATGCTGAGGAATACAACATAACCAGTTTCAAAAAAATGTAGGAACATTTTTTCCCGGCTGCAATTTGTGATTTTTAATTTCAGACACATTAATTTAAATATTTTTCAATTGACAGGACGGCCTCGATGATAAATTTTGAGAGCTTCAGAATTGGGATGTTAGTTAAATTTTTGGAGAAAGATCAATCGCTCGCATATGAAACCTATCTCTTTTGGAGTCAGATTATTGATTAAAGGTATTTGGTCTATGCTTCATGCACAAAGTTGGATATCTAAGATATCACCTATTAAATAAGAGAGTTTAGAAATGTGATTGTTCATTATTTGCAGTATAATAGTTTCAGTGATTAAATTGTATTTTGATCAATGTAGTTAGTGTGAACATGTGAAATTATGTAAAAGCTTTTCAAGTCTCCACATAGCCTTATTACTTCATGAGCTTGCCAACTAGGGGTGTGCATGAGCCGGTTCGGTTCAGTTTTTCTGTATTATCGATTTAGTTTTTTGGTTTTCGGTTTTTAAATATGTTAATCCAATAATAAACCAATAGGATATTTTTTATCGGTTTTTGGTTTATTAGGTTTTGGTCGTTATCGGTTCGGTTTTCGGTTTACCCAATATGAAAATCCGTAAAATATTATATGACTTCTCATTTCTTAAAATATTTTGATATAGTGATACAAGAAAGATAATGAGAATTGCATTAATAAGAGAAAATATAGTACGAAGTTTATAATTAGATGTTACCCCGAAAACATCGTATGAAATTTCTTACGTTAGTCAAATTACAAACATTTACAAACTTGCAAAAGCTACAACCAACAATTACAAATTAAAGCTAAAATCAAATCGCCCAACAAGACTTAAAGTAAAACTAAAATCAAATAGCTACGATTGTAAGCATTTACTTTAGTGTTTAGGTTTTGATTAAAAAGTAATGACTAGTATAGCAGCCTAGTATGAAGTGGGTAGAGTACTAATAATTTGATATGGTTATAGTGTCTAGTTATATATTAAATTATTAATATATAATATTAAATTATTACCGTCTTATTGGGTTATCGATTTACCAATAACCCAATAATAAGAACCAATATCGAACCAATAACCCAATAACAACTTGTAGGTAGTTTTGATTTCTAGCTATGACACTCGGTATGTTTAATGTAGTAGGATTTCCTATCAATTAGTCGAGGTTTGGAAAGTTGTCTCAAGCACCATCATATATAAAAAGAAAATAGAAGGCTAGGTTGGTTGGATTTTTTGGTGTCAATTTTTGGGTTATACATAAAACGTTGAAGTAGAGGGTATTGAGAGGTTCTTTCTTTAGGGATTTGATGGCTCTTGATAATAAATTTGTAAAAAATTTACTAGAGCTTGCAGGTTTATGGAGATTATCTTAATCGCTATCGATGCGGGATTGTTTTGTTGGTTGTATATATTGAATGCCCTAATATTGTCGTCACAACAAACTGGCTTTGGAAGGAATAAGCTTTGATTCAACTCCAAGCAGCTTGCCTTTAGCTTTGTCTAAACAATGTACATGTTTTGTATATTTATTCATTGTATCTTGTAAGGTATGTAGCCTTGTTTTTTGGTGGATTATTTTTAGTCAATATGAACTGCTAATATGTCAGTGTGGATATTACTCACAACTCCCTATGTTAAGTTTTCCGAAGGACGTGTAGTTGTCTTAGTAAAGTTTTTAGCTGATAATGCTTCAATGGATTAATGCTTGCAACCTTTTCAATTGTATGATAACTTTTGTAATTTTATTTTGCATTCAGGACAGTAGTAGGCTTCTCTAATGAGTGTGTTTGTTTGATCTTAGAAACTATTTTGGTCTTTAATGAGAACAAAGTCTTAGATATCTTTCTGCATTCCATTTTTGTTTTGGAAAAGGATTGATGATATACAACCAACTTACCAATATAAAAAGTTTTATGTTGGTCATTGGTAGTTGTTATTGATCATATAACACGAGTCTTTCATTTGTATGGTGACATCAAAGTTAAAGCAAGCTTAACTGTTCAAATTATCTGGTTCGAGACACTTGGTGCCTCATACCTCACCATTTTAACTCAAGATTTCCCGTGATAATTTCAAGATTATATATATACGATGACAATAGTTAAATATTATAGATATTTGTTAATAATATACTTGCAAGATTTTGGCTGAACTTCCACAGCACTCTGCAATCACATGTGGCAGTGCAACCCAAGACATTTAGAGCCCTTGTTAGTTGTTACTATGCAAACTTTTCCATGTGTTAATGCAACCTGGATTCTCTTGACCTTTGGCTAATACAACTTTTCCACTGTTGAACTAATTATTATATATTATTTATTTTTAAAGTGATTTTAATAATCGGTATTTTAATTATTAACCTTTAGAGTATGAAAATTACATTTGAATGATAAAATAAATTAACAACTCAATATGATTATCTTTAATATTAAAAAAAAGTGAAACATTTATTTGCTAAATTAATACACAATATTTTTAGCAGCTTGGCGTGATTCAAAATCTCGGGGTATGATGGCACCTACTAACATCGCACTAATATTTTAGAAGAACCCATAGCCCGAGACTAGAAATAACAGGTTATCACAGAGAAAAAAAACATAGGGAAAGCAAGGAACAAATATCAAAATAAAAGTAAGACATAGAGTCAAAATATACAAAGAATGCTCGAAGAAGTGGTGTCAGTTGTTTGTTGATCTACTAATCACAAAGGGGTACAAGATAAATAAAATATATAGAACTTTCTCCAGAATAAAGACTAGTTCAACAAAAATATAAAGAAAAGGAAAATTCTGCACGACAGAAGTTCTCCCCAAATCTTTGATACACCACTACTTCTGGGACACTCAACGACCAGAAGTTTTCTGAAACTCAACTCTGAGTTCTACGATTCGCTTGATGTCGTTCGTAGGTTGGACTCGTAGAATACTGCCTTCACAAATTTCTGTTACTTTCTTAACTCGATTATTCCACTTCTGAGGTGTTACAATATATCCTCTTGAATATTCGTCCTCGAATGAAACTCAATCTAGCATGAATAGAGTAGGAGAGAAACTAACAACTCAACATGAATGCAAATCTCATCATAATGCACATAAACGTGGAGAATTACTCCAAGCTGAATCATAACATTAAAATCAAGTTTTCATGAATCAGACATGCATATGGAAACATAGGAATGACTAGAACACATGAATCTCAAAGAATGAACAACGAGGAATTAATACCTTGAGCTAAAATAGGAGCGGGGGAAAAAGACGAGGATACGGGGCATTGTTGACACCAAATTTTGACCCTCCACAATAGAATTAATTTTTGAACTTCTTTAATTTCAAATGATTTGGAGTAATTAGTTTTATAAAAATTCAAAAAAAATAATAAGTTTTTAAAGTGATTTTAGTCTATTTCATAATATTTTAAATAATAAATATGTTTTTCTATGATTAGTATATTTTCTAAATATTCGAAAATTATCTCAAAAGATTTTACATTTTCAGTCAATTATTTATTAAATTAGTTTAGTTTAAATTATGATTATAATTTTAAATTATTTAGTTTATAATTGAGTTAATTATTTTATTTCGTTAAATTTAAGAAGCTTGTTAATTAATCTTGATTGGATTCGTTTTGCTTAAGATTCTGACTGAACTAAACTAATCAAATGAATTTGGTCATATTCGTGAAGTATATTGGTTACAATTGAAATCAATTGAACCAAACTCTCAATTCAAATCTGACACTTTTATTGCACTTTTAGCCATTTATTTCCTCACAGTAACTCAATTTGCAAGACCAAATTTTGAGACTTCTCCTTATATTTTTCATCAGCCCCAATTCCAGTCTTTTCCCTTTTAGCCCAACTCTTACTCATTTCAGCTGACCAACCCATAGGAAGGTCTATTAAAAGGGACAAACTATTTAGCTAATTAGGTATGAGTCCTTCAAGTTTTAAATTGGATAGTGACAAATAATATATATTACATTAAAATATGTTTTCACAATAGTCCCAAACTTTTAACTTTTACACTTTAGTCCAACAACTGTCGTAGTTGTTGGGACAAATTATTTAGTCATCTGACAACTGTCGTAGTTGTCGGGATAACTTTTTTAGTCGTCCGACAACTTTAGTAGTTTCCAAACAACTTTAGAAGTTGTCCAGATCACTTTAGTAGTTGTTCAGATAACTACGAAAGATGTTATTAATCAAGTCCTTTCATTAATATTAACAATGAAAAAGAAAAGAAAAATAAAGGCAGGATACTTGTCCTATAAGCTCATTTTTCCAAACTACCAACATGTACAAAACCCAGAACGCATACAAAAAAAAAACGATGCGATACACACATCTTCTTGAATGCGAAGAATGAACCTAGAAATTCCAGTCCAGAATCATGTCCAGCTCAAGCAACCAAATCGTATTTTACTCGTCATTCCCATCTCTCCCTTATCATCTCCGTACATGAATATTGTATAATCGTTTGGGTGGAGCAATCTCGTATCCTCATCGTCCTTGACTTCTAATCAAGCGGCCATCTTCTCAAAATTCTATTCTGGATTTGGTACTAATTCTTGGATGTATACCTTATCATCCAAGAATTCAATTTTTTAATTTCAAATCCTTATCCATTCTCATCCCCCCCTCCACCCCACCACCCCACCCAAAAAAACTGCCTAAAATCCCCCCTATTTAAACCCCACATTACATTCAGTGTTAGGGGTTGAAGATGGAATAGCAACAGAGAAATATATGCTTATAAAGAAATCAATCTAGATAGTCCAAAGTCTCTTTTCGCTCGAGGTTTTTAATGTTTTGCTCCGAAATCTATTCACTCAAGCTTTTTCGACAAAGTTTTGGTGGTGGTGGAAGCTCGTTGTCTTAAAGTTCATCTTGTGGCCCAACTCGCTGCTCCCCAAAAGGTAAACTTCTTTTTTTATTTTAACTCGTTTTAGTTGGTGTTTGTTTATGAGTTGAACTCTTCTGTTGATTTATTTTTCACTTTTTTGAATGCTTCTATTCTTTTGGTTTACCGCTGAGGTCTGTTAACAGGTTTTTTGGTTAAGAGTTGGTGCATTTTAGTCGATTGAGGTTTGAAATGTATCTTTTGTGTGTGTTTTATGCCTTAAACTCTTTGATTAACACTTGGATTTTCCTTTTGATTTTAGCGTTTAGTAATTTGTTTTCATGATTTGGTGGAGCCATGGTGGTTTGGTTGAAGCCTGAGCTTTGAGATTGATGGAAAGAATGGGTCTTTGGGGTGGTGCCGACTGAGAAATTCAGAGATGGGACAATAAAGTCTTTTAGGGTTTAGTCCATTTAAAAATTATTTCCCCTTCTCTAAGATATTATCCACCATTGTTGCAATAGAAAATTATAAACCACCTTAGTACAATACCATGACCTTAAAACAATAAGCCAAAACCACTAGTTAATAAAAATATCTATGTATGCAATTTTTATCCCTATTTAAAGGTATGTATACACTGCTAAAAAAATACCTAATTGAATAAATTAATATTAACAAATGTAATGGATAAAATTAATGACATGTAAGAAGTGCAATTTGTCAAAAATAAAAAATAACGATTTAATCAAACTGAACAAATATTTGAATATTTTAAACCGATTGTGACAAAAAGTAATGTAATCAAAATTAACTTATAATAATCCTAAAACTTTGAGAAATAAGAATAAGTATCGATAACATTATATAAAATTATAAAAATTCCTTTTTGAACTATTAAATGAATAAAACTTAAAAATTATAAATTTTGAAATTGTTACGCCAAAATTGGATTTTCAACAGCGGTGATGCTTTTGAGGAGTAATTTGTCACATCCGGGGAGTACCCCCTAGACGTAACCGGCGTCGTCGTCCTCTTTGAGGACTAAGATTAGCCTCTTAGCATACATCATTACATTCATAGGATAAAGATGTGGAAAATTTAAAAATTTATATTCTACATTGAGATTTACATAGACCTCTACATACACGTAATATATTCATATCGAGTATACATAGACCCTTCGTATAAGAAGATTACATAGTCTTCTACTTTTATTGCACATACATAGTATAAGATAGTCTCATAAGAAGTCTATAACTTTGTCTCATATTAAACCATCTAGATAAGAGTATCACAATTTGGGCATAACACTTATATCAACAATTATAGCCACATATAGGCTTTAGAATTATAGTACCAAAATGAAAGAGAATGAACAAAGTATGCTTAAGACTAAACAACATCCAATAGGTAGATAATGGCATCCTCCTTGGAAAGTGAGGACCTACCGAACATGGAAGATAAGAATCAAAGTAGTCTACAAAGCCTTCTCTAATAGCACCGGACGGATCCTACATTTGTAGTAAGCATCAAACATAGGTTAGTACACACTTGTATCTAAGTATGGGTATATGCACAAAAACAAGTGAAATCATGCTAAAGAGGACATTTGATCAAAACCATGCTAAAGTACTTTAAAAACCCTTACGCACAATCAACAACCCATACAAACCAAATTATCACATAACCCATAAATCAAACCCATGTACAACACAAGACCAACATCAACAAGTAATAGTCAAGTTAACATATACAAGAGTTCATAACCTCATAATATAAGCAAGACCCTTACTCATAACCAACCATTTAGCCTACAAGTGCAATGATCAAGCAAAATCCCATAACCTTACTCAATCAAGTAAACCAAACAAAGGACCACAAATAAATTCCTAACTCAACATAATATAGCATCAATAATAACCATGATCATATTTAGCAATATAGACCAATAGCATGTTCATAAATGAAACTAACATCATATAGGATCATCAAAATGTAAAGTCAACATAAGCATACCATTTACTTTATAAAATTATTAGATCATAAGAACATCCTTCTAGGACTTCCCTCAAAGCCAACTAGTGCAATACCTAGGTAGAGTCCCATACCCCTACCTAGACTAAGCCAACCTCTCAAGTCAACCTATCTAGAGTTCACATCATTACTTCATTTTATTTTCGGGAACACTTGCCTTAACCGACATAGACCACAAGAGCTAAATTTGGAATTCGGTGTTTTAAAACCTTACACCGATGGAAGGTGGTCTACCGGCCAAAGTAGAGCCAAACATAAACGTAGCTTTCTAGGTGGATCCACTAGCTAGTCTTCCTATGGTGGCAACATAGTTCTAGAACTAGGAGATATGTATTGAACCCTCTACATGCCTATGGCATTGGAGCCTCATCTTATGGGAATCCATTGGGTGAGTATCCCTCATAGGGAGTCAACACATCATATAGAACTATATAGTTCTATATGGTGAATCTTCCTCTATGGGAAGTCAACACGTCCCATTGTCAAGTTCACTCGCTGCTAAGCTAAGTCCCTTTTGAAATGTCTTTCTTTAACAATCATCACTTAGTTTAGGTCATAGGTTATATCCCTTGTATAATCATAGTCATTTAGCTCAATAGGTATTGCATGAGAATATCCTTTCATGGCAACCCTCACATGTGAGATTAGCATATCATCATCATCATTTCATAATAACGCACATAGTCAAGTCATCACAAACCTTATATTATTTCATCTGAAACATAATCTCACAATCACATAGTCAAGACATTTCAATTCAACAGCATACCAACACTTATGTAGGATATTCACAAGATATACTTCAATTGAACTACATCACAAATCTCAAGCCATCATACTTGAAGTAAAGGTTAGGATCACAAAGACTTACCAAATCTCCTTCAAAATTCATCATCATGGTCTTACCATCAACCAACCAATTACGTCCATTAATAGGTGTAGTAACATCAATCAATAATAATTAACACAAGAACTAGGTCAATTGCATCATCACTATCCTAATTAACGTCAATTCATAACCTAGGGTTAGGGGAATTAGGGTTCATCATCAATTTGATCCAACCCCAACAATACATTACCCTAGTCAATCCATAGATGAATTAGAATAGATAAAAACAAGTCTAATAATCAATTTATAATTCAATTTCCATCAATTTATAATCAAGATCCAACATTTTTGGGAAATTGGGGAAGGGAATATAATCAACATGAAATTGCATCAATTAACATCAATTAATAAACAATCTACACTCAATTAGTCATAGGAAATCACAATTGATCATCAATTTGAACTTTAGAAGAAAACCCATTAGAATTGGAAAACCCCATGGAATTGGTATTTTGGAAATCAACTTTGAGAGGACCTCTTGGGGAAAGGAATCCCAAGAGTGAAGAACCCATACCTTAATGAAGATTAATCCACGAAATTGAAGTCAAATCCTAGAGAAATTGACCTTCTTCTTCAAGCTTTCTTCCTTCTTCAATTGAGGAATTGGGGAGAGAGAAAGTAGAGAGAGGTGAGAGCTTTTGGGTTTTATTTTTGGAAATTGGGTTTGTATGAGTGAAAAATGACTTAAAATGACCCTTAGGATATATATAATCACCCCCTAAATTACCCAAAACACCCATCACTTAAGTGGGTCTTCTTGTGAAGTAAAAATGTCAAAAATACAATTTTACCAAATCTGGGAAGTGGCTCCGCGTTGTGGGGCCAACACACATTTTATTTCCCAAAATAATTTGAATCAGTGAGGTACGTGTGCACTGCGCGTCGCACAACAGCCCACTGATTCTTGACTTCCGTAGGCTGCTTTGGCAGCTGCCCACCCATGTTGGGGTCCTCCTCCATGACCCTTCGGGTGATCCTTGGGGCGTCGTTATTGGACGTTTAGACCCTCTATACTACATTCTACCTAACCAAAGTCTATTTAAAAGTTTTAGACATTATTTTACCCTCCGAAACCATCCCCAAACATAGCGACGTCAACTAGTTCAAATAAAGCTAGTTTCCGGACATCATGGGCGTTCTTTGACGTCTTGGCTCTAATACTTCTTGGATGACTTATATACATTATTTTAGGTCTTAAAACAGTATTTAAAACTTTAAAAACTCATGTTAGGCTCTAGATTAGGTCTTGAATTTTCATAGTGTTACATTATCCCCCCTCTTAGGAACATTCATCCCCGAATGACACTAAACTTTTAAAAGGAAAAGGATAGACTCAAGACTATCAGCCCAAACAACAATATAAATCATCAACATGAGTTACAAATCAATTAAAAATAACATTATGGCATTTTCATAGTGACTCAAAATATCAATTTTGCACATATAAGACTCAAAGCCACAACATGAGGAATTTTCCTTCTCACAACAACAACATGAGCTCAACATATCATTAAAGAGATAATTACGGCAAAGATCCTTTCTCAAAATATCAAATTGCTAAATAGCACATTATGTGGACAACGATATACCAAATACACAAACAAGTGCAAGTCACGCAAAAGAGCATTTTTCCATGGAACTTATTTTTAGCATAAACCTTTTTACCATAAATATGCATATCTTAACAAAATAAGTCAAATTCAAAGAAACTCATTATTTTTCATTATTATGAAGAACCACTAACTTTAATTAGCAAAGAGATGAGGATAATGAGACTTCATGTCGGTCTCAGCCTCCCCTGTTGCTCCCTCAACTAGGTGGTTCCTCCATAACACTTTTACGGAGGTCACCTCTTTGTTCCTCAACCTCTTCACTTGACGATCAAGGATTTCAACCGGAACCTCCTCATATGAGAGGTTATCCTTCACACCAATACCTTCAATAGGAAGAATGGACTCGGGATCACTAATGCACTTCTTAAGCATGGATACATGGAAAACCGGGTGAACTGAAGATAGCTCATTAGGTAATCACAACTCGTAAGCAACCTTGCCCACTATTTGCAAAATTTCATAGGCACTCTCATAATGAGATCTCAACTTTCCTTTCTTGCAAAACCTCATCACCCCTTTCATGGGTGAGATTTTCAAGTACACTTTATAACCTTCTTCAAACTCTATCTCTCTTCTCATATTGTCGGCATAAGACTTTTGCCGGCTATAGGTTGTTTTCAATCGGTCCCTTATCAAATGGACACTCTTCAAAGAATCATAAACCAAGTCGGGACCAAAAAAGTGCAAGCTCACCAACTTCGAACCATTCTACCAGATATCTACATCTCCTACCATACAAATCTTCAAAAGGAGCCATGGATATGGATGAATGGTAACTATTGTTATAAGAGAACTCCACCAAAGGCAAGTGCTCATCCCAACTTTCCTTGAAGTCGCTGACACAAGCTATAAGCATATCCTCAAGAATTTGAATAGTACGCTCCGCTTGACCATCCGTTTGGGGATGAAAAGCGGTGCTCAACTTTACTCTTGTACCCAACCCTTTTTGAAATGATCTCCAAAACCTATATGTGAATTGTGCGCCCCTATCCGATATGATGGATAACGGAATACCATGAAGATTCACAATATTATCTATTTAGATCTTTGCATAATCCTCCGCCGAGTAAGTGGACTTAACGGGAATAAAGTGAGCTGATTTGGTCAATCTACCACTACTACCCATATTGAGTCATGTTGCCTTCGAGTCTTAGGCCGACCCTCTATAAATTCCATGTTAATGTCTTTCCACTTCCAAGTGGGAATATGGATATCTTGAAGTAAACCACTCGGCTTTAAGTGTTCGACTTTCACTTGTTGGCAATTTGGACACTTCGCAAAAAAATCTGCTATGTCCTTTTTCAGGCCATCCGACCAAAACACTCCTCTAAGGTCATAATCATCTTAGTAGTACCCGTATGAATAGAGTAACGGTCTCCATGAGCTTCCTCATGGATCCTATTCCTCGAATCATCCACATTAGGCACACACAATCTACCTTGATATCTTAAAACACCCCCCCCCCCAAGGAGAATGACTCATTAAGCTTACAAAGTACCAATTCTTTCAACTCCATCAATGCCAAGTCAAGGTGTTGCTTAGACTTCACTTCAAGTTATGGTGGAACACAAAGCCACCATTAGGGGAATCTTCCAACCTTACACCCAAACGAGCCAACCTATGAACATATTTCACTAGGTTTCTCTTGGATTCTTCCACATGGGACACACTTCCCATGGATAATCGACTTAGAGCATCCACTACCACATTAGCCTTGCCGGGGTGATAGAGAACACTCATATCATAGTCTTTCAACAACTCTAACCATCGCCGTTGCCGGAGATTCAACTCCTTTTGAGTGAATACATATTGGAGAATTTTATGGTCCGTATACACATCCACATGGACCCCATAGAGATAATGCCTCCATATTTTCAAGGCAAAAACCACGGCCGCTAACTCAAGGTCATGAGTCGGACAATTCTTCTCATGAACTTTGAGTTGCCTAGAAGCATATGCTATAATTTTGCCATGTTGCATAAGAACACACCCCAACCCGACTCGGGATGCATCACAATAGACCACAAAACCCTTAGTACCCTCCGGTAGAGTCAATACCGGAGCGGAAGTAAGCCTATCCTTCAACATTTGGATGGTCTTTTCACATGCCTCCGAACACTCAAATTTCACATCCTTTTGAGTCAAGGTTGTCAAAGGGGAAGCAATGGATGCGAACCCATCGACAAACCTTATATAATAACCGGGTAGGCCTTAGAAACTCCTAATATTCGTAGGAGCCAAAGGTCTAGGTCAATTTTTCACCGCTTCGGTCTTCTTTGGATCAACCTCCACACCTTCACTAGAGATAATATGACCAAGAAACGCTACCGACCTCAACCAAAATTCACATTTGCTATACTTGGAAAACAATGGTGTTCTTTAAGCACTTGCAAGACCACTTTCAAATGATCCATATGTTCACCCTCATTCTTCGAATATACCAAGATGTCTTAAATGAACACAATGACAAATGAATCTAGGTAACTTTGAAACACCCTATTCATTAGGTCCATAAACACCACCGGAGCATTAGTGAGACCAAAGGACATTACTTAGAACTCATAGTGACCATATCTAGTCTCAAATGCCGTCTTGGGAATATCTTCACCTCTCACCCTAAGTTTGTGATATCCCGATCTCAAGTCAATCTTGGAAAAGTAACTCGCACCTTGGAGTTGATCAAATAAATCATCAATCCGAGGGAGATGATACTTGTTCTTTATTGTGACTTTGTTAAGTTGCAGTAATCGATGCACATTCTAAGGGACCCATCCTTCTTTTTCACAAACAATGACGGAGCACGCCATGGAGATATACTAGGCCGAATAAAGCCCTTGTCTAGTAAGTCTTTGAGTTGAGCCTTCAACTCTTTCAATTCGTCCGGAACCATCCGATAAGGAGGAATTAAAATGGGATTTGTATCCGGTGGCAAGTCGATACCAAAATAAATTTCCCGTTTGGGAGAATACCGGGAAGATCATTAGGAAAGACCTCCGAAAATCCCCTCACTACGGGGACTGACTAAATGGGAGGAATTTCGGAGTCTAAATCTTGGACTCTTACTATATGGTATAAACACCCTTTTATGATCATCCTACAAGATTTCAAACAAGAACTGATACGACCTCTAGGTATAGAATTTCCCCATTCCACTCTAAAACGAGTTCATTTGGAAAGTTAAACTTCACCACCCTTGTTCTACAATCTATTGAAGCGAAACAAGCATGCAATCAATCCATACCCAAGATAACATCAAAATCAACCATATTGAGTTCTACTAACTCCACATGAGTAACTCTATTTGGCAACATTATATGACAATTTCTATATACTCTCTTAGCAACAACCGACTCACCCACCGGGATAGACACAATAAATGGTTCATTCAAGATATCGGAAAAAATGTCAAACTTTTTAGCTACTAGAGGAGTAACAAATGACAAAGTAGCACCGGGATCAAGTAAAGCATATACATCAATAGAAAAGACTTTCAACATACCGGTCACCACATCGGTAGAAGTCTTTTGTTCACCCCTAGAGCGGAGAGCATATAAGTGGTTCTTCTTTGGAGCATCGTCATTTGAACCACTTGCTTGTTCACTCCCCTTGTCTTGCCACTTCAAATTATGGAAATCTCGCACCTTGTCACCCCTTTTTCCACAACTAAAACAATTGCCCGTTCAAACTAAGCATTCACCAAAGTGACCTTTCCCACACTTGGTACAAATAAGCTTCTCATTAGATGAGTTTACACTCTTTCCCTTTTGGGACTTAGGTTTAGGCACCTTATTCTCACGAGCCTTAGGGAACTTAGAAGAAACTTGATTGGAGAACCTTTTTTTGAACTTAGGCTTGTCTTGGATATCAAGCCTTCCCTTTGAAGAACCACAATCAAAAGACTTGGCCCTTTTTGCTTCCCTACTTTTCCTCTTCACCCTAGTCTCTTCCACCTGTTGAGCATGCACCATGAGACGAGAAATGTTCATATTATCATGTAACATAGCCGAACGAAATTCTTCTTTCAAGTCATCCGACACTCCCGTCACAAAGCGACTCATTTCATCTCTAGCGTCAGAAACCAAAGAAGGAGCATACCTTGACAGTTTAGTGAGTTTCAAAGAGTAGTCAAGTACACTCATACATCCTTGACGAAGGTTGATAATTTCTTCCACTTTGGCTTCCCTCTTATCTCTAGGGAAGAACCGATCAAGAAAAGCCTTCTTGAAAATCTCCCATGTCATCGGACCACTCCTTAGAGGCCTATTGCCCCTCCATTGGGCATACCAAGTTTAAGCCATATCTTTGAGTTGGTAAGTGTCTAACTCGGTTTTCTCACTAGTAGTCAACCCCATAGCATAGAGAATTTTTTAGATTTTGTCAATGAACTCCTGCGGGTCTTCCTCAACTTTGGTCCCATAGAAAGTAGGGGGATTCATCCTAGTGAAATCCCTCAAACGGGAGGCCATGGTGATAACTTGTTGGTTTCCTCGGGGTACCAACTCCCGATTAGCTTGAGCCCTAATAGCTTGTGCTTGTGTAGTGACGGCTTGTGCTTGGGTTGTAATGACTTGGGCCATTTGGAGAAAAGCTGCCCTTATATTTCCATCCGCCATGGGAGGAGGAGCAACCGGAACTTGATCACCCATAACAACTTCTTCAAGTGAAGGCACTTAGTTTTATTGTGCTCCCGCATTAGCAATGCCTTCCTCGAACCTTCTTGCGGCTGCTCTTTGGGTATTCATACCTACAACCACCATACAAGGTTTAGGTGAAAGCACACATAAAGTAGACTCTAGAGGAGCGCTTCACAATAATGAATAAGAATCTATGTAGATATTGTTTAATGAGACATCCATCCTAAAGGTATTCAACCTCATGCTCTGATACAAAGTTTGTCACATCCGGGAGCACCCCCTATACATAACCGGCGTCGTCGTCCTATCTGAGGACTCATACTAGCTTCTTAGCATACATCACTACATTCATAGGTTGAAAATGCAGAAAATTTAAAACGTTATATTCTACATTGAGATTTACATAGACCTCTACATACACATAATATATTCATATCGAGTACACATAGATCCTTCGTATAAGAAGATTACATAGTCTTCCACTTTTATTGCACATACATAGTATAAGATAGTCTCATAAGAAGTCTATAACATTGTCTCATATTAAACCATCTAGATAAGAGTATCACAATTTGCGCATAGCCCTTACATTAACAATTATAGACACATATAGGCTTTACAATTATAGTACCAAAATGAAAGAGAATGAACAAAGTGT
Organism: Solanum lycopersicoides; assembly: GCA_022817965.1. Taxonomy (NCBI): domain Eukaryota; kingdom Viridiplantae; phylum Streptophyta; class Magnoliopsida; order Solanales; family Solanaceae; genus Solanum; species Solanum lycopersicoides. The sequence goes on from CM040626.1 coordinate 26,703,417, forward strand.
CTTTAAGACTAAACAACATCCAATAGGGAGATAATGGCATCGTCCTTGGATAGTAAGGACCTACCAAACTTGAAAGATAAGAATACAAGTAGTCTTTAAAGCCTATGCTAATATCAACGGCCAGATCCTACATATGTAGTAAACATCAAACATGGGTTAGTACACACTTGTACTAAGTATGGGTATATGCACACAAACAAGTGAAATCATGCTAAAGAGGACATTTGATCAAAACCATGCTAATGTAGTTTGAAAAGCCTTATGCACAATCATTAACCCATATAAACAAAATTATCACATAACACATAAATCAAACTCATGTTCAACACAAGACCAACATCAACAAGTAATAGTCAAGTCAACATATACAAGACCCATACTCATAACCCACCATTTAGCCTACAAGTGCTATGACCAAGCAAAGCCCCACAACCTTACTCAATCAAGTAAACCAAGCAAAAGACCACAAATAATGCCTAACTTAACATCACATAGCATCAATAATAACCATCATCATATTTATCAATATAGACCAATAGCATGTTCATAAATGAAACAAACATCATATAGGATCATCAACATGTAAAGTCAACATAAGCATAACATTTACTTTATAAAATCATTATATCATAAGAACATCCTTCTAGGACTTCCATCAAAGCCAACTAGTGCAATGCATAGGTAGAGTTCCATACCCCTACCTATGCTAAGCCAACCTCTCAAGTCACCCTATCTAGAGTTCACATCATTACTTCATTGTACTTTCGGGAACACTTGCCTTAACCGACATAGACGACAAGAGCTAAGTGTGGAATCTAGTGTTGTAAAACCTTACACTGATGGAAGGTGGTCTACCGGCCAAAGTAGAGCCAAACATAAACATAGCTTACTAGGTGTATCCACTAGCTAGTCTTCATATGGTGGCAACATAGTTCTAGAACTAGGTGAGTATCACTCATAGGGGAGTTAACACCTCATATGGAACTATATGTGAATCTTCCTCTATAGGAAGTCAACACCTCCCAATGTCAAGTTCACTCGGTGCTAAGCTAAGTCCCTTTTGAAGTGTCTTTCTTTAACAATCATCACTTAGTTTAGGTTAAAGGGTCTATCCCTTGAATAATCATAGTCATTTATATCAATAGGTATTGCATGAGTATATCCTGTCATGGAAACCCTCACATATGAGTATATCATTTCCTTTGAAGCATAATCTACAATTACATAGTCAAGACATTTCAATTCAACATCATACCAACACCTATGTAGGCTATTCACAAGATATACTTCAATTGAACTACATCACCAATCACAAGTCATCATACTTGAAGTAAAGGTTAGGATCATGAAGACTTACCAAATCTCTTTCAAAAGCCATCATCATGGTCTTACCATCAACCAACCAATTACGTCCATTAATAGGTGTTGTAACATCAATCAATAATAATTAACACAAGAACTAGGTCAATTGCATCATCACTATCCCAATTAACGTCAATTCATAACCTAGGGTTAAGGGAATTAGGGTTCATCATGAATTTGATCCAATCCCAACAATACATTACCCTAGTCAATCCATAGATGAATTAGAATATATAAAACAAGTCTAATAATCAATTCATAATTCAATTCCCATCTATTTATAACCAAGATCCATGATTTGGGAAATTATGGAAGGGAACATAATCAACATGAAATTGCATCAATTAATAAATAATCTATACTCAATTAGTCATAGGAAATTACAATTTATCATCAATTTGAAGTTTAGAAGAAAAACCATTAGAATTGGAAAACCCCATGGAATTGGGTATTTTGAAAATCAACTTTGAGAGGACCTCTTGTGGAAAGGAATCGCATGAGTTAAGAACCCATACCTTAATGAAGATTAATCCACGAAATTGAAGTGAAATCCTAGAGAAATTGACCTTCTTCTTCAAGCTTTCTTCCTTCTTCAATGGAGGAATTGGGGAGAGAGAAAGTAGAGAGAGGTGAGTTTTTTTTTTTTTTGGGGGGGGAATTGGGTTTGGATGAGTGAAAAATGACTTAAAAAGACCTTAGGCTATATATAATCACCCCCTAAATTACTCAAAATACCCCTCACTTAAATGGGTCTTTTTGTGAAGTCAAAATTTCAAAAATACGATTTTACAGAATCTAGGAAGTGGCTCCGCGTCGCGTGGCCAACAGGCATATTATTTCCCAATAATAATTTGAGGCAGTGAGGTACGTGTGGGCTGCGCGTCTCACAGCAGCCCACTGATTCTTCACTTTCGCAGGCTGCTTTGGCAGCCTGGCCACCCATGTTTAGGTCCTCCTCTATGACCCTTCGGGTGGTCCTTTGGGCGTCCTTACTGAACGTTTAGACCCTCTATACTACATTCTACCTAAACAAAATATTTTTAAAAGTTTTGGACTTCATTTGACCCTCCTAAACCATCCCCAAACATAGCGACGTCAACTAGTTCAATTAAGCTAGTTTCCGGATGTCATGGACGTTCTTTGACCCCTTGGCTCTAAAACTTCTTGGATGACTTATATACCTTATTTTAGGTCGTAAAACAGTATTTAAACCTTTAAAAACTCATGTTAGGCTCTAGATTCTTGAATTTTTGGAGTGTTACATTATTACTTTTGAATGACTTTTCGATGGAAATGACTTGGTTTGTGAAAGAAAATTATTTTATTGGGTTGGAAGTTCTTGAGACTCGTTTTGGCTAAAAAGTGGTAAAATTCCCCTTTTTACATAATTTACCACACCTCTTGGCTGCTCTTACTTTGACAAGATCGATGAACCATTTTGGGCGGCTCATTTGCTTAGACTCGGGATACATTATATTTGATATATTTACATTATCAATTAGTTCGATGCATCATTCCAGGACGTCCGTTGATACATTTATATGGGTTAATGGTAAGCTTGATTTTCCATCCCGGGCAGCCCACGGATACATCTATCCATATTATTGACATCCGATTAAGCATTAGGTATATCATTCCAGTTGGCTCGATGTTCCTTCGGGGCTTATGAGTTTTCTTAGTTGGTTTTTTATATTGTATTATTCGGATAGTTGAACTTTGAGTGTGTTGGTTGAGTGTTTGTTTGTGTGTTGCTTCTGACTAAATCGTGATATAATCTGTTTGTTCTCTATTGTATGGTAGTGTATCTTAGATTTTCCGTTGACTTGCTTGTATCACTGTGCTTTATATATATATATTGATCTTTCTTAGCTCAATTGGCCCATGATGCCTACTGAGTATTCTATATTTTGGTACTCATATTGCACTTCTGCATCTTTTTTTGATGCAACTATAGTTCGAGCCACCCTCAGTGAGCGCCAGATCTCTCGTGGCTATCACAGACTTGGATTGTGGTGAGCTTTTGGCGTTAAGAGACTTTTCATTGTCCTTCTTTTGCACTAACTCTCACTTTGTATTTTGAATTAGTTAGTTCTTTGTATTTATTACTTTGTACATAGTAGCTCCAATATAGGTGACATCAGTTCCGAGGAAATGATATCTTGTGTTAGTTTGTCTTTATATCACTTTCGTGCCTATTTTATATATTTTGTACCGCAGTACAACTATATGATATGACCAAAATTTCTTTATATTTTATTCGACTTCCACATATTATTATTGCTATTATATAAATTGTGTCTTCCACATATTGTACTTTGAGTTTAGACTTTTCCACTTGGTGGATAGTACACGCTATTATGAACTGATTTTGAGTTGTGATGTTTTGTCTTAAACTAATCAATGGAAGTATTATATGTCAAATGAAATACACCAACTTTCCATGCATAAGAGTTGAAATCTCCACTCTCAACTTGATCAAAGTATGACATATCAAACACTTTACTCTTCACCGAACAAAACACAAATATATTTACAAAATAAAGCATTGTCATCTTCCCAACATCTTGAATGTTGTATTGTTAAAACAATTTTCTATTTTAGCTCATGTAACACTAGTAGAACCTTTAAAATACCTCTTCAATAATTGATTGCCCCCTTTAACAACTTGATAGTTGTAGTACCCTTGCATTTTAACCCCGTAACAAGGGCAAACTCACCTAACCCAAAATGAAGATGGTACATTTACCCAAAAAAATGCATGTTACCCTCCTCTTAAAATGCACTTACCTCATCAATAGATTAAAAAGTGTGTCCTTGCACCATAATCGGTGACATACGAGATACCTGAAGCAATAAGCTATTCTTCACCTACATCATCATCCAATAAAAAATAGTGATAGGAGCGCATGACCCCATCAACGAATCTCTGCACACTGATTATCATTCATAAAACAAAATAAACAAATACATATATTATTGGTGCATAAGATTCAGAAAAAGCTTTGATATTTGTACTATTAACAATGTGTATGCAGTAAAGCTTAAAAAAAAGCTTATTAAGAAAAGATAAAGAATGCATATATCCTCTAATTGAGGTTAATAAATTTAGAGGGGAAGTTGTTGTAGCGATTTTGCAGTTATTTTGGGGTTCAAAATACTGTAATAAGAGCAACAAAATAAGGATCAAAGTCACGACCCGGACCGCCATGATTACACCCACACAACTACTTAGTGGGAGAAACACTACTAACAACCAACTAAAGCAACAAATCTAAATATAAGGTATTTAAGTTACGGAAGCAAGTTAAATAACTAAAGGAAAGGTTCAATTACTAAATAAAGATCTAACAACTAAGAAACAATGCGGAAAATAAACGTAGAATCTGAGGGTCAATGTACCAAAACTAGCAACCATAACCAAGTCTAACAAGAATTTCTAATGAACTAGCTCACTAACTAACACAAGGTCTAGCTCTGAATATAGTGGACATAGAGTACAGGGAATTCCATGGAATTCTGAACGATGTGGCCCACCCTTGAACTCGAAGCGACCACTGATCTACTAAGTGAGGTCTGTCAACAGTCGTGTGAGGATGCTCTGTACTAAATAAAAATAAAAGCAAGTGCAGAATCAGTACACAACCACCGTTTACTAGTAGGATCATGCAACTATCCCACTACTGTAACATAAACAACAATTACGCCATTATAACACATGCATAAATATCAACATATTTAATATCATCATAAAAATCAACATCACAATTCGCATGCTTCATCACATAGTTGGTCCTCTTAAGGAACTCAAATTCAAACTGTTAGCATGCCGGAACATGGCAATTCAATCATTTTTATGTTGAAACGTGGCAATCGATCCCAGTTAGCATGTCAAAATGTGGCACTCCGATCCAAGTTAGAGTGATCGAACGTGGCAGCCGATATCGATCACACATCAACATCACATCAAGATCAAACATTCAATGCATGATTTTATGGTATCAATATTCATAAATCCCAATTCAACATCTATTATCAACATTGCAACATGCATACATATACAATTATCACAATGAAGCAAAGCAAGTGTATATCACACAATCATAGAATCACAACCATCACTTACCTCGAAACAATCTTGAAACCCTAGAAAACTTGATCCTTCCCTTTACAGATTCGTTCTGCTTGTTCGTGGTCTACAATCAACAACTTATATACGAATATCAATAAAGAAACTCTTAATTCCCGGAAAACTAACAAACTATGAACCCTAGTTCAAAACTCATGACTCCAACTAGTAAATTAGGGTTAATTCCACCATAGAATTCTTCAAGAAAACCTTCCCCATCAATATTGACCTATTCTAAAACATTCTACGATTTGAAAAACGAGTTCGAGGAGTGGAAATCTTACCTCTAGATTCCAAAATGGTGGAAAACGAGTTGGAATAGCCAGGGGTGGTCTCTTAACTCAAAAAGTCAAAAAATAAAAAAATAAGGTTGTCTAAGGGTTTTATTTACGATTCTAAAGCTCGCCATCCCACTACAGCGGCACACATCCTGTTGTAGAGGCGTCGCTACAGCGACACTAATCTCGCTACAATGGCACAAAGTGAACCAGTGAGATTTCGTAAAAAAAATCCTGATTCCTTTAATTCCATCTCCACCTCGCCCGCTATAGCGACTCCCACTACAGCGACACTAAGAGTAAGCTCTAAATGATTTAAGGGGAGATAAAAGAAAGATTATTTAATTAATAAAATACTACATATATTAAAGTTTCATATAAATTAAACACAACTAAATTTAAAAAAATTTAAATAAAGTAGTCATTTAAAGTTTAACTAGAGATAATATAATAATTTAATAAAAATATTAAAAATTTATAATTTTGTAAATAAGTTATACTATAATATATACTTTTAGACAAAATCAATTAAGATTTCAAAACTCGTAGTATGTTTTAAAAATACGTATTTAATCGAATAAGTTGGTCAAATAGGGTATTTTAGGGAGAAATTTTTATATTTAATTATGAAATTATTATACTTCATTTGTCACATGTAATCATAAACAAGTGTCGCCAAATATTATTATATTTAGCTATGAATTTTTTCCCACAAATAGTTAAACTATTTAGCTACAAATTTTAAGTCGTCGTTATTTCATTATTACATTTAATGACAATACTATGTTATCACTACATCACACATTGATTAGAGACAAAAAAATTATCATTACAGATTACTTATAGTATTAGTGACAAAAACTAAGGTCACAATTAAATATGAAATTTTGTGGCTAAAGCTTACAATATTTAATAACGAACTCTAATTTTGTCAAGCCCGGAGCCTACACCCTTGACGTGACCGCACTCGAAGACCATTGCTGGACCTCAAGCGAACTCTTGGACCGAATCACTTAACTCAGCTGAAAACTAAACTCAAATTAGCCAAGAAGTAAAGCACGTTCAAAGGAAATACTTCATATAATAATCTGGCCAAAATGGCACTCAAGTCTCAACAAGTAATATAGACTCCAAACTAAACTATTAATTGGCTACGAAGACTCTAAACTGACTGAGATGGATGTTGGAACATACCCCACAACATCCAAAAAGCTAAACTAGAAAAACAAATGAAAAGGATGTCATCCGGAATGCAAGGAGGCCCACCACTAACTCTGGAGCTCAATCTAGATAGACGAAGCGTTGCGTACTGATCCTGCTTACCTGCGTCTGCATCATAAAATGATGAAGGCCAACTGACATCAGTACATTGAATTTACGAGTATACGAGTTGGAAAGCTAAGCACAACTATAAAGCTTGAAATGGAGTAAGGATGAACTTACCTTGGGTATGCTCAACTCATAAGAGAACAACTCAATATAAAGCCATAAGGACCTATATATATATATATATGTAAAACTCATAAAACAGTGTAACTCTTAGTTCATTAAAGATATAACAATAATGAAATCAACTTTACTTATTTATGAAAGTAATATAGTTTTTGTGGGAGTTTCTCTAACCAACAACCACCACTATGAGCCTAAGTGATGATACAACGTCTTGCCCACTATGGCAGAACTGTCCTAGACCTTGCCATCGGTATAAGACCTTACTTAGCTTAGTGGATCCACTAGATTACCTTACGTGATCATCTAAAGACAATGACCCGTCAATTCCCATGATGGCTTCATGGTTTACATGGAGACATGAGCTAATATTAACTCTCATCCCCACATCGGTGCTCAATACTACTCCCAGATATACGTTATCTCATACTTTTAATAGAAATTCCTTCATTTGGGTTGAGATAATTTACTGAACTCTTTATTTTTTAAAAAGCTCTTTTTTGGAATCAATGTTCCTCTTTTTATTCAAAACTCTTTTGGAACTCTTTGTTTCCTTTTAACTCAAATGTGAAACATTTGTAAACCTTTAGGGAAATACTTAGTTCCCTTAGCCTTTGAGAATTGAACTCAACTCTTTGTCATTACTTACTTGAAACTTAACTCTTAGGTTTGAGAATTTAACTCAACTCTTTACTCTTTTGTCACATCCGAGATTACCCCCTAGAAGTAACCGGCGTCTTCGTCCTCTTTGAGGACTAAGACAAGCCCCTTAGCCTCGTCATAGCATTCATCGATAAAAAAATGTGAAGGAATTTAAAACTTTTTATCTATAACTACTCGGAGGTTTACATAGACCTCTACATACAGATAATCGTTTTTGTATCAAGTATACATAGACTTGTTCATATACGAAGATTACATAGTCTTCTACTTTTAATTCACCCATTTATATAGTAAAAAAACATAATAGTAATAAAAGTCGTCTCATCTCATAAACCATCTATCAAAGACAATAAATCTTGGGCATAGCCCTACATTAATACAATGAGCCACATATAGGCTATATACAACATCGTCTCAAATGAGTAATAGAGTCAATAAAGAATTATAGTAACTAAGTAACATAGGAGTAAGATGTCGGCAACGCCCTCGGGAGAGTGAGGACCTACCACTTGGATGATAAGATATCCAAGTCTTCCTTCCAAGATCCTCGAAGCAAATTCAACGACCGGAAGCTAAAATGTTTGGGAAAAGGGAAGGAAATGGGGTTAGTACTCCACATGTACTAAGTATGGAACCATATATACAAATACCAATCAAATATACTTAGAAAAGGACATTTAAGAAAAATCATTATAAAACATGTATACGAGTGAAGCATAGTAAAGCAAAGCATACTAACTATAACCTTCATAACGTCACAAGTACAATGATCAAGTAAATTCCCATGTCTCTTACTTAATCAAGTAACCTACCAAGACTACAATTAGCAATTAACCTTACCTAACCTACTCTCCCATTTCATGAAACATTCTTCTTCAACCAAAAGCAACAACCTTATACTTATAAGCATGTTATTCAACGTACAAAGTCATTTACATTATATCACTACCTTACATGTATAATATTGACCTCTCAAAGCTCCTATCAAGGCAAACTAGTGCAAGGCGTAGGTAGAGTCCCATACCTCTACCTAAGCTATAGCCAAACCCCTCAAGTTACTTCGATTAGTCTATATATTATTCATACATTTTAGTTTAGGGAACTCTTGCCTTAACCGACATAGACCACATGAGCTAATGTGGAATCCGGTGTCATAAAACCTTACACCGATGAAAGGTGGTCTACCGGCCAAAGTAGAACCTAACTTAAACGTAGCTATCTAGGTGGATCCACTAGCTAGTATCCTATGGTGGCAACATAGTTGATGGAGCTTGGGGAAAAGAACCATGGACATATCAACTCTACACCCTACTTGGGTCATGAGGCTATCCACACCGTGAGGACCGTAGTGAACCCTACCTTTCCTTATATAAGAAAGTGTCACTCCCTCACATACAAGCTCACTCGGTGCTAAGCTAGGTCCCTTTATTGAAAAGCCTTTACTCTTATCATACTTATAAATATATATACATATATATATATCATAGGTCCTAGCCCTCATATACATTCATTTATCATAGCTCAATAAGAATTGTATGAGAAAAGGTCCTTTCATTAACAACTCAAATAGGTGAAGTTAGCCCTTGCACATCTCATCACAATAGGGCACATCTTTACATAACAACTTCCCTATATCATATCATGTACTCCTAGGCAACCTCACAACCAACCTAAACATTTCAATTCAATCATCATACCAACCTATCACGTTAAGCAAGGTATACTTCAACACAACATTATCACTTGATGACAATTAATCACAATTTGAAGTAAGGATTAGGATAATCAAGACTTACCAATACTTCTCCATAGTTCACCAATAAGGGCCTTACCATCAACCCATAGATCAAACCAATTTGGGTCATCATACAATGTAATTCAATAGTCAACATAAGAACTAATTTAAGAGAAAGCACTATACCATAATGCAATACTAAATCAAAGCTTGGTAACATGATATCAAAGTCTATCTCCTTACCCTAGATTCAATACTCAATAAATAGGCATGAAGAACTTCCATTCATTACAATATATTCACGATCAATGCAATAGAATCCATTAAAAATGATTTAAACAATAACTAGATCAATTACATCAATCCAACCCAAATTCATATCAATCTCATACCTAGGGTTAAGGGTTAGGGGTCTTTACCCACAATCTAGATCAAACTACATCAATTCATCATAATCAAGTTACAATACATGATACTCTATTAATTATAACCCAAAGAATACATGAACAACTCAATTCATAACCACAAACTCGAAATTTGAATGAAACCCATATGAAACTCAACTTTTGGAAAATCTTTGAAGGAGCCCTTTGAGGAAAGAATCTCAAAGGTGAATTAGATCCCATACCTTAAGGTTTGATGATGTTTTGATGATGATTTCGTGCTAATCCATCCCCCAATGATCCTTCCAAGCAATCCTCCAATGGAGTCTTCCAATAGAGAGAGAAAGTAGAAAGAAGGAAGAGAGTTTGTTTAGAGAATTGTGTTTAGGCTAATGAGGGTTGGGGTATTTATAGTGGAGTCTTAAGTCACTTAATTAGCCTTCCCTTAACCCCCTAATTACCCCTAAGACACTTAATAAAATAATTGAACTAAAAGGCTAATTTCCAAAAACATTACAGGCCCTCCACGACGACTCCCCGTCGACGGGCCATCGTGGGCGTGACGGACTGCCCTCCCTCCGTCCTGCACGTCCGTCGTCTCGGTCAGATACTGTGCAGGCGAGGGTTCCTGACCAGGAGACTAAGAGTGATACGACGGTGGCCTCGATGCCCCATCGTGCCCATGAAGCCTTGTCATGGCATCCGTCGATGCACACTGCCACGAGGATCCTCCTCGAGGGCCGTTGGTTGATCCTCGGGGAGTCGTACCCTGACGTTTCCACCATGAAACCATCCCGAACTATGTGTTACACCTATTGTTACAAACTTTTACTAAATTCCAACTCTTTAACTTGGTCAAACTAAAAGGACACTCTAGACCTTTCATGAACCAACTTTCCGGACGTCATGGACATTCTTGAACGTTTTGGTTCTAAAACACCTCAATGACTCCATATACGCCTAATTTGGCTAGGAACAATGGTTTAGACCTTAAGGAGCCTGTTTAAGTCTTACCACATGGTTTTGGGATTTGAAATGTTACATCTTTGCTCGACTTGTAACTTGAGCCTTAAAACAAAGTTAAGATGATTGTTTAAGACTCTTTGAAAAATTTAGGAACTTACTTTGACTTGCTTCTTGACTTTTAAACTTGACTCTTAACTTCATTGACTTTGATCTTAGCTACCCTTGAATTGGATTATGGATTAAAGGTTTCGATTTGTGTTCTTGGATGATTTCTAGGTATTTAGAAATCATTTGAAGTGATTAGAATCATTGGAGGATGTTAATGTACCTTGGAAGGACTTAAAAGGTCTAAACTACGAGAACTGGACAAAAAACGCCAGGTTGTGCTTACTAGTGGTGCGCCGTGCCAGCCTCAGTTGACTGAGGCCTGATTCCGGCGCACTGGTGGCGTGCCGCGACTGCCCCTACCCAGGTGCGTCTGACGAATTTTTCAACTCATTTTCCATCTCCAAACATTCCAAAACTTCCTAGAAATTTTCACTAAACGATTGGGACCATTGTTACTATCTATAACTACTGAATTCAACTCAAGAAAACTTGAATCAACAAGTATCTAATCAGCAATGGCAGCCAACAATCCAATCAACAAGAAATCAAAATGTTCTTTTAAGAACGCAACTCCTAACATGAAATCAATCCACAAATTCGCTAAACTAAAGCAAAATTGGTGTGTGTGTGAAGTAACCCAACACAAAAGATCCCACATACCTCAAAAGGGATCACCCCAGACAAAATTCACGCAATGATCATTGGCGTTCTTGCGTCTTCTTTTCCTTTCTCCTCTATTCTCCTCTTCTTTTCTCTTCTCTCAAAATCCTAACTTGTTTTCTAAATGCGTAGACTAATTGGGATCAGCTTAGACCCCAACTAAGTAATCAAAAACGAAATTAAATAATTGGTTTAGGAAAAGACCAAAACACCCTTAACAAATTTGGATTTGGACTTTCCTCTATCCAACAAACAGGATTCCGAAAGTCATATAACCCTTATACATCCTCGTAATTTTGCAAAATTGGCGTCGTTGGAAAGATTTTCCCAAGATCTTTCCATCCATATAAAGAACTCATCCAAAGTCCTGTTGAACTGGAAGTTATGGCTGTTTGAAAATGACCAAAACTTACTTTTGAATTTAGAAATTTTCCAGATTTCCTTACCTATTTCCAAAAATGATTATTCTTGGTTTCTTAGCTTATTATTAGTTACTTCAAGTTACGAGATGTTACAATATCTCCCCATTGGGAACATTGAATGAGAATTCTTTCACTAAGCTAAGCGTAGAAATATCATTTCAGCACTCAACAACAAAAGCAAGTAATAACATGCTTATACATAGCCTTATAAAATGATAAGAAGAGAATTTAGTACCTTTATCTGCTTCTCTCCTGATTCAAAGAGATGTGGATATCTCTTCTTCATATCCTCCTCAGCTTCCCAAGTCGCTTCTTCAACGAATTGGTTCCTCCAAAGGACCTTAACTGAAGCAACTTCCTTTGTCCTCAACTTGCGAACTTGACGTTCCAAAATTTGTACCAGGATTTCCTCATTGGATAGGTTATCCTTAATCCCAACATTCTCTGTTGGTACTATCAATGAAGGATCACCCAAGCACTTCTTCAACATACAAATATGGAATATCTGAAGAATCGCCGCTAACTCTTGGGGTAGCTCCAACTCATAAGCCACATTACCCACTCTTTTGGAGATTCTGTAGGGACCAATATACCGGGGACAAACATTCCCCCTTCTTACCAAACCTCATAACACCCTTCATGGGTGAAACCTTAATATACACCCAATCATCCACCTCAAAATCTAATGGTCTTCTCCTAACATCTGCGTAGGACCTTTGGAGACTTTATGTCGTCTTCAATCTTTCGTGAAAAACTTTCACCTTATACATAGCTTTGTTAACAAGATCTGGTCGTATCTACCCTGCTTCCCAAACATCGAACCACCTAATAATAGATTTGCACCTTCTCCCATAAAGAGCTTTATAAGGAGTATTTGGATGCTCGAATGGTAAGTGTTATTGTATGCAAACTCAATGAGAGGTATGTGATCATCCCAGATCCCCTTGAAGTCGATCACATAAGATCTCAACGTATCTTATAAGGTCTGGATCGTATGTCTGCTTGTCCATCCGTTTGAGGATGAAAAGCAGTGCTTAAGTTCACCTTTGAACCCAAACCTTTCTTGAATGATTTCCAGAACTGTGTAGTAAACTGAGCACCTCTATCTGAAATAATGTAGACTGGAACTCCATGAAGTCTTACCACTTCTTTAATGTACATCTTAGCATAATCCTCGGCCGAATAAGTAGTCTTTACCGACAAGAAATGGACTAACTTTTTCATTCTGTCAACAATAACCCAAATAGAATTATGATGCCTTCGTTATCTTGGCAAGCCCGTGATGAAGTCCATATTAATCATCTCCCACTTCCATTCTGGAAGTTCTATATTCTTAGCCAAACCTCCAGGTCTTTGGTGCTCCACTTTCATTTGCTGATAATTTGAACACTTGGCATCAAACCCAACAATATCTTTCTTCATGCCTTCCCACCAATATACCTCTGTCAAATTGCGGTACATCTTGGTGGAACCCAGATGAATGGACTATTTGTAGATATGAGCCTCCTCCAAGATCCTCTCTTGGAGTCCATCCACCTTAGGTACACATAATTTTCCTTGGTACTTCATCATACCATCTCCTCCTTGTTCAAAAGCCAATACTCTTTGGTTATGGACACTTGCCTTCGAATCAAGCAAAATAAGGTCTTGGTCTTGCTTCTCTTTCACCTCTAACACTAAGGACGACTCAGTACCATTGGTCACCACTATGCCTTCTTCCGTGGAATCCATAAGTCAGACTCCCAAACGTGCAAGTCTGTGCACATATTTAGCTAACTCCATCTTCTCTTCTATAACATGGGAAGTACTTCCCATGGACAACCTACTTGAGGCATCATCAACCACATTAGCCTTACCTAGGTGGTAATGAATACTGATGTCATAATCCTTGAGTAATTCTAACCACCTTCTCTGTCTGAGGTTGAGCTCTTTATAGGTGAGCACATATTGGAGGCTCTTGTGATCAGTCAATATATAAACATGAACACCATACAAATAGTGACGCCATATATTCAAAGAAAACACTACAGCCAATTCTAAGTCATGAGTTGGGTAATTCTTCTCATGAACTTTCAACTGTGTAGAGGCATAAGTTATAACCTTTCCATTCTTTATCAAGACACAGCCCAAGCCAAATCTTGATGTATCACAATACACCACAAAGCCTTGAGTACCCTATGGTAATGTCTAAACCGGAGCGGTAGTTATTCTCTTTTTCAACTCGTGAAAGCTTTTCTCACAAGCTTTAGACCATTGAAACATGACCTTCTTCTGAGTTAGCTTGGTCAAAGTAGAAGAGATAGATGAGAATCCTTCAACAAATCTCCTATAATAGCCAGCCAAGCCCAAGAAACTCCTTTTATCTGTTGGAGATGTGTTCTAGGCCAACTCTAAACCGCGTCAATATTCTGTGTGTCAACTCTAATCCCTTAACCAGAAACAATATGGCCTAAGAATGCCACTTACTTAAGCCAAAACTCACACTTGGAGAGCTTGGCATATAGCTCTTTATCTCTCAAAGTCTGAAGAACAATCCTAAGGTGACTAGCATGATCTTCTTCATTCCTTGAATAAATCAGTATGTCATCGATGAAGACGATGTCAAACAGATCTAAATAAGGTATGAAGACTCTGTTCATAAGATTCGTGAATGCTGCAGGTGCATTTGTCAAACCAAAGGACATAACAAGAAATTCATAATGCCCATACCTTGTTCTAAAAGTTGTCTTGGGAATATCACATTCCCTTACTTTTATCTAATTATAGCTTGATATCAGGTCAATCTTGGAAAAACAAGAAGCACCCTATAGTTGATTGAAAAGATCATCTTTTCTTGGAAGAGGATATTTATTCTTGATGTTTACCTTATACAATTGATGGTAGTCTATACACATCTTAAGGGACCCATCTTTCTTCCTAACAAACAAGACCGGGGCGCCCCAAAGTTAGACACTTGGTCGAATGAAGCCTTTATCCAATAGATCTTTCAATTTTTCTTGTAGCTCTTTTAACTTTGTTGGTGCCATTCTGTATGGAGGAATAGAGATGGGACGAGTATATGTAATGACGTATTCGAAGTCTATCTCTCTTTCGGGAGGGACTCCGGGTAGGTAATCAAGAAAGACTTATGGAAACTCACTAACTATAAGAACTAACTAAAGGGAAGGTACCTCAACACTTGAGTCATCAAATCGGACTAAGTGATAGATACACCCCTTATAGACTAACTTCCTCGCCTTAAGGTGCGAAATAAAATGATCCTTCGGCAGTGCTGAACTACTAGTCCACTTTATGAGTGGCTCATTAGGAATTTGAAACTTGACAACTCGAGTTCAGTAATCTATTGATGCATAAGAGGCATGGAGCCAGTCCATACATAGAATGACATCAAAATCTACCATGTCTAACTCTACTAGATCAGCAATGGTACTCTTGTTATTGACGGAAATAGGACAATCACGATAGACTCTTTCTGCTAGAATAGACTCCCCAATAGGTGTAGAAACACAAAAGGGTTCACAAAGTTTTTCAAGAAGAATCTCAAACTGATTTGCAACATAAGGAGTTACAAAGGATAAACTTGCTCCTAGGTCTAACAAAGCATAAACATCAAAAGTAAAGACTTTGATCATACCCTTAACAACATCTGGAAAGTTCTCTTCCTCTTGGCGATTAATGATTGCATAGAGACGGTTTGCCCCTACGCCACTATCGAAAGTGGCCACTCTAGGTGCAGCCCTGTCTGGTTGAGTGATTGATGAAGATTGGGCTCTATTGCCTGAATTTCCACCACCTTGATTATTCTTAGGGCACTCTCTCATGAAGTGACCCTCTTGACCACACTTGAAACAACCTGTCTGGACATCAAAACATCTACCAGGATGGGTTCGACCATATTTACCACATACATCAATCCCACTACCTCCTTGTGCCACACTACCTTGGGATTGGGCTGGTCTAGCCTTCAAGTTATGTGAATTTTGGCCACTATACTCACCTCGGTTTCTGGGTGTAGGTGCACTATAAGATGATGGTGCATGCCCTTTTTGTTTTTGGAATTGTGGTCAACTTGAACCACCTTTTTGTTGGACAAACTCATTCCCAGTCTTTGCTTTCTTGTTTCAGTATTCTTCTCTATCCCTCAACTTTTTCTCTTCAACTTGTTGCACATATACCATCATCCTAGATATGTCCATGTCACCTATCAACATGGCATCCCTACCTTCGTCACTTTAAGCACGACCCAACCCGGCAACAAACAAACTCATTCTGCTCTTCATGTCTTTCACCATCTCCGGAGCGTAGTGAGACAATTGGTGAACTTCAACCCGTACTGATGAACACTCATGGAGTCCTGTTTCAAAGTGAGGAATTCTCTTACCTTTGCTTCCTTCAGCTCTCGGGGAGAGAACTATCCCAAGAAGGCTTCTTCAAAGCAAGCCCAGTTTGGATGTGGTGCCTTCTCAGACCTACTATCCATCCATTGATCAAACCATGTTCTGGCCGCACTCTTCAGTTGGTATGCTTCCAACTCAACTCTCTCAGTGCCAAGCACATGCATCACCTCAAACACCTTTTTCATCTCGTCTACAAAGTATTCCAGATCCTCAGTAGTGCTCAAACCAGTGAAGCTTGGGGGATTCATCCTCAGAATTTCTCGAATCCTCAAAGTGTCAGTCCCTTCTTGTCGAGATCCTCTTTATTGTCCTACTTGGTTGGTCACAGCTTGACTTAACATCCGGATATCTTACCAGAATTCAGCATTGGTAATCTCTCCTTGGGGTTGCACATCAGGTGCATTAGGAACCTCTTGTTCGTCAACATTTCTTCGGGCTGGTCAACCTGTGACTGCTCTTCATGGAGGCATGATGATCTAAAAATACGCGTAAGCACGAATTAGACAGATACTTTTAGAGATAAACTCTACGGCAAAAAAAATATGATAGAAGTGAAACATTGTTAAATGTTGTAGCCTCCTAATCATAGATGTGGAACGCTTAACACCGATGAATAAGACTCCACAAACACGGCTTCATAGACTCCCTATGACTCTTGAACACTGTGCTCCGATACCAAGTTTGTCACGCCCGGAGGCTACACCGTGGATGTGTTTAGCACTCGAAGACCATTGTTGTCCCTCAAGAGAACCCTTGTCTAGGCTCACTTAACTCAGCGAAAAACAAAACTCAATTTAACAAAGAAGTAAAGCATGTTCAAAGGAAATACTTTATATAATAATTGTAACAACCCTAAAAATGAATAAGATAAATACTTAAGGTGTCAAGAACGCTTGCGATTAGACCGAGGCTCACACGGTTTGATACGCGTAGAACCAGACCTCAGAACCCTTACTACGACCAAGCCAACTAACTTGGGGAGTTAGTTGAGCTTGGAAAGGTTGGAACCAACCAAGTAAGGCTCTCGAAAATGAAGATTTAATAGAAGGAGTCTTTATCGGAATTAAAAAGAAGAAATCTTGAGTTTTGAGGGTCCAGGGGTAAAATGGTCTTTTCCAGGCCAAGGGTAATATTGTAATTACCCTAAGTAATTAATTAATTAATTTAAAGAATCAATTCGGGTTGGGTCGACCCGAAGTGACCCGTTTTCGCGAAAGGGTGTCACTCGAGTTCGAGCCCCACTAGAAGCAACGAATTGATGATTTAATCATCAATTAAAATCTGATTTTTGTAAGGGCAAAATGGTCATTTCACGTATTAGTTGAAATAAATCAGATTTTATTAATTTAATTAAACCCTATTTTGACTAAGTCTTGAATTAGAATCCTAAACCTAAGCTAACACTCTCCTAACACGTCTATCACACCCTCACACGATCAAACAAACTATCTCCAAGATATCTCTGCCAAAAAAATAACGTGAAGAACAGAAAGTTTAACCAAGGTTATTCACACTTGAAGAACTCACACGAATTTTAAAGAAAAACAACGTTAATCACACGTTAGGCTTAGGGTGGTTTGTCCGTCGAAGTGGTGTTGACATTTAGAGGGTTGGATGTGATTTTGGAGAAGGTTTAGGCAGCAATATCAACGTTTGAACATCGATTAAGTTATGTGTTTCTTCTCTCTTGTTCCTTTCCCAAGAGACCCCTTACGATTCAAGATATTCACTCTGAAACTAGGGTTGTTTCCCCGTTGCATGTCCTTGTCACTAGCTCCCAATGATTTCGTAGGTTGGGTTTGTTTGCTGGTAGATTTAGGTATGTGAGATGTTTTTATGTTGAATGTGAATATGTTTATCAGCGTGAAATCACGAAAATGACAACCAATGTGTGATAAAAAAAATGATGTGTGTGTGTGTGCACGTTTGGCAGTGAGTTTAGCCACTGTTTTGGAGACGTGTAAGGCATGTTATTTCTTGTGTTTTATGTGCTAAAGTTGTGCATAATGTGATGTTCATATGGTGTGTGAAGTTACAAATTTTGAGTGAAAACGCTTGACTAATGTAACCCCTAAAGTACACCTAATTACACACTAAGTGCTTGGTGAAATGCCCTAAGAAACTAACATGAAAAGGTTGATGAAAGGAACCTAAAAATTATGAATAAATTTCCAGATTAGTGTACTTTAAATTTTTTTAAAAAAGGGGGTTGAAATATGGAAATTTAATACATTTAAAAGAGGTGAGGCCACCAGGATTCAAACCTGTGACCTCACTCTTTCGCTACTGGTGTTCGCGAGAAAGGAAAAGAAAAAGGGGGCTGGGGAATCAAAATGGGGTCTGCTGGGTTAGTAGGAAGAGAACAAGAATTAAAATAAGAAAATGGGAGGCGTGGGAATCGAACCCACGACCTCCAGGTAGCGAGTGAAGGAAGAGAAAAATAAAGAAATGAAAATGTAAGGCGTGGGAATCGAACCCACGACCTCAAGGCTGGAAATGGAGAGGAGCGAAATAATTAATAAAACAAGTGAGGCTGTGGGGGCTCGATCCCACAACCTTACTGCCAAAAACACTTAGCCTAGCGAAATAAAAAAAAAATAGGAGGTTGTGGGGGTTCGAACCCTCCACCTCACAGAGTCTAGCGAAATTAAGAGGAATAATAAGGAGGCTGTGGGGTTTCGAAGCCACAACCTCCAAACTCCCCAGCGAAATAAATAACAAAAATAAAAGAGGTTGTGGGGTTTGATCCCACTACCTCTTGGTTTAGGCGAATTGGGACAAGGAGATTTTAAGGAAAAATAAAAAGGGGTTGTGGGGGTTCGAACCCACGACCCTTCGGCCAACTTAAGAGGAAAACTAAGTAGAAAATTAATGATACGATGTTAATGTTGGGATTTAATCTAGAGTTCTAATGTTATGAATATTAGAAATAAAATCAATGAAAAATGTAAATGATATCCAAGTGATTCAAACTTGGGTTTCCTTGCCCAAACTTCCGTATTGATACATAAGTCATACGTGAACAAAATATCCAAGAATAATGCCACCTACTTAGATCAAAATCAAGATCTTGGCATATATACAAGATACATAAGTCTAGTACTACATAATCTTAGGAATGTACGAATCACTTAACGAATTATGAATGAAGCCTCGTGGCTTGTGTGTATAGACTCATAAGTCTAGTATATGTTTAAAAGTAAGTGAACCTAAGATATATGTACTGAATGATGAAATGAACAATGAAATTATGAAACCCTAGAAGGGCTAAGTAAGGGTATGAAACACACCAATGGCTAAGTATATTGACATATGATGAAATGAACATTCACGTAAAATGAGGTGAGTAATTATGAAGAGTAAATGTGCTAATGACAATGAATGTGGTGACAACATGATATGAGGCCAATGCAAATGATGAGAGCAGTCTCAAATGATCCTAAGTAAATTTTACCAAAACGTACTCACCTATGAGAGTGCAAGATAATGAAGAGACCAGTCTCTATGAACACTCTAATGAAAGTATTGAGATTAACACACATAATACTAATGATGAGATGAGAAATCATCTAATGAGCTATGATGTCCTCATACTAGAAGCCAGCTTCCATGAAGTATGAGATGAATGAAATGAAACTTTATACTGAGCACCGATAGGCTAGTTGTGAGTGGTGATGCCTTCTTTCGGGAAGGGCGGAGGTTCACGTAACTCTCATGAGATAAGACTGTCCGTCTTGCCGGGTATGGGTCTCCTTATATCTCCTGGTATTCGAACCTATACTGCCAATATAGGGATCTGGCGGGGTTAAATTCCCATATACGCTAGCATGTTTTTGGGTCACCATGGACGGTGATTCCACCTCTTTTCGGTGTGGGGGAGACACTGGATTTCATGATGCTCACATGATCTATGTCTGTTAAAGCTAAAGTTCCCAATCAATGAATGAGGCCAACCTCAAATGATGCACATAATGAAATGAACGATACCAAAGGTGTTAGGATGGGATAATCGAGAGGTGAGCTAGACTCAAGTAATGACACTAGGTATTCTTGATCATTGCACAGCAAACCCGATGAAAATTCTTAAACTACATCCTAGGTATAGCTGGTGTTCACACTAGCCTATGAAAGAAATGAAATGAAGTACGTATGAATGAATGAAGCAGACTCTGTGTTTGCTAATGAAGACTCCCTAGTTGAGGTCCCATACGTTGAGCCCTAATTTGGAAAGTCTTAATGTCAAGTCCATGATTCCAAGGTCTCATGGCATATGAATGAATGATATGAAAGAAGTTATGTGCTATATGTTATGTGCTGTGATATGTGCTATATATACGATGTTATGTGTTGTGTGCAATTTGATAACTATGATGATGCATGTTACTCTCATGGAGTGACTTTCCCAATCCAAATTTGGAAGGTTCACTAACTTTCCTAATCTCAATTAGGCAAGTCCACTGACTTGACTTTCCATAATCATGTTGTTAGGAAAGAGTTATCTTTTCTCATGCATGTCCTTGGCGTGTGCTTTCATATACCTATACTTAGTACAAGTGTGTACTAACCCTATACAAACTCTACTATTTTAGGTGCAGGCACAGGTGGACGATAGAGCTACAGGATCATTGTTGCAGTTATACGGACGTCCAGCATTCATCCGGAGTTGGTAGGTCCTCATGCTTTCGAGGATGCTACTGTTTTATATTCTAGCTTAGTTTTAGAGTTGAGCTAGTAGAGCATGTTCCACTAGCGTTTCTTTCCTGTTTTTATTCAGACTATGTATTGGTGCCATTTTGGCAATTATACACTTTATAAGAATTAAACTATTTCTTTTAGTTGCTTATCTCTTAATGTTAGATGGTTGATGGTGAACAATTATGAAATGATGAGAATGTTTAATAAGTTTGTTAAGAAACAAAAAGTTTCAAATTTTCCGCTAAAATTAACCTATGTAAAGTAAGAATGACGTAAGTAGGCTTGTCTGCGACCTCTGAGAGGTCAACGACGCCGATCTCGTCTGGGTCTAGATTCCAGTCGTGACAATAATCTGACCAAAATGACATCAAGTCTCAAACTATACTATTAACTTTCTATGAAGCCTCTAAACTGACTAAGATGGATGTTGCGA
This sequence comes from Solanum lycopersicoides, assembly GCA_022817965.1. Classification (NCBI taxonomy): domain Eukaryota; kingdom Viridiplantae; phylum Streptophyta; class Magnoliopsida; order Solanales; family Solanaceae; genus Solanum; species Solanum lycopersicoides. Next base: position 26,725,094 of record CM040626.1, read on the forward strand.
CAGACCCCACAACATCCTAAAAGCTAAACTATTAAAGCAAATGAAAAGGATGTCCTCCAAAATGCAATGAGGCTCACCATAGACTCTAATGCTCAATCTGGATCAACGAAGCGCTGCGTGCTGATCCTGATTACCTGCGTCTGCATAATAAAATGATGTAGGCCAACTGGCATCAGTACATTAAATATACGATGCAAGCCAACTGTGAGAGTTTCTCTGACCGACAACCACCACTATGATACTAAGTGGTGATACAACGTCTTGCCCACGCTTCCAGAACTGTCCTAGACCTTTCCATCGGTATAATACCTTCCTTAGCTTAGTGGATCCACTAGATTACCTTACGTGATCATCTAAAAAGAATGACCCCTCAATTCCCATGATGGCTTCAAGGTTTACATGGAGACATGAGTTAATATTAACTCTCATCCCGGCATCGGTGGTCAATACTACTCTCAAATATACTTTAGCTCATACTTTTAATAAAACTTCCTTCATTTGGGTTGAGATAATTTACTGAACCCTTTAGCTTTTAAAAAGCTTCTTTTAGAATCAATGTTCCCCGTTTTGTTCAAAACTCTTAGTTTCTTTTTAACTCAAATGTGAAACATTTGTAAACCTTTAAGGAAATACTTATTTCCCTTATAGCATTTGAGAAGTGAACTCAACTCTTTCTCATTACTTACTTGAAACTTAACTCTTAGGGAATAGTTAGTTTCCTTACAACTTTTGAGAATTTAACTCAACTCTTTACTCTTTGCTCGACTTGTAACTTGAGCCTTAAAATAAAGTTAAGATGATTGTTTAATACTCTTTGAAAACTTTAGTAACTTACTTTGACTTGGTTCTTGACTTTTAAACATGACTCTTAACTTCTTTGACTTTGATCTTAGCTTCCCTTGAATTTGATTATGGATTGAAGGTTTTGATTTGTGTTCTTGGATGATTTCTAGGTATTTAGAAATCATTTGAAGTGATTAGAATCATTGGAGGATGTTAATGTACCTTGGAAGGAGTTAAAAGGGATAAACTATGAAAACTGGACCAAAAAAGGCGAGTTGGGCATACTAGTGGCGCGCCGCGCCGGCCCTTGGTTTACTAAGGCCAATTTTTGGAGCACTGCAGGCGCACCGCGCTTGGCCCTACACAGGAGCGTATGAAAAAAAAATTCAACTCGTTTTCCATCTCCAAACTCTCCAAAACATCCTAGATCTTTCACTAAACGATTGGGATCATTAGTACTATCGATAACTACTGAATTACACTCAAAATAAATCGAATTAACAAGTATCTAATAAACAATGGCAGCCGACAATCCGATCAACAAAAAATCAAAACGTTGTTTCAAGAACTCAACTCCTAACATAAAATCAATCCATAAATTTGCTAAACTGAAGAAAAATTGGTGTGTGGGTGAAGTAACCCAATATAAAATATCCCACATACATCAAAGAGATCACCTCGGACTAAATCCATGCAATGATCTTTGGCGTTCTTGCGTCTTCATGTCCTTTCTCCTCTTTACTCCTCTTCTTTTCTCTTCTCTCAAAACCTAACTTGTTTTATAAATGCGTAAACTGAATGGGATCATCTTAGACCCCAACTAACTACCCAAAAATGAAAGTAAATAATTGATTTAGTAAAAGATCAAATCACCCTTAACAAATTCGGATTTGGACTTTCCTCTATCCAACAATCCAACTTCCGAATGTCATATCTTCCTCATACAACCTCGGAATTTTGCAAACTTAATTGGCATTGTTGGAAAGATCTTCCCAAGTTATTTCCATCCATATAAAGAACTCATCCAAGCTCTTCATGAGCTGGAAGTTATGGCCGTTTGAAAATGACCAAAACTTACTTTTGAAAGCTGCAAATTTTCCAGATTTCCTTACCTATTTCCAAAAATGATTAGTCTTGGTTTCTTATTTTATTCTTAGTGTAACAACCCTAAAAATGAATAAGATAAATACTTATGGTGTCAAGAATGCTTGCGATTAGACCAAGGTTAACACGGATTGATACGCGTAGAACCAGACCTCACAACCCTTACTACGACCAAGCCAACTAACTTGGGGAGTTAATTGAGCTTGGAAAGGTTGGAACCAACCATGTGAGGCTCTCGAAAACGAAGATTTAATCGAAAGAGTCTTTACCGGACTTAAAAGAAGAAATTTTATGTTTTGAGGGTCCAGGGGTAAAATGGTCTTTTCCAGGCCAAGGATGATATTGTAATTACCCTGAGGAATTAATTAATTAATTTAATTAAAAAGAGAAATTCGGGTTGGGGCGACCCGAAGTGATCCATTTTCGCAAATGGGGTGTCACTCGGGTTCGAGCCCCACTTGAAGCAACAAATTGATGATTTAATCATCAATTATAATCTGATTTTTTTTAAGGGATTAATGGTCATTTCACCTAAGCTAAATAAATTAGATTTTTATTAATTAAATTAAACCTTACTTTGACTAAATTCAAACCTACACTCCTAATCCTAATAAATCTCTTTCACGTCACTCAACTCTCTTTCACGTCTCTCAACTCTCATTCTCTCACATTCTGCCTAACAAAAGAAAACTCAAGAACTGTTTAACAACAAAAGTTCTTCACACTTGAAGAACAAACACGAAAATTCTAAGAAAGCAAGTTAACCAAAAACGTTAGGCAAAAGGGAGGGGTGTTCCGTCGAGAATTGGTGAAAGTTTCGGTGTTGGACGTGATTGGAGAGGGTTTTGGACAGCACGTCGTGTGTGGATTAAACGTCAAAAAGGTATGTGTTTCTTATCTCTTGGTCCCTTTACCAAGAGGCCCCTTATGATTCAAGATATTCACTCCGAAACTAAGGTTGTTCCCCGTTGCATGTCCTTGTCACTAGCTCCCAAATGATTTCGTAGGTTGGGTATTTTTGCTGGTAGATTTAGGCATGTATGATGTTTTTGTATTGAAAGTGAAAATGTGTATGTGCGTGAAATCACGAAGATGACAATCAAGGTGTGATCGAAAAAGGAGGTGTGTGTGTGTGCACGTTTGGCAGTGTGTTTTGGCCACTGTTTTGGGGACGTGTAAGACATGTATTTCTTGTAATTTTATGTGTTAAAATTATGCACAAAGTGATGTTCATTGTGATGAAATGTGGTTGATTTAATAACAATCTTTTAGCCAAATAAATCTATAAAATATGCACCTAAAAACGTGTTAAAATGATGTGTGAATGCACTCTATGAATCAAGTGAAAACATGGATGAAAATGGGTTTAAAAGTGACCAAAATTTCCAGTAACTAAGAAATATTAATTTAGACTAAAGCTTAACAAGAAATCTGGAAATTTAATACCTCTTTAAAGAGGTGAGGCCACCAGGATTTGAACCTGTGACCTCACCCTTAGCTACTGGTTTCGCGAAAAAGAAAAAGAGAAAATGGGGCTAGGGGGAATCGACCCTTGGCTACTGGATTTCGCGACAAGGGAAAATAAAGAGGGGGCTGGGGGAATCGAACTCGCGAACTAGAGGAGAAAGAGGAGAAAAATAATTAAACAAATAAATGGGAGGTGTGGGATTAGAACCCACGACCTCCAGGCATGCGCGAAAGGGGAGAAAATAAAGAAAAGAAAACGTGAGGCGTCGGAATCAAACCCACGACCTCAAGGCTGAAAAATAATAAGGCGAAATTAACTAAAGAAATAAAGTGAGGCTGTGGGGGTTCGATCCCACAACCTCACTGCCACTCGCCGAAATTAAATTTAAAATAAGATAGGAGGTTGTGGGGGTTCGAATCCACAACCTCCCAAGCCCTTAGCAAAAATTAAATAAAAAAATATAGGAGGCTGTGGGGGTTCGAACCCACCACCTCACAGACTCTAGCGAAATTAAGAGGAATAATAAGGAAGTTGTGGGGGTTCGAACCCACAACCTCCCAACTCCCCAGCGAAATAAATAACAAAAATAAAAGAGGTTGTGGGGGTTTGATCCCACAACCTCTTGGTTTAGGCGAATTGGGACAAGGAGATTTTAAGGAAAAATAAAAAGGGGTTGTGGGGGTTCGAACCCACAACCCTTCGGCCAACTTAAGAGGAAAACTAAGTAGAAAATTAATGATACGATGTTAATGTTGGGATTTAATCTAGAGTTCTAATGTTATGAATATTAGAAATAAAATCAATGAAAAATGTAAATGATATCCAAGTGATTCAAACTTGGGTTTCCTTGCCCAAACTTCCGTATTGATACATAAGTCATACGTGAACAAAATATCCAAGAATAATGCCACCTACTTAGATCGAAATCAAGATCTTGGCATATATACAAGATACATAAGTCTAGTACTACATAATCTTAGGAATGTATGAATCACTTAACGAATTATGAATGAAGCCTCGTGGCTTGTGTGTATAGACTCATAAGTCTAGTATATGTTTAAAAGTAAGTGAACCTAAGATGTATGTACTGAATGATGAAATGAACAATGAAATGATGAAACCCTAGAAGGGCTAAGTAAGGGTATGAAACACACCAATGGCTAAGTATATTGGCATATGATGAACTGAACATTCACGTAAAATGAGGTGATTAAATATGATTAGTAAATGTGCTAATGACAATGAATGTGGTGACAACATGATATGAGACTAATGCAAATGATGAGAGCAGTCTCAAATGAGCCTAAGTAAATGTTACCAAAACGTACTCACCTATGAGAGTGTAAGATAATGAAAAGACCAGTCTCTATGAACACTCTAATGAAAGTATTGAGATTAACACGCTTAATACTAATGATGAGATGAGAAATCATCTAATGAGCTATGATGTCCTCATACTAGAAGCCAACTTCCATGACGTATGAGTGAATGAAATTGAACTTTATACTGAGCACCGATATGCTAGCTATGAGCGGTGATGCCTTCTTTAGGGAAGGGCGGAGGTTCACGTAACTCTCATGAGATGAGACTGTTCGGCTTGCCAGGCATGGGTCTCCTTATCTCTCCTAGTCTTTGAACCTATACTGCCAATAGAGGGATCTGGCGGGGTTAAATTCCCATGTACGCTAGCATGTTTTTGTGTCACCTTGGCCGGTGATTTCACCTCTTTTCGGTGTGGTAGAGACACTGGATTTCATGATGCTCACATGATCTATGTCGGTTAAAGTTAAAGTTCCCAACGAATGAATGAGGCCAGCCTCAAATAAAGCACATAATGAAATGAATGATACCAAAGATGTTAGGATAGGATAATCAAGAGGTGAGCTAGACTCAGGTAATGACATTAGGTTATTCTTGATCATTGCACAGCAAACCCGATGAAAGTCTTAAACTACACCCTAGGTATAGCTGGTGTTCACACTGGCTTATGAAGGAAATGAAATGAAGTACGTATGAATGAATGAAGTAGACTTTGTGTTTGCTAATGAAGACTCCCTAGTTGAGGTCCAGTATGTTGAGCCCTCATTTTGGAAAGTCTTAATGACAAGTCCATGATTCCAAGGTCTCATGGCATATGAACGAATCATATGAAAGAAACTATGTGTTATATATTATGTGCTATGATATGTGCTATATGTAAAATGTTATGTGCTGTGTGCAATATGATAATTATGATGATGCATGTTACTCTCATGGCATGACTTTCCTAATCGAAATTTGGAAAGTTCACTAACTTTCCTAATCCAAATTTGGCAAGTCCACTGACTTGACTTTCCATAATCATGTTGTTAGGGAAGAGCTATTCTTTCTCATGCATGTCCTTGGTGTGTGCTTGCATATACCCATACTTAGTACAAGTGTCTACTAACCCTATACAACTATATTATTTTAGGTGCAGGCACAGGTGGACGATAGAGCTACAGGATCATTGTTGCAGTTATCCGGACGTCCAGCATTCATCCGGAGTTGGTAGGTCCTCATGATTTCGAGAATGCTACTATTTTTTATTCTAGCTTAGTTTTAGAGTTGAGCTAGTGCAGCATGTTCCACTAGCTTTTCTTTGCTGTTTTTATTCAGACTTTGTATTGGTGCCATTTTGGCAATTATACACTTAATACTTATTGGATTATTTCTTTCAGTTGCTTATTTCTTAATGTTAGATGGTTGATGGTGAACAATTATGAAATGATAAGAATGTTTAACAAGTATGTTAAGAAACAAAAAGATTTAAATTTTCCGCTAAAATTAACCTAGATGAAGTAAGAATGACGTAAGTAGGCTTGTCTGCGACCTCTGAGAGGTCAACGATGCCGGTCTCGTCTGGGGTCTAGATTCCAGTCATGACACTTAGTTACTTCAAGTTACGAGATGTTACAAATTTACCGTTATTTCGATAAAAAGATTTTGTGATAAAGTCTTTCTATGTCCAAAATTGTACTGATTTTAAGACAAATAATAGTTCGTCTTTAATTGAATACATTTTAAGTGATCAAATAATTTGTCACTCATAAATTACAATTTTTCGCTAATAGTACTTAATTAGTGGCGCCAAATTATTTTTTTGTGTGAAACTCAAATGGATGAAATTTTGCTACAAAATTTATTGTGCGTCATTAAAAGTGGGTGGTTCATACATTTTAATATGAAATGTAATTTTTGTCACAAAAAGTGAATAATTAGTGTCAAATTATGTGTCATACCTAATAATTTCAGAGCTAAATATCATGTTTGTTGTAGTGATATGTCGTGGGTCTTGCCGCGATATCCTTCTGTAATAGTAAAGGTTTCATAGATAGATATTTTTACTTTTATTTTAAGTTTTGTACAGATTTTTAACACTACAAAAAGAAACCCAATTACAAAAAAAATTGTTCGTAAATTGATCAAATCATTTGGCAAATTGAGTTACCAACCAAATGCTAACTTATATTAATTTGTTGCTAAAAAAGTCGTCGGTAAATATTACAAATCGATTTTAATTTTTTGGTAAACTTATCAACCAAAAATCAGTTGGTAAACACCAAATATTTTGTTACAAAATTTTGAAGTATAACCCTGAAATTTCCGTGGTAAATTCACGAACTAATTTTTAAGTTAGTATATCGTTAGTACCTTTACTAATGAATTGAAAAGAAGTTAGTAAATTTTTCTTCATTATTCGATTGGTTGGCAATTTTACTAAAAGGAAATTAATGTTGGTAATTTTCCAATAAATTTTAAATACTATTTTTTTAGTTTCCCATCTAGTGTTCGACACCCTCATTGGAGCCCGACTAAATCCGGTTTCACGCCGGGTTGTCCCTCATTATGGGGGGTGGGGTGGGTAAAGCAAAGTGCTCCCTAACGAACGCAATTTTAAATACATTGGTATGATTATTTATTTTTCTAGTAAATTTATGAATTGATTGTTAGTTTTTTAGTAATATATCATTCAAGTTCAATGTGAGGTTCGTAATTGATTTACAATATGTTCAAAATATTAGTAACTAAATGATTATCCAATATTTTATTAATTTATTACATTTAAAAATCTAAGAGCACGAATATAAATCCAAATATATATTAATATCAATTTTAGAAATCATATTTGAATGAAACAATGCAAAATCTATGACAACAATTTAAATTAATCTCAATATGACACATATCACTATATTAAAAAAATAATTGAATACGTTTATCAATAATATTAACCAAATTTAGTTTTTAGCCAAAACTTAAAAGTTAAAACGCCTAACAACACAAAATGAAAATGGAAGACTCAAAACCTGAACCAACCATCCTGTTAGATATAAAAATGACCTTCCGAAGCTTATTGCGCTGACAAAAATATCATTAGAGCACGTTCACAAAAACTGTTATGCAAAGTTCAATTTTGACAAAAGTTAAAAGTTAAAATGCCTAAGGTACAAACTGAATATGAAAACCTCAAAATCCAAACTAACCATCCTATCAGATGAAAAATGACCTTTCAAAGCTAACCGCACTAACGAAATTCAAATTTGAGCATGTTTCTAAAAAAAGTTGCCCTAATTCAAATTTTAGCCAAAAGTTAAAAACTAAAAGGCTTAACGATACAAACTGAAAAATAAAAGTTTCAAAATCCGAACAAACCATCCTATGAGACCAAAACTTAACTTATATGGATAATTGCAGTGACAAAATTTTCATTCGAGCACGATTACCACAATATTGACCAAAGTGAAATTTTCACCAAAACATAAAAGTTAAAATGCCTAACGGCACAAACTAAAAACGGGGAACCCTCAAAAGCCAAATCCTCCATCTTGTTACATAAAAAATGACCTTTTGAATCTAACTACACTGACAAATTTTTATCTGAGCACGTTTTATCAAATATATTGACCAAAATTTATAAGTTAAAACACCTAACGTCACATGCTAAAAATTAAAGCCTCAAAATCTGAACCAACCATCTTATTAGATAAAAAATTACCTTTGTAGTTAATTACGCTGACGGAATTCTCATCTGAGCACGTTAACAAAAATATTGATCAAAGTCAAATTTTGGCCAAAACATAAGATTTAAAACACCCAACGACACAAACAAAAAACATAAGTTTCAAAACTTGACCGACCTTCCAGTTAGATAAAAAATGAAAATTTGAAACTACTGACATTGGCTGGAGTTCTAATCTGAGCAAGTTTACAATATATATTGACCAAAGTCAAGTTTTGACTAAAATTTAAAAGTTAAAATGCCTAACAACAGAAGACACATATTTACCAAAAAATTTAACTTTAATTGATAAATTTATCAACTATTCAAATATAAGTTAGTAATTAATAACATACCAATAATTTTTTTCACAGTTGGTAAAAATTACGATTCAACTAAACATTCATATGTAATATTACCAACTAATCATTAATATGTTGGTAAACCAATGAATTAATGATCGGTTGGTATATTACAAACTATTTTAATGATTTTATTAATTGACTAACTACAATCTTTATTCTTCGGTAAAATTTTCAAATAATTTGATATTGGTTTGCAAGTTTACCAAAAAACTATATTCCGTTACTAATTTACCAACATATTTATATTTGATCGATAAATTTAGCAACACAATCTTGTCGTTGGTAAATGTTTGGTTAGTAATTTATCAGAAATATGTTAATAAATTATATAAATATTGTTTTGTCATATTTACCAACTAATCTATACTTCATTGTTAATATTACCAACAAAGGTGTGTGTTAGTAATCTTTCTGTTTGTAATCCATTGATAAAATGTTGCTAAATTTGACGCCTTTTTTTTCTGTCATAGTTACCAACTAAAATACTTAGTTAGTAATATTTGGTTAGTAATCTGTTAGAATTTCATTGTTAAGTTTTAAAATATAAGTTGATTTTAAATATCTTGGTAATTTGTTAGTAGAATACTAACCAACTTAAGTTGTTAATAAAATTTGCTGGCAATTTGGAGTTCTTTTTTGTAGTGTAAAAAGGTTGAGTATTTTAGTTTATTGAAAATAATTTATTTCTAAGATTTTGTATGCTTGAGTTTTCTTCCGCTTGTAGCCAGCAAGGGTGAGGGTTCGCTTAGGGATCACCATTGGTTCTCGAGTGTTGGTCATTTCGAGGGTGTAGACTTGGGTCGTGACAAACTTGGTATCATAGCCCAGAGTTCAAGTTTCCTAGGGTGTCTATGAATCTGTGTCAGTATGATCTTGTTTATGGTTATGAGGGCCCCACTTCAATAAACGAGGGACTAGAGACATTTAAGAAAAGTTTCCCATATTTCGTATTCTTAATCGTGCAATAGACCTATATCATATAGATTTATTCAAATTCTTGTGTTATCATATTAGTTCAACTAACCCTAATACCGGAGGTGGTCGAAAAGCAAAGTCAGACCTTTGTCAATTAGTTACTCTTAGCAAGTATCTTGAGGAAGTTATGAGATTGCAGAGTGGCTTAAGAGAAGTCTGTGAGGGATTAAATAGTGAGTTCGAGGAAATGCACTCATAATCATATGAATTGTGCGTCTATGGAGCCTAAAGCTTAAACCATGGCAGTAAGCAGTAAGTTGGCCTAGTCTCTCGCCCAGCCTTCGCCTTCTTCAGTGGCCAAGTTGAAGCGTTCAACGTCTCCCGATGCAATTGGGCTATTTCCGCAGGAGAAAGGCCTACTGGAATCTCGTTGAGGCTTTTGAGATAAAAATTATTTGTACTCTCTTCTGCATGTCTTGTTTCAGATGAGATCCTTATGAGAAAGTATGTTTAAAGCTCGGATAGTTTCACCCTAAAAGATAGTATCACTGACTAGATTACGAGTAGTATTAGTATGGAGTGCCCTTTAAGTTAAGAGAATACTGTGCAGAGGTTCAGTTGGAGGTTCAGTAATCTAAGGAAAGGAGATACTGATGGAGTTATTTCTATCATGCACCCAGTCAGTTATAAGTGATGAGTTAACTATGAGTGAAATAAAGAACAATAATGCTGTAGAAAGTTCTTGACATAATGAACAGGAATAGTTACTAATCATGATGATGTAGAGTATATTTTAACAAAAATAGAGTTGATGTTGATGTGCCATCATGTAGAGGAGACTAAATATATCAGCTGAATAAGATAACAGAGTATTGAGGAAGTGATAGATCTAAGCTAGGCTAACGATTTGATTGACAGGGTCATGATGTTCAGGAGGTTATATAACTCATTGAGTAATGAGGTTTAATAAGTGGGCAAAGAGTACTTAAGTTGTGTAAGGGTATGTAGACCAGTTTAGAGATGATGGAATAGGTCCATAGCTTTCAGTGTCAGCTTTTTACCTATGATGGAGATGATAAGATGAGAAATCAAGCCAAGTATTGAGAATAAGATAGTAATGAGTTCAAGAGAGTATGGGAGATATATTTTTAGAGGTCCTACCTTGTAGTAGTGGAGTGAGGTTAGAATAAGAAGGTTAATGTTCTTATCATGATACTTATGGGTTAATAATTCAATCTAAGGTTATAAATGAGCACGAAGAGGAGGATGAGCTTTTACTATAATAAATAGTTAAATAAGATCTCTTAGTTGGTCTCGAGTAGTAAATGCAAGAAATTCTAGCTGGTATGGCAGAGATGATAAAGGAATGAGAACTTTTTATGGAGCTAGTTAGTAGGAGTCCATGGAATTGTTAGAGTACTAAGCTTGAATGTGGCGTTGTTAAACATAAGGTAGTTCTTGATATGATCCCAATGTTGATTAAATGAGGTGATAAAGAGTAATGTTCTTGGTATGAGACTCCCTATAGAGAGGTATAGAACCCAAACCTTAGGATTTTTGTTAAACTTTAATATAAGTAAGAATGAGTAATTAGACTCTGACCTTGGTAAGAGTAGTCATGTATCCTTGTGGGAGCTATAAGTTGAAGCAAATGTGGCACTATATTTCTAGTCTTAATTCATGCCTAGATTTCCTTTATTTCAGATAAGGTAAATTCATAGAGTGTGACTATGTGCACAATAGCATCATCCTTGATATGGGTGGCATAGAAGATCCCAACTCTTGGTATGAATCAATTTTGCCTGCGTTAGTAGGCATATTCATGTGTTAGACGAGATAGTGAGAGCCCCATTGAATAAAAAGTCCAGGCTTTATTCGAGGATGAATGATCCCAAGGGGACATATTGTAACACTAGGGGTGACAAATGGTTGGATTTAAAATGGTTTGAACAAAAAAAAGGTAATTATCCAATCTGCCCATATTCTATATGGTTACATATGGTTTGGGTAATTAATGGACGGATTGGATATGAGTTTACCCATATTTCATCCACATTGATTGAAGAATTGAAAATGACTTTATATATGTTTTAAGTTTTTTAAGTATTTTTTTTTCTACTCACTCCACCCCTACCTCCAATTCACCCACCCCTAATTTTATTTTATATTTTCTAACCCCACCCCGCTTTCACCCCCCTCCACCCCATACCCTCCACTCTCGACCTCACCCCGGCCTTCACCACCCTTACCCCACCTACACCCATCCACCCCCACTTTTTATATGCTTTTTTTTAAATAAAAACAATTAGCCCAACCCCTCCCCCCGAATTTCCACTTTTTTGTGTTTTTTCATAAGAAAAATTGAGTTTCTTTTTATGTTCTTCAAAAAAACAATTACCCTCCCAATTCACCTACCACCAATCTACCATTAATCTTTAGAAGAAAAATAAAAAGTTTCCCCCTCTCACAAGGCCCCGACCACACCCCTTCCACCAACCTACCCCTAATCTTTTTTTTTTCAAAAAACAAAAATAAAATAAAATTTACACCCCTCCCCCAAACCAGGAACTCCCACCCCTCCCCCCTTCCACCTACCTACCCCTAAATTTCTTTATTTTTTTTCAAAAGAATTATAATTTACCCCCTCACCCAGGCACCCCCCCTCCTCACCTTCCACCAACCTACCCCTAATTTTTTTTGTTTTCTAAAAATAGAAAAGAATTGTTTTTTTCAATTAAGATTTAAAGTTGATTTAATTTTTAAAAATAAATATTAAATTTCTTATTCTTTAGAACAATATGGATATGGATACCCAATTTTTTCAATTTTTTTGAGTAGATTAGTGTATAATTAGGTTGGGTATTCGAATCTAAGTGAGTTAAGAAGAAAACATTCGAATCTAGGCAAACTAAGGTGAGAAAACGAGCAAAGAAATTCATCAGGGTTTGTTGGGAATGTGTTGGAGCGCCGCCCAACCATTGCGCCAGAAGAGAGTGTATGTAGGTAGAAGTTGGTGCCCTCTATCACTCAGTGCGCCAGGGCCGCCTTCCCCCAACCCTTTATCGTTGTTTTGCCCGTCTGAGTTCTTTAATAAGGTTCCTTCAATCCCTATTGGTTCTAAATACTCTAAACAACTTCTAAAAACGTAAAAATCGTTCATCACATGAATCATAACCTTGAATTAACAATTAAAATTCAAGGTTGACTTATGAGTTATGTCTTTAGAGTTCTTTCAAACATTTTTAGAAAGTTCCTTTGAGCCCTTTTGAGGAGTCTTCTCTAATATCTAATAAATTGTTTAAAGACTCGAGCATGTGAGTATGATAATGAGGAAAATGTATTAAAGAGTCTACATTATTATCGATATCCTTCATATCATGAATCATAAGTTATGAATTCATAATTCAAATTCAAGAAAGAATTAATAGTAGAGTTCAAGAAAGCCTTCAATTGTAAATCTTTTGAGATCATCTACCGATTTGGGATAAGTTTTGAGAATGTAAGTATTATAATGAGAAGAGTTGTATAATGAGTTCCATATTGTTATGTAGACCCTTGAGTCGAGTCATTCATTCTAATAAATTCCGCATAAACTCCATAAGTTAAATATCTTTGAGAGGAGTAGTGTCTTCAGGTTTTCTAAGTCTTGCGTATTGACTTCCTAGCCCTTTGAGATTATATTTGAAAAGCTCAAGTTATACCTCCCTAAAAGAAGTATAAGTGATCATTATCAAGTAAAGAACCCAACTAGTAGGTTGGGGTCGATCTCACGAGGAAAATAATTTAGACTTAACTTTAATTCACAACTATGTCTATTTAGTCAATGTCTTTCCGAAACAAGTGGGTAAAGAGGGTGTTTTTTGTGGCACAAATTTCTTGAACAGTGTAGTTATCAAGTAGACGAAAGTACACTTTCATTTTTATCAAGATGAGAGAGTAAATAGGGTATTTGTGTTCCCCACAGGTTCATAATTCAGTATTACTAGCAATAGCAATCCTTTCCTAGTGTATTACATGCAAAGCGATAAGTTAGGTAGCTCTAAATCCTTGGTCCGACATCTGGAGAATTTCACCCAACACCTTGGTCCAGCTACGTATGTATACTTTACTAACTCTTACCATTACCTCATATTAGACATCATAATTGATGTATGGCTTATTTATAACTTCGCACCAATCGACATTATCATATTAGATAGTATCACACTAAATCTATGTTGATAATTCTTTTCCCATTGATACTTCCTTGGTCAGGCAAGTAGATACAAGGCAAATTCTAACGTTGGCCACCGTTAAAAAGACCTCTAAACGAAAGCATTATGAATACATGCAAAAACTATTCAAGAATTGCTTAATTGCTAGTTCTACTTTGTTAATTACCCATGGTTCCCACACCCCTTATATAACACCTCTAAAAATGACTTAGGTGAAACTAGGGCTTAATGTGTGTGACATGAAGTCTTGAAGTCCTAAGATGCTTTAAAATGATGTTTAAGGCAGTGTCTCAAGATTTTGGTGAAGTTTGAAGTCAAACGTCAAGGGACGACCAAGACGTTCGACGACTAGTCACCTATGTGCCTTACGTGCCTTATGTGTTTTCATGTTCTTATGTGTGAGTGATGAGTTTATGATGTCCTTACAAGGTTCATAATAGTGTTTAGAGTCAGCATGTTGAGTTTGGTATGTTTTGGACGTTAAATGTCCAAGAACGTCCGGTGAAGTTCGAAAGATAGACATTTGATGTCCTTGTGAGTTTGGATGTGTTTTAGCATGTTGCGTGGCTTTTTTGATGTTGAACATGTTTGTAGATGTTAATAATACCTAGAAGTACGTGTTTAGAGGTTTAACTTCCGGGTACGACTCCACCTAGGACTCACAAGGGGCCCTAGAAGGAGAACCCCAGCTTGGAGCTCAACACTGCCAGGCAGTGGCAATCGACTGCCCCAAACGACGGCCAGTCGACCAGACGATGGCCCGTCGATGGAGAAATTTATTCTGCAGGTTGAGGATCTGCAGAAGCAACCAATGGACCCCATCGACGGGGCGTGGTCTCACCAACAGATTGTTGATGCTTGGCATCGATGGTGCTGCATTTTTCTGCGAGCTTTCTGTTAAGACTTGGAGTTTTTGGGAAATGCACCCTAAGTCTTATTAAATAGGAGGAAGGTTATTTTGGGTGTTTATGGGTATTTTAAGAGTATATAAGTCATGAAACTCTCATTTAAACCTTAGCACCTAGATCAAAACTCATTCCCTCCCAAAGTTTCTCCAAAAACCTCCATGAGAGCTCAAGGTGAAGATGGAGCTTGAAGATGGATCTTCAATGGAGTTTCTTCTTCAATTATCATTGGGTTCTTCTAATAAGGTATGGGAGTTCTGCATATAAGGCTTGATATCACCTTAGAGTCAATTTCAATGATGACTTTCAAAGATTTCAAAGAGATGAAAAAGTTCAATTTCTACTCTAAGTCTTGGGTTCTTGCATAAAACATTTTCAAACCTTAATATATGATATTATTGATGTATAATTGATGTTTTACAATGAAATTATCCATTAACCCTTGACCTTCTCAAATCTCTAAATTTTACTAAAATATGGGTGAATTGATCATGCTTTGATATTAATGAATTCATGTGTATATTATTTTGGACTTTTGATTTATGTATAATTATGATTGTATCGTTTATAGTATTTTTAAATTTGATAAATTGAGTATTGTATACTCTTAGATCCATTGTATATTAAGCTTATTGAATTGATATTGACTTAATGCTTATGAATTCTAGTGTAGTTTTCTATGGGATATTGAATGATGTAGATTTGTATTCAATTGATGTCCAATTGGTCTTAGATTAATAAATCTATATTGAATTGAGCTATATTCATTGAGTATTATGGTTATTGTATTGAATTGATGTTCATGGTCATTGGTAAGGGCCTTATGGTATCGAATTCGATGATTTAGCTTTGGATTGAAGTGGTGAGATTGAATGGGTGGTATGCTGCCCTAACTCTCTTAATATTATGTATAGATTTTGTATTATAATGATGATTGGTAAGGTCCACTTATGATGGCAGTGTTATGTGAATGATGTGGCCTTGTCGGGGTTATTTTATGTATTATGATGATCATGGCCTTGTCGGCACTACTTGAAGTATTATGATGATTTGTGTAGTTGATTATGTAAAGTATGATCATATCTACCTATATGTTAAGTAATGTGAAAGTATATGTTCTTCTATTAATATTAGGTGATCATGTTAAACTATGAGTATGTCTTTATGTGTGTAGTCTTAGAGTTGATGCATGATTCTTCCTAATTGGTTATTGAGTCTTATGATGACTATATTGATGATGTTATAGTAGTGTATAGGGTGACCTCAAGGTGATGAAGGTTGTGCCTATGTGCTTCTTGAATATGATATGCTATATGTGCTAAAGTGAAGTCTTAGTGTGTCTTGTGTCCCTTACTTGATGCATGTATGAATGTGAATATGAGATGTCTTGACTTAGGATGCTAAAGCCTATTAGTCTTGTATGTATGAATGGTATGAGACCTTGACTGATTCTAAGAAGGTCCTTTATGTGAAACCTTGAACCTAGTGGTAAGGTTATGAAACTTGAAGTCGAAAGTCGTAATGGTATTCTTCATTTAATGAATGATGGACTTAAGGTTGATTAGCTGGAACAACATAATATCATCTTTAGGAAAGTCATTATGAGCTATCTTGTCGCCATTGTAAGGCAGCCCTAGGGGACCTCTTTGGTAGGGTAAATGTGATTGGGTTATGAACTTGATATGGAACCCCTTTGTATGAACCTTTAATGTCAATTACTCCATGAGAACAAAGTCTAGCACCGAGTGAGTATGGTAAGGGAAGTAGTTATAGTTATAGGATGGGGCTAGAGTACAAAGTAAGCCCATCATATTCCCGAACCATGTGCCTACATGGGATGTGTCCATGTTCTACCATTGGCAAGTAGAACACCCTCCATCGGAGTAGGTTACAACTCCAGATTCCATGATTTGCTACCATGGTCTATGTCGGTTATTGCCTATTCTCATCATGTGGGATACCTACTGGTATTGGAGAAATTATATAAAGTTTAGGTGGTGGTATGGGACACTATCTAGACATTGCACAATAGGCTTTTAAGATGTTAGTGAGAGTCCCTAGGTCTTCTCCAAGACAATTACTTGAATGTCCTTATGTGATGAAGGAGTCTGAAATGAACTAATGAATGAAATGCTTAAGTTAAGAAAGTAAGTTGAATGAATAAGTAATTATCTAGAGTAGTTAAGTGTTGTCTAGTTAAGGTGTGGAGGGAGCATAGGAATGGTCACTTCATCTCTTACCTAGATGAGTCTTAATAATGACTTTTGTTAGGGAAGTTGATTAATTAAGTAGACATGATACAAACTTAGGTAGTCTCAAGTATTACTTAGGTAATCTTGAAGAAGTCAATCATGGACATTCTCTTCTTGATTTACTTGAGTAAGTCTTTTGATAACCTTTGTAAAGGAGAATGTCATATTACATGTGCTATTGCGTTTAAGTGAGTATGATCTTATCTTAGGTAATCTAAAGGATCTCTTCAGTGTGTGTGAAAGGGATTGTATGGGCGGTCGCTTCACAACTCACTTAAGTGAACCTTAGAATCACCTTTGGTAGGAGGATCTCATGTTCATGTGCTTGATATGATGTAAGTGTGTGTATCTCATTATAGGTGGTCTTAAGGATCATTTAGGTGTGCCTAGAGAGGGTGTATGGGAAGTCTCTCTTTGTCTTACTTAAGTAAGTCTTAAGTTTGCTTGAAGTGAGGGAATTGCATGCTAGAAAGTTTCCCTTGTGAAGTTGAGAAACTTCACTGTAATAGTGAAGTTAGTTCACTGTAACTTGGCATGAGTTTACTATAATGTTGCTAAAAATGTGAATAATTGCTTAAATGATTTCTTATGTGTTCCTAAGGTGTTACAGCATTCTATTTACTAAATGTCCCTTTTTCATGTTTTTTTGCATGGCATCCATACTTAGTGCATCTAATGTGCTAACCCCTTATTTTCCCTTTTTGACTAAAGTGTAGGGAATTGGAAGTCTTGATATTCCATGGAGGATGGATAGGTTTCTAAGGGTTGAAGATGAAGTATTGGTGAGTCCTCATCGATTCGAGGACAATATCCAAATGTTCCTTTATGTCTTAGTCTTTATTTTATGTCTTGTATGGTCTTAGTCTCAAGTGTTGTATACTCCAAAGTATAGATGGTTCAGTGAGATGTTGTAAAGGTTTAATGTTTCAATGAAAGTCTTCCGCTTGCGTATTGATTTTGGAAAGAGTTCTTCGTATGTGAAGAAAGTTTTAAATTCTTACTCAATTTAGAATGTTTATTATGCAATGAATGATACGAGTGGATCAAGTGAGACTTCTTGAAGTCTCATTTGCCGTGTGGAAACTCAAGGATGCTCTAACTTCTAGGGTGTACTTGTTGGTCGTTACACGTTATTGTGGATTATTTACTCATGTTAGCAAGATCACAATTCATAGTTTTAGATGAAGGAATCATTAACTTACTTAACAAGAAGAATAAACCCATAAATCCAACTTGAAATTTCAATCACAATCTTCAACACCAAATTCGGAAATCAATTAATTGCTAAAGTTGCAAAACCCAATCTCCAACACAAAAAGTAGAACAAAAGTAATAGTATCTAACCCCCCAAAACGAGGTTTTAATACCCTATATGTAGAAAACAAAGTCCTAATGAAAAAGGAATTCAAATAAGGAAAGTTTTGTTCAGGTGTGCGGCTATCGACAAAACCAATTAACAGACTGTCGATTAATCGACAGTCCGTAGACTGCTTTCGTCAGTCATGACTTAGAAATATTCTTTTTCTCCCCGGATGGCACATCTCTCAATAAAATAATGGACCAACAACATGGTTCATCGATCCATCTACGGGCTGTCGATGCTTCTTCGTAGCTCCATACTTAGAATCTTCCAAAATCAGGTACTGGAACCCTCTCTAAACTAAACGACGGTTCACCAGTACGGTCTTTCGATCAATCGACGGACCGTCGTTGCCTCTCATAGTTCCACACTTGGTAAGACTTCCCTGATTTTCCTCCAATGTCCTGATATGCTCATCTACGATTACCACCTACAGTCCTTTGATTGAACGACGGAACGTCGATTGCATCCGTAGGTCTGGTTCTGCATTATTTTTAGCTATTTTCTTCTCTTGCCACTTGAAGATATTTCCTCCAAAATAAGACACAAAACTTGTTAAAATCACTACAAAAAGGATTTAGACACACACAAGTCTTAAGTGAAATGCATTAGATATGCCTGAAATCACGGCACATCAACACCCTCAACTAAAATTCGTTGTTTGTCCTCAAGCGACGCAGTATGAACCTAAACGCACTTGCATAGAAGCATGCACTTTTGAGCTCTAACAATCACATGACTATCAATATCGACTCTTTCTTGATTAAGCGTAGGCTTATGCTCTAAGGCTCGACAAGCTAACTCATGCGGATCACATCATGACACAAATTCACCATGCAACAAACACTTCTATTGTTTTTCTTGTCACCAAGGTATCAACTTTCTCATAATGCAACTAGTGCCCTCATTTCAAAAGAAATCCTCATTTTTCACACTAATTACACATTTTGGGTACAAGGATCTTTGTTTCAACACTCCCACTCAGGAACAAGTTCAAATACAGCTAGTGCTCCATGCAATAGGCTTGACCTTATTTTTGTTGCTTAGGTTCCCCACACCAGACTCTAGGATCACGATAGGAACTTCTTGACTTGTAACGTAGGCTCAGGGTCAGGTGTGGTACGTTTGGGTACATTTAGTGACTTTTTTCCCTCCTTGACATTACTGCTAATCTCTCTACCAATTTTTATTGATTTTGACCCCCTATTTCTTTTTCTCTTCTTTCCTTTGCCTTATTTCTCTTTTTGGATGTGACTTTCACTTCTTTTGCATCTTTTTCTCCGAAACACGCTTTTCTCTCCTTTTCTTTTATTATTCTTTTCTTTTTCAAACCTTTTATTTTTGTCGACAAGGCACATCTTTCTTCTACTTAAGCTCTTCTTTTGAACATCGAACTCTTTTCATACCTATTTTTGGGTCTTTCTCATAATAGTCACCCTAAACTCATGGATTTTCCACGGGTTGAGGTACACAATACACGAAGTCGGGTCAGAGCCAAGACAAGGTTACTTTCTAAATTTGCCACCTTCAACTTAGAATTTTGCCCTAGGTCGAGGTGCACATTTCCAAGGAGGGACTAGGGCAAAAACATTAGACCCTGGGAAGGTGAGTTGGTGAATCAAAAAAATTGTCTATTACTGGCTCAACATGTTTGGATCAAAAGGGAAAATTATTTCATTTGGTCAACTTCTTTTAGGCTAGATATTGGTTATTTCGAACAAGGAATATGATCACTTCCTAGATTCTAGAGTTGATTTCGTTCGCAGGACTAACCGGGCAAGTTCTAGCTAAGAACCAATTGTTGAACACTCCAATCTCCTCACACTCTCTTGGCGCATCATTGCACTATCAGATTATCAGATTTCCCATTTATGGTTTTAGTTGAAGGTCATGTAGTGGGGGCCTATTTATGTCATGTTTAGAGCCAACACATTCAACTTATCTTAAGCTATTCATGCAAGCACTACAAGGGATGAGTTGTCATTTTTATTAGACATCATGCTTCGTTTTTCATTCTTCTATACTTGTACTCACTAAGACATGCCGGTTCAACAGAAATTAAGCAGTCTCTTGGGGAAAAATAACACAAGTAAGAAAACCCCGAGAGAGTATTGTGAGTTGGGCTACTCAGACTTTACCCGACCACTCACTTTCCATTTACCCCACCCCCAACAAAAAAAATGTATTTTTCCCCAATGCAATAATAAATAGGTTGGTAGGTGAAGCACACCTCTGGTACGTAGCGCCGAAGAACTCTCAACAAGATGGTAGATCCTGTTTTCCAGAACCCACAGGATCACCAATTGGGCCACCATCAATAGTTCTGCATCTCTAAGGATGGCACCATCAGTAGTCCATCCACCTCTACATCTGCACCATTAGTAGTACTCCTCAATCCGCTCTCAGGCCTAGAACTAGATGCCCCAGCAGCCATCTCTTGAACTATTCACAGGCGTATCTCCTCATCCACCAATGAGGTCGTCCTAGCCTGCTCCAACGCTGTCAACTCTCTCTTTGTTGCATGAGCTCATCACCGGCCTCAGTGGTGAGGCTGGAGTTGTGCCTGTTGGTACAAACCCGTGGCTCGGGTTGTGGCTCATCAGGGACCTTGAACAAGGCCTCCAGCACAGTGTCCTCAGCTAGTTTAGTGGGCGCAATCTATGGCTAAGCCCCCCGCAGATCAAAAGCGTCAAGGCATTTATAAACCGCCTGAATTTGTTGTTCCGCCTTCTTGGCCACTCACTTATCTATGTGTCCCTCTGCCTCTGCTATAGACTTCTGCAACCAGGGCTAAATGTGTTGGAGCAAGGTGGCCATTTGGGCCTCTAACTACTAGACTCGAGCTAGAGGGACTAATGATGCAGCTGGTGGCATGGATCTAGACGAGCTGGGGGCCCTGATTTTGCATTTGAGGAGGAGACCAGAGTGGAATTCACATGCTCTTGTACGGCAGGGTCATCCCCTTGGGCTATCTCCACCGTGTCTGAAAAAATTCCTGCTCAGTGGGGGAACCTCGATTTGGGTCCCTCTACATGGTGCCGTTACATTGACCTCATCCTTGATGTGGCCTATATCCACTGTCCCCGCTGGTCGACGGAGTTTGTCACATTTTCAAATTGGCACTCCAACATCCTTGCACATCTGGAAGATAAGACACAAAAAGGGGTAAGATGTGGAAGTCTTGAATGATCTCTCGTGAATCTCTGTTATAATCATCCGAGCGAAGTCTATCTCCTGTCCATCTACTAAAGCTACCACCATCACCGCCCTATCCAATGAAAGTACATTGTCGGCTTTCGTGTGCAATAATCGGTGTTAGAACAACATCCACAAACACTTGGCCACAAAAGTGACGGTAGCCTTCTTGATGAGCCCGCATGGATCTATAACCCAGTCAGCGCTATCACCATCTTCGCAAGATATTGAGAAAACCATTTTGCAACTGCCTCACGCTTTTCCACACTTCTCTGAAACTCACCACTCTTGAAAATCTCCCACCTATAGTCAAACTCCAAAGTATTGTGGCTCTACTGTGAACCGGTGGTGGGGCCATATAGGAAGCGGCGGATGGTAATTTATGATATGTCAACCCGGCAGCCCCGGAGTAGTGTCGAGGTGAGAAGGTATTGTTTGGAGGATTTTGCCCACCTATCGATGGACCCTTAGAGAGTGGCAACGTAGGAGGCATAGAACTCCCGAACAATTTCCTCGCTATAATTGTCCAAGTCCTGAGCCATCCAGTCAAGTTTGTAGAGATTGAAGAGTCTGTGCACCTGTAGAATTGTGTTCCAACTCCTATTGAGGACTCGACGCCCCTCAGTGACCAGCCAGGTTATCACCCCCTTCGCATTGATCATTATAGCGTCTCTATATACGTGTCATTGCCCCTCCACGCACCATATTTTTGGTATATCGACAACCGGTGCGTGGTCAACTTCTCGGGTTGTCGGTGTAGCATTCAAACTAGTGGCCTCATTAGACGAGGCTTGTTGATCTTGGCCCCCCAATCTAGTGGCTCCCTGAGAGTTGGAATCGGAGGAAGTGGCTGCTTTGGACCCTGAAGTTGAGGTAGACTCGAAGACGGATACTGAGCTCCCTTATGAATGGGAATCAGCCCTGGTTGGTGAACCAATCAGTGTTAGCTCCTCATCAGACTGGGAGGTAGTGACCACGTCGGCAGTCACCTTCCGGGGGGTTCCCCTAGTGGCTTGGGCGAATGTTGTCGGTGTTGTTGTACCCGGAGGCACATAGGTTGGATCGTGTTCCTTGTCGGTGTCCTCATCAATCACCCGATAAAACGGGACAAACGACTTAGATTTGCCCTTCTTGTAGTACACACTGATCCTTTTTGGGTCCATTTGTACCTGAGGAGTAGTTGTTAGTATCATAGTAGGATAACGACACACTCGAAAACAACGGAAAGAAGAAAAAATGAAAATCAAAATGCAGATGTTTGATGCAGAATCAGATCGATGGGACCCATCGATGGCCCGTCATTCAATCGAAGATCCGTAGACCACATCCGTCCTCTGACACTTGGAATTGTTTTTGGATGGGTTGAAAACAGACTCCCTAATGGAAACGATGGATGTGCAGAACGGACCGTCGATCAATCGATGCACTGTAGTCCACTTCCATCGTTTGACACTTAGTATTATTTTTGGGTGTGGCAATCGACGGACCCCATTAAAGGCCTGTAGATGGGGTCTCGTACTGTGGGCCTGTGGCAGTTTGCAGGCCTCAGTCAAGTTCAATTACTGAGTTTCTTTAGTGACCAATTTTAACACAATCAAGTTTATTCATGTTTTTTAACACACCAAATGCTAGTTCGTCATTCCTAGGGTTTATATTTCATACAACTACCAAACCCAATTAAGTAAAACATGGAACCCTAAGTCTAAACTTTCATGAATAAGAAGACACAACAATTTAGATAGACCAATTTGCTCTTCAACCACTGTCCATCATTCCAAGGGAAGTAACTACGCTACTTTTCGCATGCAAATTAACTTATTTCAGTCCCAAGGTGAAGACCCACTCCCGAATTCCTATATTCAACTATGAACGAGAATTTAATGTCAGGGGCAATCGAAGTACCTTTTTAGCAGTGTAGAGTGTTGTGATTATGTGCCTTTAGTGAGATGAAATCTGACGAAGTGACCTACGTTTCTGAACCCCATCATCGACCTCTTGCCAATGGAAAAAGAGAGAATCAGGGAGAGAAGATGTTTGGGATTGTCGGAAACTGATTGGACAAATGATTTTGGGAGATGGGAGTTTAATTTTGGAGTGAAATAGAGAGAAATGATGGGATGAAACGGTTAAGGAAGGAAATTTTAAAGAAAATGGAAAGAGTGAAGGAATTTGAAAGAGTTGGCTTTTAATATAACCGTCCGGGTCGGGTCGATTCACTAGCAGATTTGGATCCACGGACCCGGTCGAGGGGGCGTGGATTGATCGACGGTCCGTCGATGATGACCTTCGATCACTCTTAGACTTAGAAAAAAATTTAGAATTACCTGGGATCTACGAACACCATTGATGGTCCGTCGATTTAACGGCGCCCCGTCGATGGGGTCCCTAGACCTCTGCACCAAACCATTTTATGCAAATTTGTTATTTTGCCTCCTGCACATGTAACACCATTTAGGCCATTCTTTTTGTGCTTTTCTGGACACTTTTTAGACACGGACCCTATACTAGCCAACACTAGCACAAAAAAAAAGAGAAACAATTAGAAGAACTAAACATTTCTATAAGGAAAAGAAAACCTATCGTTGGCCAGAGGATACACCTTGGGTTGCCTCCCAAGAAGCGCTTGATTTAACGTCGCGGCACGATGCAGGACCCTTGATTACTCAGACTTCATCAAGATGATAGGCCTCAACCACTTCATGAACAGTATCAGCATGCCTTAGATAGGTCTTTATCCTTTGTCCCTTGACTGTGAACTTAGCGCCTTCCTTGTTCTCCAGCTCAACCGCTCCATATGGGAACACTTTGGTGATGAGGAATGAATCAGTACACTTGTACTTGATTTTTCCCGGAAATAAGAACAACGTAGAGTTGAATAGAAGGATAAAATCACCAACCGCAAATTCTCGCTTTTCAATTCTTTTGCCGTGGTACTTCTTCATCTTCTCTTTGTAGATGGCTGAACTTTCATATGATTTTGGATGAAACATATCAAGCACATTCAACTCATTTAGCCTCTATTCTGATGCTCCGGTCATATCTAAATTTAGTCTCTTCATCGCCTATATCGCCTTGTGCTCTACCTCGACCAGTAAGTGACAAGCTTTCCCATATACAAGTTGGTATGGAGACATACCTATGGGGTTCTTGTATGCAGTGTGGTAGGCCAAAAGAGCATCGTCTAGCCTCCTTGAACAATCCGTTCTATTGGCATTCACAGTTTTTGCTAAAATATGTTTGATCTCCCAATTGGACACCTCAACTTGCCCGCTAGTCTATGGGTGGTAAGGAGTAGCCACATTGTGACGAACACCATATTTTTCAAGCAGCCCTTTAAATAATTTATTACAAAAGTGCGACCCTCCATCGCTAATAATAGAACTAGGTGTACCAAATCTGGAGAAGATATTCTTCTTTCGGAATGCGGTGACACTCTTCCTTCATTATTAGGGAGCGCAATTGCTTCCACCCTTTGTGTCACATAGTAAACTGACACAAGGATGTACTTCATCCCATGTGAACTCACAAACGGTCCCATGAAGTCAATGCCCCATACATCAAATAGATCAATCACCATAATGGAATTCAAGGGAATCTCTTGCCTCTTTGAAATTCCTCCATCTCGTTGACACCGATCACACGATTTAGCGAAATCATGAGCATCTTGGTGAATGGTTGGCTAATAGTACCCACACTGCAAGATCTTATGTACAGCTCGGATACCAATATGGTTCCGACCCACAGGCGAGGAATGAAAGACCTACAAAACGCTCAACAGCTCAACCGCGGGTTAACAACGGTGAATAATCCCATCGGCACAACTTTGATATAAGTAAAGCTCATCCCAAAAGAACTTTTTCACATCATGCATGAACTTTTTCCTTTGGCGGAAGGTCAAATGTAACAGAACCAAATCACTTGCTAGATAGTTCGCAAAGTCTGCAAACCATGGGATCAGATCCTGAGAAGCGGCCAATACATGTTCATCTAGGAATGCATTATCAATTTCAGCCTTTTGTCCCAATTCACGCATAGCTTTATCCTCCAATCTAGACATGTGGTCGACTACTTGATTCTCAGTTCCCTTTCGATCTTTCACCTCAAAATCAAACTCTTGCAGCAACAATACCTGTCTGATCAACCTTGGCTTCGCATCCTTCTTCACCATCAAATACTTCAAAGCAGAATGGTCGGTATGCACTATGACCCTCGTTCCAAGCAAATATGAGCGAATTTTCTTTAATGCAAACAGCATCGCAAAAGGTTCATATTCAGTTACCGTGTAGTTCTTTTGGGATTCATTCAGGGTTTTACTCGCATAGTAGATGGGGTGAAGGATTTTATCCCTTCTTTGTCCTAATACCACAGCAAGTGCAACCCCACGTGCATCACACATCACCTCGAATGGCTCATTCCAATCTGGTGATATAATAATGGGCACATACACCAACTTCTCTTTCAACGCTCCAAATTCTTTCATATAAGATTCATCGAAATAGAGCTTACATTCCTTCTTGAGTAGTTTGCACAAAGGATGTGCAATTTAAAAAAAAAACCTTAATAAATCTCTGATAAAAACTAGCATGCCCAAGAAAACATTTCACACCCGTGACAGAGATGGGTAGAGGAAGGTTCTCTATCACCTCCACTTTGTCTCGACAACCTCTATCCCCTTCTCTGAGATGTGATGGCCCAACACTATGGCTTCTTTCACCATAAAGTGGCATTTCTCCAAGTTTAGCACCAAATTACTATCCTCACATCTCTTGAGCACCTCAGCCAAATTATTTAAGCACCGACCAAAGGAGTCTCCCACTACCAAACAATCATCCATGAAAACCTCAGTAGTGTCCTCCACCATATTAAAAAATATCAACATCATACAACGCTGGAAGCTAGCCGATGCATTACATAACCCTAAGACATCATTTTGAATAGAAACGTCCCATAGGGACAAGTGAAGGTGGTCTTTTCTTGATCTTCTGGAGTGATAGAGATCTAATTGTAGCCCGAATAGTCATCCAAAAAGCAATACCAACCCTTGCATGCAAGTCTGTCTAACATCTGATCCATGAAGGGTATGGGGAAATGGTCCTTCTCAGTCCAAGCATTAAGCTTCCGGTAATCCATGCAAACTCTCCAACTGGTCACTGGTCACTGGCCGCATCGGAACAAGCTCATAAATTTCATTAGGTACCACAGTCATCCCACCGTTTTTAGGAACACACTGAACAGGACACACCCAATTGTTGTCCTCAATAGGATAAATGACTCCAACATCCAACCAATTAACAATCTCCTATTTCACTACTTTTTGCATAGGTGGATTCAACCTTCTTTTGTTCTCAATACTCGATTTGTGATGTGGCATGAGTTTGATTTTGTGGGAACAAATACGGGGAGGGATACCAATAATATCCGCAATCGTCCAACCAATGGCTCGCTTGAACCTCTTCAACACCGCCACTAAGCACTCTACTTGTTGACCATTCAACTTTGCTGCAATCATCACCTGCAAAGTGTCATCTCTACTAAGAACACATACCTCACATGAGGTGGTAGAGCCTTAAGCTCAAATTTTGGGTCCTCTAAAATAAATGTTCTGTCAGGTGGAGACTCGCGATGCTTCATATCATACTCAAATTTCTTCGGCTTTGATTGATATTCGTTTCGTTCAAGTGCAACCACCAAAGAATCATATTCTTCAATATCGTCACTGTTAAAATTCATGATGACCGCTGCTAGGGCCTCAACACCTAGTCGCTCTTTAATTTGTACTTCGGATACACTCTCAACCTTGTAGGACATAGCAGATACCGTTTGGATCTCACCACTCTATTCATGGACCTACAGATATTGAAAGATGCTTCTTTGTTGTTCAACCTAAACTTCATCTCCCCTCTTTCCATATTGACTAGTGCATGCCCAGTGGCAAGGAATGGTCTTCCTAGAATAACGTGGACCTCAAAATCAACCTCACTGTCAAGAATCACAAAATTGGCCGGAAAGATGAACGACTTCACTTTCAGAAGAACATCAGGGAGTATTCCTATTAGCCTCTTCACAGTTCAATCGGCCATCAGTAACTTCATCGTAGTAGGTTTTGGGCTTCCCAAGCCTAACTTTTTACAAATAGACAGTGGCATGATATTTATGCTCGCTCCAAGATCACACAGTGCCTTAGCAAAGTGGGGCAACCATATAGTACATGGAATAGTGAAAGCACCCGAATCCTCCTTCTTTTGCACAAAAGACCTCGTAGCAATAGCACTATAATGCTGCATTATGTCATTATCTTCAAAACTCACTGATCTCTTCTTTGTCACCATATCCTTCATAAACTTAACATAACCGAGCATTTTCTCCAAAGCTTCGATCAATGGAACATTGATAGAAAGCTATTTCAACATATTGATAAATCAGCAATATTTACCATCCTCCATTTTCTTCACTAATCTCTATGGGAATGGTGGTGGAGGTCTAGGGATGGGCAACACTTTATGGGATAACGCTGCTTCTTTTGTTGTTGCATCCACCAACTCTCCACTATCTTCTGCTATATCATCTTCCTTTGTTATATCACCTTGTACTATAAACGACATAGGTGGATCAATGTTCTGCTTACCTCCTCGGGTAGTGACTGTCATACAATGTCCATCATTCTTTGGGTTCAAGATAGTGTTGCTTGGGAGAGTTTCAGGTTGGCGTGGGTTCATAGACCGCATGGTCATCCACCTTGTGTCTAATTCTAGATAGGTCAATTCTTATATCCTTGACATTCTCATCAGTCACCTCAAACCTCCTCAGCATCTTCTACAGTATATCCTTAACCCGCGCCACACTACCTCCACCGTCACTAGGTGCAGCTTCCTGATTTTGAGGGGGGGACAAAAGGCCCACCTCGTTCATTCCTGTTACCATAGTTGTTCCGGTTGAAGTTGTTGTCATGATTATGATTTCCATCTCAGACATATTGACCCTCTCGGTTATAGTTACCATAGTTCCGAGCTTAGTTTCCTTGACCTTGGCATCAACTATCCTGATTGGAACTTTGGGCGTTTGGTCGGAAACCCCCGTCTAATCATTAAATACATATGTATCATCTTCATAGTAATACTCATCTGCTAGTGGTGGTGGTTTAGTCAAATAGTTCACCGCATTCACTTTCTCAGCGTATCCGCTCACATGTTTCAAGACCAACCCTAATTCAGTTCTCATCTACGCCATCTCTTCACGAATCTCATTTGTGGTTGAGTTATTTGTAGCCTATACTGCGAAGGTGTTTCTTCCTGTGTCTTACTTTCTAGTGCTCTAAGCTTTATTGTTACGAGATATCTTCTCCAACTTCTCTGCAATCTCAGCATATGTGCATTCCCTATAGGAGCCACCTGTAATAGTAATAAGCGTTGCTTTGTTGTTGTCATCTTGACCTCTATAAAAGTACTCCTTCAGTGACTCATCATCAATGAGATGATTTGGGACACCCCTCACGAATGCAGTAAACCTATCCCAAGAGCTACTCACCGACTCTAAGGTAATGCCAAAAAATTGTTCACCTTATCCTTGTTGTTGAGCTTCTTAGACACTGGATAGTACCTCGCTAAGAATACATCTCTCAACTGATCCCAAGTATAGATATAGTTGTAGGGCAAATCAATGAACCATATAGCAGCATCTCCTATCAATGATAAAGGAAACACTTGCAACCCAGTGACAATCATATTAGAGTCTTGTCTGCCCGCACAACTTTTGCATACAGACCTCAGTTTGGCTATATGAGCATGTGGGTCTTCCGATAGCAGACCCGAAAACAAGCCCCTCACGGTGAGCAAATGCATCAAGCCACTAGTCACCACGAATGTGTGCCAAGGGTTCAGAGGGCGTAGGACAATAGTTCCATTAGAGTATGCAATGTTCACGTTGCTCCTATAGTAATCCTGAAGTCGTGGGGATGCTGGAGGCTGAACCCTCAAGGCATCACCTAACTGATTCTCAACATGTGCTTGGTTGTTTGCCTCAACTAGTAATGGAGGTCGATGGACTGCTCCATCACCTAGATTTCCTCAATTAGGGTTAACTGGAACCCCTTGGTTTTCCATTTTTCTCAAAGTTCGATTCAGTTGGGGATTGTATGGAGTGAGTGGTTCCCCTCGGCTCCGTGTACTTTGCGTACAATAGAGCTAGACCTGAGAGAAACAAAAACAAAAAGAAAAAGTAAAATAAGGAAATAGTTGACTAAATTTCAATAATATAATTAAAATAAATCTAAAACCCAGCGGCACAAAAAATTGATATGCACAAATTACACCTCCCTAAAGAAGTATAAGCGATCGTTATCAAGTAAAGAACCCAACTAGTAGGTTGGGGTCGATCACACGAGGAAAATGCTTTAGACTTAACTTTAATTCACAATTATGTCTATTTAGTCAATGTCTTTCTGAAACAAGTAAGTAAAGGAGATTTTTTTGTGGAAAAAAAATCTTAAATAGTGTTGTTATCAAGTAGAGGAAAGTAAACTTTGATTTTTATCAAGATGAGAGAGTAACTAGGGTATTTATGTTCCCCACAGGATCATACCAGAGTATTCCTAGCAATAGCAATCCTTTCCTAGTGTATTACATGCAAAGAAATAAGTTAGGTATCTCTAAATCCTTGGTCTGGAATCTAGAGAATTTCACCCCATACCTTGGTCCGGCTACGTGGGTATACTTTAATAACCCTTACCATTACCTCATATTAGACATCATACTCGATGAATGGATTAGTTATTACTTCGCACAAATCGACATTATCCTATTAGATAGTATCACACTAAATCTATGTTGATAATTCTTTTCCCATTGCTACCTCCTTGGTCCGGCAAATAGCAACAAGGCGAATTCTAAAACTGGACACCGTAAAAAGACTTCTATACGAAAGAATTATCAATGCATGCAAAACACTATTCAAGAATTGCTTAATTGATAGCTGTACTTTGTTAATTACCCATGGTTCCCA
This sequence comes from Solanum lycopersicoides, assembly GCA_022817965.1. Taxonomy (NCBI): domain Eukaryota; kingdom Viridiplantae; phylum Streptophyta; class Magnoliopsida; order Solanales; family Solanaceae; genus Solanum; species Solanum lycopersicoides. The sequence goes on from CM040626.1 coordinate 26,755,672, forward strand.
CACCCCTAGATGTGGATTTACCTACCCATGTTAGCAAGATCACAATAGTTTTAGATGAAAGAATCAGGAACTTACTTAACAATAAGAATAAACCCAGAAATCCAACTTGAAATTTCTATCACAATCTTCAAAACCAAATCGGGAAATCAATTAATTTCTAAAGCTCAATAAACCAATCTCCAACACACAAAGTACAAAGAAAGTAATAGTATCCAACCCCCAAAAAACGAGGTTTTAATACCCTATATATAGAAAACAAAGTCCTAGTGAAAGAGTAATTCAAATAAGGAAAGTTTTGTTCAGGTACGCGGCTTCAATCGATGAACCAACTGACAGATCGTCGATTTAATCGACGGTCTATAGACTTCTTTCGTCAGTCAGAACTTAGACATATTTTTTTTCTCCATGGATGGCACATCTATGAATCAAACGATGGACCAACAAAATGGTCCGTCGATCCATCTACGGGCCATCGATGCTCCTCCGTAGATCCATACTTAGAATCTTCCAAAATCAGGTACTTGAACCTTCTCTGAACAAAACGACGGTTCACTAGTACGATCGTCGATCAATCGATGGACCATTGTTGCCTTTCGTGGATCCACACTTGGTCAAAATTCCCTGATTTTCCTCCAGTGTCTTGATCTGCTCATCTACGGTCACCACTTATGGTCCGTCGATTGAACGACGGACCGTCGATTGCATCTGTAGTTCTGGTTCTGCATTATTTTCATTTGTTTTCTTCTCTTGCCACATGTACATCTTTCGTACAAAATAAGACGCAAAACATGTTAAAATCACTACAAAAATGTTTTAGACACACAGAACTCTTAAGTGTAATGCATTAGTAATGTCGTGAAATCACGGCACATCAATATTCCAAATCAGGAGGCTGTTACATGTTACTTATTGGAGGTCCTTTTGTTCAGTTGTTCATGCCCATAATTCCGCATGAACCTTATTAGTTGAGCATTCTTGAAATGAGTAGTATCATGAAGTCTTTGAGTTGAGTTTTTCATGTACATAGTTCCTCATGAACCCTCTAACTGGAGCATTTTTGAGATGAGTAGTATCATCGAGTTCTTGAGTTTTAGAATTGTTGAGTTCCGAGTACTGATTTCTATGTATGGCTATTGAAAACCATGAATTGAGTCATTCATGACCATAATTCGGAATGAGCCCTATTTTGATAAGTCTTTTTCAATCACTTTAAACTTTTTTTATGCTACGACCTAGGGGTAATCCCTAGTTGTAACAAGGCATATCGAACCCCGAAGGACTCCATACAAACCACTCCGTCCTCATAACATAATAAATAGAAGAATAAGAGTAAAACAATATTTTAAGTCTAACAAGATTTTATAAAAAAAACGGAAGTCTAGACACTTTGTCTAATCATAGACATCGATTACAATATCGAATGAAATCGGGCTTAGCCAACACAACATTTTCAAAAGTGAAAGTAAATGAAAGAAACTAAACGTAGGAAATCTTTTCACAAACCATGAGGAATCACCAAGATCGGGAAACAATCAAATCTAAGCTCTAGCCACAAAATTGACCACCTCAAGAATCAGACCCTACATTTGGGGAAAATGTTGGCAAGAGTATGTGTTAGCAAACAAATGCACCAAGTATCATGCATAAAAAATTTAAAACAAGTTCGAAGGGACATTTCGTTCATAACATGCAATTTAAAAACCTAAAGCATCATATGAGAGAGAGTTGGAAAATATAAGTCATAAAATCATCTTTAAAACCTTTGAACACTTACGTGATATTTCATCAAGCATGACTCAGCTCATTATTAATCTTGTTGTGGCAAATAGCCTTAACCGAAAAGAGTCTATGTGAGGTATGCCATGGAATTCGATGTCTACCACATCCCGAAAAGATGTGTTCTTCTTGACTATGGTAGAATCTAGAACTTCTATCTTAAGTGGATCCACTGGCTAATCAACCTATGTGGGCACATAGTTATGGGATAAGGAGATTTCTACTAGAAACCCAACCTCTACTACGGGAGAGCTTCCATCTCATGAAATTACTTTGGGAACCCAGTCAGCCTCTACTATGGGAGATCTTCCATTTAACTATCAATATCCACTTGGTGCTAAGCATAAATTTCCTCTAAATAGTCATTCTTTCTTGACTTCATACTAATGAAAGGGTTCCCTTGGCCTACCGATTCAAGCTAATTTCATTAAGATAGCTCCTAGTGTTTTATTCAATTAGGTGAGAAACCCTTTCAACCTGAGAATCCTTACTATGTGAGAAAACAATTCACCAAGCTAGTTATGTGCTTATGAGAATGTCCTTTCAACAACAACAACAACAACAACAACAATAACAACATCATTGACACTTTACTCTCAAATTATCCTTAATACAGTTGCATAGGTTTCATACAAAATGTGTATTCTCATACTTTACCTCCTTGAGGTTCAAAACCTACTTTCAATTACCACATCTAAAATTCAAGCATTAGATATGGATTTCATCATAAATTCATGTGATATTATCATTTCATGCATAATTTAATAAAATTTCTCTTTCATCAACAAAGACCCACATCATATCATCACGATTGAGAAATATGGAAATTACATGGGTTCATGGGAAAACATCATAAAATAACAAAAATTCATCAAATCATGTTTAATATAACTCAATGCAATCATTAAAATCAAGATTGAAAGGAAGCCATGGTAATTGATGAAAACCCTAACAATTGGGGATTTCTACCTTTTTGAAATTAAAGATTTTGATAGAACTCCGTGGATGAAAGGAATCCATGGATGAAAACTACCACACCTTACTATCAAACACCAAAGAAATTTCAGTATGAAAGATTTCTCTTGAGACCTTGCTTGAATCTCCTTATTCTTCTTCTTCTTCTTCTTCAAGTTTTCTAGAAAAAGAATTATTTGAGAGAATGAACTTTAGGGATTTATTTTGGATTTTAAAATTATGACTTAAATGGGTGAGTTTAAGAGTTCAAATGGCTTATATAGGGGCCTAGACATAGGGAAAAATGATATATCTTTAGTTTGGTTAAAACAAGAAAAGACCAATTAACCCCTTGCTATAGTGGAATGACTTACCCTTCACAGGGGCCACACAAGTCGTGGTCCCTTCTGTATTGAGAAAAAAATAGCTCGGTATTTTTCCCCCAAATCCCACAATTCTATGGCAACTCCATGAGCCTTCCCACGAGTCGTGGTCAACACCACGAGTCGTGAAGTGGCTTGTGAAGAGGCGCTATTTAGGGTAGTTTTTGAGGAGGCTATTACCTATCCCACCACGAGCCACAACAAGGGTCGTGGTCCTCACCACAAGCTGTGGTGGTGGTCGTGGTAGGTGGGGCAGTGCCTAGAAAATTTCAAGGTTGCCCTAGCCTTCACCATTGGAATTTTCCCTCTTTCTTGACCCTAGACCTCACACACTTAGCCCTACTTTAGTCCACGTGATTTCGGAGTGTTACATTATCTCCCCTAGGGAATAATAATGATATTTCTAGACACCTTACAGATATAAAGACTCAATACTAGCAGCCCGTCATGCATGCAACTCATCAAATGTACATAATCAAGGAGGGAACACCAACTCCAACTCAAACATACTCAATGCATCTCAAGGAACTAGGAACTACATCTAACAACTCATTATGCACAAATTTTTTAATATTTCTCATGTTCAAGGAGGAACAACCTTCTCCAAGCTAAAAGTATGCTCAACACAATCTGAAGGAGCTCATATGCAATTAACTCTCAAAAAGCATATCTAAAGCATGCTCATCAATTCATCTCATGAATTCAATAGGCAACTCACACTGAATGCACAACAACATGAGGGAAAAAATCAATCATATAAACGCATTTCTTTCAAAACATAAATATTCATGAACATGCATAATCATATGAAAATCAAGGAAAACACATAAAAGAACATGCATACAAAATCAAAGACAAATGAAGAGGAGCTTATTACCTCAAGTTGGAATACGGGTAGAAGGAAAAAGATGAATATATCGGGACGTCATATCGGTCGAGGCCTCCCAAGAAGCACCTTTAACTATGATTCCTCTACAAAACCTTCACGGAAGCTATTCCCTTGTTACTCAATATCTTGACTTGATGGTCTGGAATCTTTACCAGAACTTCCTCATAAAGACTTTCATCAAATCCCAACCCTTCTAGGGACACTATTGTCATGCTCCGAGCCTACACCCTGGACGTTACCGGCACTCGATAACTATTGCTAGCCTCGAGCGGACCCTTGGCTTGACTTACTTACTCACCAGAAGACTTAAACACAAGATAAATAACTCAAGTAATAACTTAAAGATAATCACTTAGTAAAAATGGCAACTCAAGTATTAAACGTTTACAACTGAAAAGAATAAGACTAAAGAACTATGTTATCTGTCTATGAAGCCTCATAATAAAGAGGAATGTTGGGACAGGACCCCAATCATCCTAACAACTGAAAACTAAAACAGTAGATAAATGATAAAGATGCCCCCCATAATGTAGGGAGGCTCACCAACTGACTCAGAGCTGCTCACCGGATCAATGTTACGCCGGATGCTAGTCCTAGTTACCTACTTCTGCATCATAAGACAATACAGGCCAACTGGCATCAGTACATTGAATATACGAGTATGGAAGTTGGAATTCTAAACACAACCTAAGCTTGGAAAGGATATGAATGGAACACTTACCTTGGCTCTGCTCAACTCATGAATAACATAGGTACATCACTTAGAAATTAGTACGAAAAGATGGGGGGAAATGGGGAGAAATGGCGTCCCTGGCGCTCTGAGATTCGCGGGACGCCAGCCCTCATCATAAAGAGAGCAGGCTGGGGCGCTTTGTCTGGTGAGGCTCCCCAAGTCCCTACGGACTGCGATTGTATTTTGGGGCTCTAAGAGGTGCGACGCCCCAACCCTTATCCCCAGGTGTTGTTGACTTTTCTTTTTCTTGTTTCATCTCTAAACCCTCTAAATTTCCATGGTTCTTTTCACAAACACTTAGGATATTTATTACACTCAATACGCAATAGATTCAACCTGAAATCACACCCGAAAATATGAATCAAAACTTCAACAACAAAACTATAAAGAATTCAACGAAAACTTTAACAATGTACTTCAAGAACTCAATTTCTTAACATTCAAATAGCTTAGATTTGCTAAATTAAAAAATATTGCCGTGTCGGTTAACGAACCCAATACTATGTGATCTTACATACGGTTTTAGGGATCACCCCTGATGAATTTTACGCGCAAAGCCTGAGCATTCTTGGCGATTCCTTATTTCTCTCCTCTTTTCTCTTGCTCTCTTTCTTCTCCAATCCTTAGCGTGAATTCTATTTTTCTAAACTGAATAAAGGTATGGTTTTACCCCAATTAATTCCTAAAAATGAATTAATTAAATTAGGTAAGGAAAATACAACTTTACCCTTCTCAAATGCGGATTGGACATTTCTTAATCCAACAGCCCAACTTCCGAACATCATAACTTACTAATACAATATCAAAATCTCGCAAACTCGAGGGAGTTGGAAAGATTATTCTAAGGGTTTTCCATCCATATCTGGAACTACACCTAATTCATCCTGAGTTAGGAGTTATGGTCATATGAAGTTGACAAAAAACTCATTTTTTAACTTAGACAATTTTCCTGATTTTTCTTATTCTTTCCTAAAATAAGTATTTTCAGATTTTAAACTCTTTTCTAGTTTTTTCTAGTTGCGAGATGTTACAACTATGGATGTCGGATCACAAACACACTTCTTAATCATAGAGACATGGAAAACCGGATGCACCGATGCAAACTCGCTTGGACAATCTAACTCATATGCAACCTTACTAACACGTCTTACAATTTTGTATGGGTCTATGTAGTGGGGACTAACCTTTGCCTTCTTACCAAACCTAATCACAGTCTTGGTGGGTGAGATTTTCAAATAGACCTAATCGATAACCTCAAATTCTAGATCCCTTCTCCGCACATCGGCATAAGACTTGTTTAAACTTTATGAAACACCCCGTATCCTACATAGACCAAACAACAGATTTAAGCAGGTGCAGGTGCCACCGACTGGAATCATGCACCCACAGACTGTAAGGTGACTCACGGACCATAGGTGGGGTCTGTGGTTGGCCACCTACATCTCCCTCCTAGAACCCAACAGAAATTCGTCTTAGGATCGACCTACGGACCGTAGGTGGAACCACTGTACGTGATCAAGGCCATGGTTGAGACCCCTAGATTCTATCTCTCTAAAAGCCAAAGATGGTTGATAGGATGGACCATGGGTCAGTCCACGACCCATCGGTTGGCTTCTAGAGCTGGTTACTTTTTGTTCATCTATCATATTATTATTTTATTTTCTTCAATTTTTGTTATCGTTAATTGGTCCTAGATTCTTTGCTTGATTCAGTAGTTAAGTATATTCATGTTTCATTTACATCTTTTTAGCTTATATCTCCCCGGTGGCTCTATGGAATGCTGAAATACTATGGTCATATCTTTGGTTCAGGTCGGGGGTGAGGGGAAGTATGGGTAAGGGGGGTTACATGTTCTCCTAAGGTTAGAGTAGGGTCATGGAACATGATATTGATCCTATAAGCAAATGTCCAAAGCACTACGAAGTCTGTCATCAATAATATGCTCCTTCTTCTTGCACTTCTTACAAGTTGTGCCTGAACATTACGTAAGCAAATGAAATCAAAATTCTACAACCCAATATGTAAAACACCTTAGTTTAGTTGTTGCAAGATTGTGTTTTACTCCTTCCCGTCATACATAAATGACAAATTTAAAGTATATAGGCTCGTATTATTAGGAACAAGTTATCATGAAATAGTTATCCCACCATCAATATAAAACAAATACCACTACAATCTCGAGATATGTTATCTTATCTCAAATTATCAACCAAACATGGGATAAAATCATCCTAAACTTAATCTTGGGATTAGTTATTCCTTATCCCTCTTACCAAACTAGCAATAGCTCAAATTGTTTGGTGGGAATTGGGTTCTTTATCAATATAAAAAATAAACCTTCAAATTCACAACTTTTAACGATCAAGTCATTTTATAAGTGTGTGAAAAAGTCCCAAACAAGGAATTGATCAGCAAAAACCAATAACCCTAGACGGAAAAAGATCCACATTACCTTGTAGTGTAGAGGGATTGCAGAAGAACTTTTGGTCCTACTATACTTTGAAAGATAATTTTTTTTAAAAAAATATTAAACTGTTTATTGGGTCAAAATCTCTTGTGAGTAAAACAATCAATATTACCAAAATTGATCATTGGGTCACACCCATTAGATGTGAAGTGTTTTTTTTTTCATGACCACTATATGCATCACCATTAATATACAAGGTTACATCTACTAGTAATATTACTTCTGATTTTTGACTAATTATAAAAAGATATATATTAATATGATTTGTATCTCATGAAAAAATTAATAGCATTATCATAATATTGCACTCGAAAAATGAAACTATGAAGAGTTACAAAGATTAAATTGAAAATTTAGTAATGAAATTCTAACTTATATTTGCTTGAAAAACTTGAACAATTCGTTCAAAAATTTAAACTTATATTTGTTACAAATATGAATCTTTTAAAGTGAATGATATATCAAAAGACTCCAAAATCAAACGGAGCTCATATCTAAATTACACAATATTGATGCATTATATATACATGTGATCATCTTTGTTGAAAATAAATTTTATTATCTATGCACTTACTTAAGAATCCGTAAAATTGTGTCTTCATAATTTCTAAATGTTAGACTTTCTAATGCTAATAAAAAAATTAAACTTAATATGTGCTAATAAATTTTTTGACACAAATAAATTGTTTGAAAAAAGAAATTACGGCTAAATTCATATTGAAATTCCCCTAGAAGAATATGACATGTTGCGTGAATATCACACTCTCGAGGATCCTTCAAAAAAATTCAAGTGATAATACTATAGCCGTCAAAATGGCTTGTCCCATTGGAACGGTCCGCTACTTAGGTAGGGTTGGGTAAAAATTTTTAACCACTTAAATCTAAGTTTTATTTTCTCTTGATGATATTAAGACTTTCTTCAAAATCCTAATGATTAAGACATATTTAAACTGAATTAGTGTTAGAATCCTAATGTAAGCGAATGTTATTAATGGCCTAAAGTGTGAACAATTCATATTGAAACTTTGATTAAATGTAAGCAATTTAATTGGTATTTTTGTATGAATAATTTTCACTATCATTTCCACAATTGTTAACCACCTTTGCTATAGCAATTACCATCATCGTCGCCAACTACAAGTCATCCTTGCCATCAAAACAGTCGTTGGCAATCATAGCCTTGTCAACCAATATTATCAATCGATGTTGTTGCTCCCAATTGCAAATGCAAGTGTACGGGGTCGCGCAAGTAATATAGTGGCTCTTAAAAGAATCAGATTGTCGAACCTAAAGGAGTTGTGAATTAACTATTTTAGCTAAATTATACTAGTCTAATTTTTATTTAAGTGTGTCAAAAGAGTTTTATATTTTACTTATAGAGAAGAGAATGCATGAATTAAATAATAAATTTGCTTACATGAATTAAATAATAAAAATTTTACACACCTCTCGTCACCTATCTCAATTAGCTATCTAACTACATTGTTGAGCGGGGATAACTAGACTAACTGCCGAGCATTTATATTTCATCATGTTTTGTTACCAAGCAAGGTGTTCGTTTGGGCATCCCTCCTGAACATTAATTTTGGATAATATTCATTTTCTTTTAATGCAAAGGATAGGTTACATCTTTTAACTCTTTGTATTTAATCTATATGAACATCGCTAAGTCGTTAATATATAAAAGAGGAAAGTTACTTCCTCATTAATGGTTCACATTTATTTCATGTGTTAGTTTCTTAACTTCGTAAGAAATATTCAGAAGACTTACTTTGTATTATGACAAATTTGTCATTAAAGTAAGAGTTATGTTTCATTACATTAATTATACGTTAGTTTCTTACATTCTTTTGATGGATGAAACTTAAATGATTTTCCTATTTAAGGACTATCATTTTGGAGCTAAACACAGAGAAGAAAAAAGAGAAAAAAACAAGTGCTATCTTTCATTTACTCTTCCTCAACAATTTCTTTTGCTTGAATAATCCTTCATCGTATTGTGGATTTCTGGGCAATTATTTTTTTGCAACTCCATACTTTCAGTCACGCGTGCACGTGTTTGAGAGTAACTGTGGAACCTTGGGGAGCGACCGGCTACAACGATTTACACCGGAGTCGAGCCGAAATCGCTTTCAAGGCAGTGGCTTGCCACGACACATTGTTTCTGATAAGTTATTTATTACTTTATAATTCCAATCTAATATCAATATTGTAGCATTTTTCCCAACAATTTGAAAGCGATTTTCTAACATACAATATTGATAATGGCTATTTCTTTGAACAAAACCTTTAATGATTTGTCAAAACTTGAGCCTTTGAATGGAAATAATTTTAAGCGATGGTCACAAAAACTTTTAATTTTCTTTGAACAATTAGAAGTTGATTATGTTTTATTTAAAGAATATTCTATGAATGGTTCTAACACCACTACTGATTCTAGCAATGTTATAACTATTGACGATGTTGTTAAAAAGAAGTTTGAAAAGAATAACAGAACTATGAGAGGGTATTTGTTAAATCACAAGACTAATCCTTTATTTGATTTATTTGTTACCTATAAATCTGCCAAAGAAATATGGGATAGATTGGAAAAGAAATATGGTATTGATGATGCAGGAAAGAAAAAATATATTGTCGGTCAATGGATTAAATTTCAAATGTTTGATAATAAGCCAATAATGGAACAAGTTCACGAATATGAGAACTTGACTGCTGATGTTCTCAACGAGGACATGAAGATATGTGAGATATTTCAGGCTAATGTTCTGCTTGAAAAAATTTCCACCATCTTGGAGTGATTATAGAAATCAATTAAAACATAAGAAAAAGAATTTAACCCTCTGAGAACTTATTAGTCACATGAGGACTGAAGAGGCGAACCGTCTCAAAGATAAAATGGAAGAACTTTCTCTTAATTCTTCTAAAGCTAATCTTGTTGAATCTTCTGGTATTGTTGTGAAAGACAGGTTCAAAGGCAAACAGAAGAAATTCTTAAAAAAGGAACTTATGAAGAAGAAAAATCAATTCAACAAGCCGGAGAGTCAAATTCAAAAATTTAAGGGCTCTTGTTTTATTTGTGGAAAAGTTGGTCACAGAGCTGCCAAGTGCTATCAAAGAAAAGGGCAAGACTCAAAGCAGGAAGGACAAAGTGATGTCCAAGCCAATCTTGCTGAGGGTAATGAAGTGAATGTTGTTGTAGTCGTTGCGGCCAATCTGGTGGCAAATAAAATTGACTGGGTGCTAGAAACAGGCGCCTTAAGGCATTTCTGACTTTGAGGAGTCTACTGATGGAGAGTGTGTATATATGGGTAACTACACTACTGCTGTAGTGATGGGTAAAGGAAAAGTTTTGCTTAAATTAACTTCTGGAAAGATATTATGCTTGAACAATATTTTGTATGTTCCCTCCCTCCGTAGATACTTAGTTTCCGGAGCACTTCTCAACAAAGTAGGCCTTAAACTTGTTTTTGAAGCTGATAAAATAATTATTTATCGCGGATGAGACTTTGTTGGGAAGGGATATCTTAGTGGAGGATTATTTATATTGAACATTGTTCAAGAGATTGTCAATAATGCAAGCATTTTAAATACTGCTTATATTGTTGAGTCTATTAATTTGTGGCATGATAGACTAGGTCATGTTAATATTGCTTCTATTAAAAGGCTTAGAAAAATGGAATTAATTCCTATGATAAAAACTGATGATTTTTCTAAATGTCATGTGTGTGTAGAAGCAAAGCATGCCAAGAAACCTTTCAAATCTGTTATTAGTAGGAAGACTAAATTACTTGAACTAATATATTCAGATTTAGCAGATTTCAATAACACTGTTAGCAAAGGTGGAAAAAATTATTACATTACTTTTGTTGATGACTTTTCTAGATACACTAAGGCATATCTTCTCAAGTCTAAAGATGAGGCTGAAAGCATGTTTTTGAAATTCAAAGCAAAATGGAAAATCAATTAGACAGGAAATCAAGAGGTTTAGATCTGATAGGGGTGGTGAATATAGTACTAAAACTCTAGAAGATGTTTGTGAGAAAAATTGTATCATACATGAGGTTAGTGCTCCATATACTCCCCAACAAATTGGTATAGCCGAACGGAAAAATAGAACCCTTAAAGAAATGATGAACTCTATGCTTTTAAGCTCTGGTCTATCTGACAATATGTGGGGAGAAGCAGTCTTGTCTGCATGTTATATTCTTAATAGTCCCACATAAGAAGTTAGACAAGACCTCATATGAGTTGTGGAAAGGATTTGCTCCTAATTTGAAATTTCTGAAAGTGTGGGGGTGTTTGGCTAAGGTTGTCTACCTGATTTTAAACGAGTAAATGTTGGTTCTAAGACTTCTGATACTGTCTTTATTGGTTATGCTCAAAATAGTGCTGCATATAGATTTACGTCTCTAAATGATCATTCTATTTGTGAATCTAGAGATGCGGAATTTTTTTAGCATATTTTTCCTTCGAAAAATAGTGTGCCGAGTGATGTGCAAAATAATGCTTCTATGTCTATGTCTATTAATTCTCATGTTGTACCTTCTTATAGAGTTATTTCTAATGAGCATGAAAATGAACTTAGAAGGAGTAAGAGACGTAGAATTGAGACAAGTTTTGGTTCTGATTTTATCACCACTTTTTTAACTGAAAATTTTGATATTAATATTTTAAATGATGAATTAGTGTTTATCTATTTAATAGAAGAAGATCCTAAGACCTATGATGAATCAATGAGATCAATAGATGTTATATTTTGGAAAGAGGCTATTAAAGGTGAGTTAGACTCTATAGTTTCTAATCACACTTGGGACTTATATGATTTGCCTCAAGGTTCTAAACCCATAAGTAGCAAGTGGATATTTAAGAAGGAATTGAGACCTAATGGTACAATTGATAAATATAAGGCTAGACTTGTGATTAGGAGTTTTAACCAAAAGAAATGCGTTGATTACTTTAATACTTATTCTCCTGTGACTAAAATAGCGACAATTAGAACTATTATTGTTTTAGCCGCTATTCATGATTTAGTGGTACATTAAATGGATGTTAAAACTGCATTTCTATATGGTGATTTAAATGAAGAGATCTATATGACTCAACCTGAGGGTTTTGTGGTTCCAGGACAAGAGGATAAAGTATGCAAACTGAGAAAGTCTTTGTATGGACTAAAACAAGCACCTAAGAAATGGTATGAAAAATTTAATATCACATTAGTGGATAATGACTTTGTTGTAAATTCATCTGATACATGTGTTTATTTTAAGATGATAGGTTCAGATTGTGTCATTATATGTTTATATGTAGATGACATGTTAATCTTTGGTCCTAATGTGAATGTTATTAATGAGAATAAGAACTTTTTGTCTTCTAAATTTGAAATGAAAGACCTTGGTGAAGCAGATGTGATTTTGGGAGTTAAAATAAAAAGAGCAGCTAATGGTTTCTCTTTGTGTCAGTCTCATTACATTGAAAACATATTGAAAAAGTTCGATTGTTTTGATGTAGTTCCACTGAGAACTCCTTATGATCCTAGCATACACTTGAAGAAGAATAAAGAATCTAGTGTTGCTCAAACTGAATATGCTAAAATAATTGGGAGCGTAATGTTTCTCATGAACTATACTCGGCCTGATATTGCTTATGTTGTTAGTAGATTGAGTAGATATACTCATAATCCCAGTAGTGAACACTGGAATGATCTTTATCAGTTTCTAAGGTATTTGAGAGCTACTATGAATTGGTGTTTGCATTTTAACAAATTCCTGCTGTTTTAGAAGGTTTTTGTGATGCAAACTGGGTAAGTGACAATGATGAAGCTAGCTCCACTAGTGTCTATGTGTTTACTTTGGGTGCGGGTGCTATTTCGTGGAAGTCTTCCAAACAGACTTGTATAGCACGTTCTACCGTGGAATCAGAATTCATTGCTCTCGAGTTGGCAGGGCAAGAAGTTGAGTGGCTGAGAAATCTTTTGGCAGATATGCCTTTGTGGGGAAGACAAGTTTCACCAGTTTCTCTTCATTGTGACTCACAGGCAAGAATTGGAATCGCCAAAAATAGTGTGTACAATGGAAAAAAGAGACATATTCGCATCAGATATGGTGCAGTTAAACAGTTGATGAAACTGGGTGTTATTTCCTTGGAATATGTAAGGTCCGAAAGAAATTTGGCGGATCCTATGACAAAGGGCTTGACAACGAAAATAATCCTTGAAACGTCGAGGGGGATGGGGCTAAAGCCCATTGATTGAGGTAACGTAGTGGACCTGTTAGGCCTCAATATACACCACATTTTCTATCCCTACCGCGTGAGGCACTGTTTAATAAGGTTGAGCTTATTTTGCTCTTAATGATTCTATAGCCTTAAGGTGGTCTATTTGAGATAAACTTGATGGAATCACCTAAGTGAGTGTAAAGGTGTGGTCGCCTTTTATGAAAGAATTGGGTCGTCTTTCTAGAGCACTCATAAGACCCAAGGTGTGTGTGCATGACCATAAAAGCACTTTGTTGTATCGCGGAGTTTGCATAAAAAAAATCAAGGATATGGTATGTGTTGCCATTTAGTTCAAGAGCACCTCACTTTACGGATATATGTTGTTGCCTCATTTCACTATGTGTCAATTCAAATCGAAAGATATTGACACTTAAGTACATGTTCCTTTCTTTTGCTCAGAAATTATTCTTATTCTTTATCTTTGCATTAGTGGGGGATTGTGGATAATATTCATTTTCTTTTAATGCAAAGGATAAGTTACATCTTTTAACCCTCTGTAATTAATCTACATGAACATTGCTAAGTCATTAATATATGTGAAAGAGGAAAGTTACTTCCTCATTAATGGTTCACATTTATTTCAAGTGTTAGTTTCTTAACTTCGTAAAAAATATTCAGAAGACTTACTTTGTATTAATACAAATTTGTCATTAAAGTAAGAGTTATGTTTCATTACATTATTCATACGTTAGTTTCTTACATTCTTTTGATGGATGAAACGTAAATGATTTTCCTATTTAAGGACTATCATTTTGGGAGCTAAACACAAAGAAGAAAAAAGAAAAAACAAACAAGTCCTATCTTTCATTTACTCTCCCTCAACAATTTCTTTGGCTTGAATAATCCTTCATCCTATTGTGGATTTCTGGGAAATTATTTTTGTGCAACTCCATACTTTCAGCCACGAGTGCACGTGTTTGATAGTAACTGTGGAACCTTGGGGAGCGACTGGCTACAACGATTTGCACCGGAGTCGAGCTGAAATCGCTTTCAAGGCAGTGACTTGCCACGACACAGTGTTTGTGATAAGTTATTTATTACTTTATAATTCCAATCTAATATCAATATTGTAGCATTTTTTCCAACACTAATCACCTCAATCTAATGGGTGGACCGGGCACTCTATATTGTCTCGTTTATCTAACTCCTCCTCTCTCAATTTAATTATTAGACAATATATTTATCTCTAGATGGCCAGTCAAGAAATACTAAAATAATAATATAAAAGTAACTTATAATGAAAAGCCTTTAAATAATCAACAATTAATTTGTAGGTACAGCCCCAGAACAAGAGTGGTTAGCTACTAATCTCGAAAAGAAAAACGAAAACATCCTAAAAAGTGTTGACAACTTTCTACCCCCTATAATTTCCTCCTCTAGATTGATGTAATCGCATAATAATTTCTATGGACTGTTATAGAGATAGAAAACCCTAAATAAAATAATTGAGTCCAAAACAAATTGGAATATCAAAACCAAGCGGAATAATAATTCCTCTACGTGTGGAATACGTTAGTCGTTGCCTCTTCAACCTTGTGCTTCTTCATTCTTCATATGATGCCACATGGAATTTACAATTCCTATTCTACTTCAACCAACATATATATTATTTTATAAAATTAAATCCATTAAGTTGTCTGCTTTATTTTCTTCTTTGACCTTTTATATTTAATTCGTTTTAGCTTTAAACATTAACTTTCACAAATTTACTACTACAGATAAAATACACTACTTAGCACAATTTATAAAATTCATTCTCAATAAGCACAAATATAGATAATAAATGTGAGGCAAATAGTGATTAAAAATATATATTTTTGGTCTCACATCCTTTGCCACACTTATCATCACTATTAGCCACTATCACCACTATGACCTACAATCAGTCACCTCCATTATCACAACCAGCACCATCCTCAACTACTAACATCAATCAAATCTACCATCACAATCACCATTACTAATACCAACAATTATTATCAGCTGAATCACCACACCACTAACTAGCTCCACCATCATAACTATCACCACAAGAAAACTAGACACTAACATCAATCATCACAACAACCAAATCTACAAATAATCTACATTTATCACTATCGAACATACATATTTGTATATTAAATAATTATTTTATTATATTATATTTATAAATTTTTCAAATATTTAACTACTTTTTATCGAAATTGTATATTTTTTATTATTAAAAATAAATTTAAAAAAAGCATCTAAAGGTGTTGAAGACAAATAATAATAGGAAAACTTGTAGAAATATCATACATTTGAGAGCTAATTACATCCTATCCTGGAAGTTTCCCCAACATCGTTATTCTCGAATACATTCCTTCGTTTTCCGATACATTGAAAATAGTCCATTACTTAATGGGAAAGATGTAACCGAAGGGGATTTTGTATTTTTTTAACTGCAAGAAAGTTCTAGAGATTATGATATCTTAATTTGTGCGGTGATGTAATTTTTCCATATTTTAATCATTTGGTTCAGATCTAAAGACAACATCTAATTACTCAAATGTGCATTCAAATTTTCTAAGCTTAATGCAAATAAATGGTGCATAAGCCATCTTTTTTAATTCCATATAGTGAAATTTTCTCATTTATTTCCTTTTCCGTATTGATCTTTTCTAAAACCTACCAAATTTTCTCTGTTTTATCACCATCATTTAAAATTCACTTTATAGTTAATACACAAAGAAAATAACAAAAAAAATATGATATTTATTATCATACCTGAAATCCTGCATGAAAACTGGACGTTTGACATTATTTCTCCTCCCCCATCTTTCTCCTTTTAGTAGAATTGCTCAAATACAGAGGACCACCTTTCAAACATAAAAAATTTCAGTAACTTTCTCTTAAGACGTGCGAAAAACTCTATTTTCAACATTATAATATTTTTCAAGGCGGCATCACCTTAAATATAATGGGTTTTAGTTGGCACATATAATATAAGTGCAAGTTTAATTATCTCTAATAAACTCAGTAAATAAATTTTGTACTATTTTTATAACTCATAAATAGTAAATGTCAATCAACCCTTGACCTTTAGTAATATCTCAAAACTCGTCTTAAAAAGTATAAGAAATCCTCACAAATATAATTCAATTTTTTAAGTATGAAATCCCCACATAAAATTATTTTAGTCACGCTTTTGTATTATCAGGATAGATTAATACAAACAACTTTTTTAGTTAAAATATTTAAATTTATTGGGATAAGACATGAGTATCCCCCTGAACTATACTCAAACTGTAAGCGAGACACATAAATTTAACTAATGTTCTATTAGCCACATTAAACTATTTTAAAATTAAATATAAATATACCATAAATATTCAATGGTCCGCTCAAGGCCAACAATGGTCATTGGGCGTCGGCCACGTCCAGGGTGTAGGCTCGGGGCGTGACATATTCAAATATTCCTTAAATATACTAATTATATACATAATAATATAAAAAAATATATTATTTAAAAATTATAAAAATGATATAACTATTTAAAATCACTTTGAAACTATATTTATTTTTTGGAAATTAACTAATTCTTTTATTGTTAGAAATTAAAGAAGCTGAGTGATCAATCTATGATGTCGTGGTCTAAAATTAGGTGTTAACACACCACATACAACAACCAAAACATAAATACATATGAAAGCGATAAATGTGACATGGTCCTCGGAGTATGAGGACTCACCAATTCTTTGAATCTACAAGGTGATCTGCTAGCCATGAACGGAGGGAGAGGAATTACCACGCCCTACATTGGTAAAACAATGTAGGCACAAGTATACATTAGTATATGGAATGTACAAAGTATAAAAGAGAAATGTGATAAATATGAAATAAGATCACAAGAGGACATAATCGAGAAAATGATATGCATGACCAAGCTAAACATAGTAAAACTTTTTAAGAACATCATAAATCACGACATGGTCAATATATATTAAAATCCTGAGTAAAGCTTCATAAAATCTTTAAAGACAACTTAGTTCATTTTGTGGGATATTATCTTTAACCGATGATAGACCATGTGATCCATAACATCGAATCCGATGTAACTCCGACATAGAGAAGGGAGAGTCTGCTTGGCAAGGTAGAACTCTGGATCATATCATATGCTACATGTGGATCAACAATCTAGGTCGTTCAAGGAAAACCTACGGGGCACGTAGTTGGGAACTATAGGTTGCTTCTAGGGACTATCCTATTTATGTTCTCTCGGTGCTAAGTTAATTCTCAACAGAATAGTTATTTTCATAAAGTTATCATCATACACGAAAACATATAATTCAAATGCTAATCCAAGTTAAAACATCATAGAGTAGCTCATTAAATCTTGAATCCAGCATATGTGGGGAAAAAAATTCACCAAGCCATATTCCTTAATATGTGAGAAAATCCTTTCAAAATTTCATCAATGTCCGTCTTAAAGCAACCTATATCATAATATTTTTCGTAAATCGTGCATAACTTAATTAATTCATAATTCATAGACTCAAGCTTCTTCATAAATTCATTTATTTTAGGATTCATAGTTACAATCATGATCAATGCATGAGTTCATGTGAAAATAATTGAAAACATATAATTGAGTAAAAACAATCATAATTAGATCAAAATTGAACAATTGGATCAACACAATTAGAACCCATGAAGAATTGACTGAAAACCTAATCAATTGAATTGAAATTTGGTTAGGAGAACTGAGAAACCTTGCGGCTCAATGGGTGAATGGAGCCCATTGATGAATCTCTACATAGCATCAGGATCAAAGCCTAGAATGAATGGTGAAAATGAAACATAACTTGGAAACATTAGCTTCTTCTTCCTTGATCTAGAGAGAAGATTTTGAAAACCTTGGAAAGGATTTTAGGATTTGATTGACTAAAAGAGTTGGGGAATTTTTTGGGTAGAATTGCAATAATTGGTCTTAGAAATAGGGTAAATGGCATAGTATAGGCCTCTAGTACGTGGGAAAAGACCCAAATACCCTTAAGAAATAATTGTTAGATGGTTTCTACGTGCAGGACCTATGGTCCGTAGAACTTTCTATGGTCTGTAGTGGTCAACCTTTAACAAACTTCAGAAACCCAGATTCACCACACTTCCCACGAGACCTTTCTACGAATTTTCTACGGTACACAGACCTATCTATAGATACCACCTTTTGGTTCAAATTTCAACAAGTCTGGAACCTACGGAACCCATCTATGACCCTTATGACCAACTACAAACCGTCAAAACCTTCCGTAGGACTAAGATCTTAAACGAAATCTCTGAATCAATCCTACGAGTGACATCTACAACTCGTCAAAACACCTATTATTTGTCCTCTCAAGTCGTAGGTCAAACATCAAAAACTTAATATTTCAAAACTCAACGCTCGGTTCTACAATTCCATTCCTATGACATGTAGGACTTTGTAAGGTACGTAGGTCTGGGTTCTAAGATTTATTCCCATAATTCATGAATTTAACAAATGACCCGCTTGCCAAATTTTAATCGTTTGGACTAAATGTGACTGAGTAAACACCTGCCCTGGATTCAAAATGGAAGAGATATTAAAAAACAAAAACATTTAACAAGAATGATAGTGTTAACTTATTCTCACATCCCACCCAAATAAAAAGAATAGACATATAGGTATCGATAGTTCAATCGAGTACAAGTAAACAAACCCCATCATACTTGAGCCTGTAATTTGATAGTTAAAAACTGTAATTTTATTAAGAGTTCCTTAGGGTGTGTTCGGTACGAAGGAAATTATTTTCCATGGAAAATCTTTTTCTGGAATACTAGTAGATATTTGACTTATTTTCTCATGTTTGGTTGGTGAGTAGAAAATATTTTCTGGAAAAGATTTTTAGTGTTTGATTTATGAATGAAAAATAATTTTGAGAAATATCTTTATTTTTTCCAGAGTGGAAAATGATTTTTAAAATTAAAAATATTTTTTAAAAAACAAACTTAAATTTTATATTTTTTTTGTGGGGAGGGGTCGAGGGTAGGGTTAAAAAATGAAATTTTGAAGTTGAAAATATTTCAAAAACAAAATTAATTGTTTTTGGGGGTGGGGGTCAAGGGTAGGGGTGAAAACATGAAATTTTGAAGTTGAAAATATTTTTTAAAAACAAACTTGATTGTTTTTTTTTGGGAGGGGAGGGGTGGGGTGTTGGGGCTGAAGGATAGGGGCGAAAAAAAGAAATTTTGAAGTTAAATTTTTTTTTTGAAAACAAACTCAATATCTTTTTGGGAGCGGGTGGGAGGTCGAGAATCGGGTTGAAAAATAAAATTTTGAAGTTGAAAATATTTTTTAAAACAAACTTAAATTTTTTCTAGGGTAGGGGGTGGTGGGGGGGGAGTTTTGGGTAGGGATGAAAAAATAAAAATTTGAAGTACAAAATATTTTTTAAAAACAAAGTTAATTTTTTTTTTTGAAAGGGTTGAGGGGCTGGGAGGGTTGTTGAAGGGAGGGGGGGGGGGTAAAAAAATACAAATTAAAATTAGAAATATCTTTTAAAAACAACTTGTAATATTTTTTTTGGGGGGTGGGGGGTGGTTGTAGGGTGCTAGGGATAGGGGTGAGGGTGGGGTAAAAAAGTTTATATGTTAATTTGTTTATTTTTTTAAAAAACAAGCCTTAAATATATTTTTTGGGTGGGTGGTTGGGGGGAAGGGATGGTTTGAGGGTAGAATAAATTGAGTTTTCAAAAAAAAAAAAAAATTGTAATTTGAAGTTGGAAGAGTTTTGAAAAAATGTTTTCCATAACTTTTGAAGGGGAGTCATTTTCCTTATATTTGAGAAAAATTAATTGATTTAGAAAATATATTCCAAAACATTTAACCCAACCAAAAACGAGATAATTGAAAAACATATTCTAGAAAATGCTTTCCTTCATACCAAACACACCCTTAATATCTCATATGTCCTAGTAGACACAATGCGTTCACATCTATTACTTGTAGTTGTTCAAGCTTTAACGAAGACGCCCTAGTTCAACATCTCATAGCTTCACGATAGAGTCAAATGAAGCACTACGCAGACAAAAACAAAACAAACCCAATGAGCTCAAAGAAATAAAAAGTTAGGTGCAATACATTAAATCTATCACACACCAAAAATCCATTTCCTCAACGGTTAAAGTGAAACTCTCTATCTCTCTACATTATTTTTACTCACAAGGGAATTATGGGCAAAGTCACAAAGGATATTAGGTCTGTCTGAACTTTGACAGACAGTAAAACTGCATAAAAGAATGACCAATTTTTAATATGTAATAATCACTTTAACATACATCAAAGATATAAAGAGAAAAGTTACACTGATCCAATTTAATGTTCTTCAACCCACCAATAGCAATCAAATATTTATTGAAGAACAAATGGGACCATACCTTATGTCCCTAGAATCTTTTGACTGCTCTATTCTCCCCAACTTCACAAACATAGATCTTGTTATCACCGGAGCTGACCACAAAAGAATTGTTGTCTATTCAATCAACATCAAGCATACATGAATGGCAATAGTGAGAGAACATGCAAACCTAAATAAAATCTATCCATGCTAATATATGAGGTGATATATAAAGAAAAATTAAGACAAGACTGAACAAAACACCTGAATGAAAATAAAATTGCTGCCTCGATTCTCCAGACTTCACATTCCAAACAACAACAGTTCTATCAGCACTATCAGTAAGGAGATAATCACCTTTCTTATTCCACTGCAAACAAAAGATTGTCGCTTTATGGTTGTTAAGATTTCTAAGAAATAACCCTGGATTGAATGTCAGTTATAGCTATCAGTAAGAGAAAACAATCCAGTTATATGACAACAGGAGTATTCCTCCATTCCCCATACAAAATCGATTTCATATTTCGGCTTGTCCATCGTAAGAACCTGTCGGAAGCAGGATACCCTTTCTCTGCACAATAGAAATTCATAAATACAAGTTCGAATAATAATTATACTATAAAATTGGTAAGCACAAGCAATGCAGTCCAATTTCTGAAAGACCACTAGAAAAGTATACATCAACGAAAGTCAGCCCAAAACAAGCATTAGAAAACTCACATTCCAATAGTGTTGTAACATCGTGGTTTCTCTCAATTTCTAGACTTTGGATTGTTGAACTACCTGAACCATCTCCAATAGTCCAAATTCTGGCAGTAGCATCTCCAAACCTAAAGTGATATTACACATGGTTAGCTACAAGAGAGATTGTTCCTTTGAAGAGTCTAACACTACTCTCAACTTAGAAGTATCATTATTATAGAATTATTTAACCATATACTACTATCATGATATCACCAACAAATTAGATATTCAATGTCCCTGTACTTATGATGATTTTTTCTTAGAGTTGTAAATTCAAAAGATTCAAAAGAGAATTAGAAACAGAAGTATGAGTATAAATGTGAGAATTGAGATGATTCACAAACGAGAGCAACAAAAGAAAAATGGAACTAATGCTTACTCAAATGCAAGAAGTGACCCTTATAGACTCCAAGCACACACAAAACCTGGCATGAGTTTGGGAACAAGAGAAAATTCCAATGTTAATATTGAAGAGATAAAAGATATAATATGCTTCATTTTTTTATAAAGAAATCATTGTCACGCCCCAAGCCTAAACCCTAGATGTATCTGGAACTCAAGAACCATTGCTAGTTTCCAAGCAAACCGTTGGCCAGGCTCAATATTCAGCGGAAGACTTACTCAACAATAAATAAAATCAAAGTAAAGATTTAACACAAAAGTCTCAAAACATAACAAAAAAAAATAGAAACATTCAGCTTGCCAAAAGAGGCAACTCAAGTCTAAAACATTAACAATTGGAAATGAAAAAGACTTCACAAAGCTCTACTTTCCATGAAGCCTCTAAGTACTACGATGGATGTCAGGACAAGACCCCCGATCATCCTAACAGACTGACAAAGTGTGGAGACCTCGGGAAAGCAAGGAAGCTCACCAATCAAGCACTAGATTGCAAGTGGTATCAACGGAGCGTCTGTTGATACCCTGGTTTACCTTTATCTGCATCATGAAAGATGCATGCCAAATGACATCAATACATGGAATATATGAGCATGCAAGTAGAACTCTAAAACACAAACATAAGCTTGATCTTATATAAAGAAAGAACATAACTATCTCATCTCAACTCAACTTAACTCAACGATACTCAAGGATACACAAAATACTCAAACTCAGAGATACTCTTCTCAGTTCAAGAATACTCAACATATTATAAAGCAATTTTGAAGATGAAGTATAAATAAAGATTTTAAAGTAGTAAATGACAACTCAAATTATGTAAAAATACATAACTCTTTACTCTTATTTGGGAGATTCTCTAACCGATACCCACTATTATGAGCTATGTGATGATTCATCATCTCGCCCACACTGCTATAATTGTCCTATACCTTGCTAGAGTATAGGACAACCTCAACTAATTGGATACACTAATGTGATGTCCCGCCATCCAGCCAGGCAGAACACCACCCAACTCGGCAGCCAGCAGCAGGCGCAAGGGGGCAGACCATCCAAGCCGGCCAGCAGGCCAAGGGGCAGGCAGCAGTTGGAGAGGCAGCCGTTACAACAGTTTCAGCTGTTACGGCAGTTACAACCGTTACAGCAGGTAGTGGGACGTCAGTTACAAACCTTGAAGATGTAGTGCAGGACGTGGGGCAGACTAGGAGCATCTAGGAGTCCTTTTTGGAAGACTTAGAAGCATGTCTTGTAGACATAGACTTAGGAACTTGTACATGGTAGCATTTACTTACTCTTAGGCATTAGAGTAGTATAAATAGTTGTTCATTTTATTTGTAAAGCATCCAATAACTTTTCAAGTAATAGAAGTTCCTTCTTCCAAAGTTCTGTCTTACTTCGTATTTTCTTAGCGATCCGAGTGAGAGGCTTACTTGAGTTTGCAAGAACGTGCAAGAGTCGTGAGTAAACCGTCAAGTGCCCCACGGAATATTGTCCGAATCAAAAAGTCCGTGACAATTGGTATCAGAGCAGGTTCAATCGTAAGAATATGACAACCGAAGGAGACGGAAGCGGCGTTAACATCACCCCCAACGTTCCCACAATTGGTGGCAAGAAGAACAAAAAGGGGAAGAGGCAGCAGAAGGGTAATGAACCCAATCTGCCGATTCCTCCACCAAGTGATCTTCCATCAGTTGATCCTCCACCAACTGATCCTACACCAAGCGATGGACAAACATCTCACATTCCTAATGTTGTCGATGAAAGTGACGATGGCGATGAGTCCATAGACGTTACTGTTGGACACGAATGGATTGCCAGCGTCGAGACGGCTAGGCAAGCGGTTGAGATTTTAGGCCAGCGCTTGAATGGATTGGACAGTGACGTCAAAGACCTTGAAGGGCACTCTCTTGAGGAAGCTGACTCGATCCGGAAGGAGTTGGAGGTGCGCAAGCGGACTGAATTAGTGATGAAGGAATCCATTACTTCCTTGGAGTTCAGGCTGTTGGACGCCATTGCGACGATCCAGACGCTGAAGAACAAGATGGAAGCTCTCGAAGAAGAGAGGGAGGTTATTGCATCAACATCAGTTGGCCAGGAAAGGGAGTCTAGAGTTGAGGTTCCCAAGACACCGATATTCAAAGGTGTCCGCGACGCCTTAGAGGTGAGTAATTTCCTATGGCACTTGGAAAATTATTTCAAATGTAATAGGGTCAGGACCGATGCAAACAAGATCGACACTGCCGTGTTGTATCTTTCCGACGTAGCCATGTTATGGTGGAAACGCAAAGATGCCGAGATCAGAAGGGGCACATGCACCATCAACACATGGGAACAATTCCTTGAGGAATTCAAGAAATCTTTCTTCCCCAACAATGCCGTGTATGAGATGAAACGCAAGCTCCGAGAGTTGAAGCAGACGGGAAGCATTAAGGCATATGTGAAGGAGTTCACAATTTTGACCCTTCAAATTCCCCAACTCACGGATGATGACATGCTGTTCACCTTCATGGACGGGTTGCAGAATTGGGCGAGGACAGAGTTAGAGCGGCGTTAAGTAAAAACCATCGATGAAGCCATCACTCAAGCCGAAACCTTGAAATATTTCAAACATGATCGTTTGGACAAGGCTAAGGGCAAGGAGGCAAAGGGCAGTCAAGCTAAAGGCGGGGGAGATCGTGGCCGAGGCAGAGAACAGTCGGCACAACCCAGGCAGCAAGACACGCCCAAGCCGGATGGTAGACGGTTTGAACGCCAGAAGTATGTGGAGAAGCGGACGCAGTCCAGCAAAGGCGACGGGTGCTATATATGCGGCGGACCACACGGTTACGCTAGGTGCCCGGAGATGAAGAACCTTGGTGCCATTGTCCGTGAACGGAAGGAAAAGGAGGCACAAGACAAGGCAAAGCCGGCAGACACCACTCAGTTGGGCATGGTTGGATTGTGTGGAGCCATAGCCAAACAGGCCGACAAGCCAGGAGATTTCAGTAAGCAGTACGTGGACATTTCCATCAATGGGCAACAAGTTCGGGCCATGGTGGACTCCGGGGCTGAAGCCAACATAATGACCAAGGCGGCGGCAGAAAAGTTGGGACTGAAAATTGTTCCAAGCAACAATCGCCTCAAGACGGTCAATGCCCCACCAACTCCCGTATGTGGAATTGCTCATGGGGTCAGCATCACTCTAGGACGGTGGAAAGGTAAGACAAACTTTACCGTAGCTCCTTTGGACATATCCGATGTTATTCTTGGATAGGAATTCTTTCAGCGTTGTCACACAATGATCGATCCCTACCTTCAACAACTCATGATTATGGAGGGGGAAGGATCTTGTATGGTACCTCTTGTTAAAGTACCAAAGAAAGACGGATACGCCCAATTATCAGCCATGCAGATTGTGAAGGGCCTGAAGAAAGGAGCACCAACCTTCCTAGCCACCATTGCAAGTTCGGGTGAAGACCATGGTGCTATGGTGCCATTGCCACCTATCATAGAAACTGTCTTGCAGGAAAATAGTGATGTGATGCCGGAGGAACTGCCGAAAATTCTACCTCCAAGGCGCGAGGTAGACCACATGATAGAGTTGGAGGCGGGAGCCAAGCCACCTGCACTTGCACCTTACCGCATGGCTCCGCCTGAGTTAGAGGAACTGAGGAAGCAATTGAAAGAGCTCCTCGAAGCAGGTCACATCCGTCCATCCAAGGCACCCTATGGGGCGCCGGTGCTGTTCCAGAAGAAGAAAGATGGGTCGATGCGTCTATGCATTGACTATAGGGCGCTCAACAAGATCACAATTAGGAACAAATATCCTATCCCGCTGATTGCAGATTTGTTTGACCGTCTTGGAGAGGCCAAATACTTCACCAAGATGGATCTCCGGAAAGGCTACTATCAAGTGCGCATCGCAGAGGGGGATGAACCAAAGACAGCATGCGTAACCAGGTACGGAGCATTTGAATGGTTGGTGATGCCCTTCGGCTTAACCAACGCACCTGCCACTTTTTGCACGCTGATGAACGAAATTTTACATCCCTTCCTGGATCAATTCGTAGTAGTGTATTTAGATGACATAGCCGTCTATAGTATCACTTTGGAAGAACATGTAGAGCACTTGAAGAAAGTTTTCAAAGTCTTGCGGGAGAATCAGCTTTATGTCAAACGGGAGAAGTGTGAGTTTGCCCAACCCAAGATACACTTTTTGGGACATGTGATCAGCCAAGGTGAGCTTCGGATGGATCAGGCAAAGGTAAAAGCTATCCAAGATTGGGAAGCGCCTACAAAGGTGACCGAGCTACGTTCTTTTCTTGGACTTGCTAATTATTATCGCAGGTTCATTAGTGGATACTCCGCTATAGCTGCCCCATTGACCGAGTTGCTGAAGAAGAGCAGGCCATGGGAATGGAGCGAGGAGTGCCATGAGGCATTTGAAGGTCTTAAGACTGCGGTTACTGAAGATCCAGTCTTGATGCTGCCCGATTTCACAAAGACCTTCGAAATACATACGGATGCTTCTGATTTTGCCATTGGGGGAGTCTTGATGCAGGAGAAACACCCCATAGCATTTGAAAGCCGGAAGTTAAATGAAGATGAACGACGGTACACTGTTCAGGAGAAGGAGATGACTGCCATTGTGCATTGTTTACGCACATGGAGGCACTATCTACTTGGCTCCAAATTTGTAGTTAAAACTGACAACGTTGCCACTAGCTATTTTCAGTCGCAGAAGAAGATCACACCAAAGCAGGCTCGTTGGCAGGATTTCTTAGCGGAATTTGACTACAACTTGGAGTACAAACCAGGAAGGGGCAATGTGGTAGCCGATGCATTAAGCAGAAAGACTGATCTAGCTGCCATTTCCTCAGCTCATAGTGAATTTCAAGGCGCAATCAAAGATGGTATGCAACATGATCCGGAGGCCAAGAAGCTAATGCAGCTGGCTGCCCAAAGTAAAACCAAGCGGTTTTGGGTAGAAGACGGGTTCTTGCTTACCACTGGCCGAAGAGTTTATGTACCCAAGTTCGGATTCATCAGGCGGCGAATTATCAAGGAGAGCCACGACACTCCGTGGGCCGGGCATCCAGGGCAGAAAAGAACAAGGGCGTTGGTTGAGACTTTCTATTTCTGGCCACGAATGCGGGAAGAGATTGAGCAGTACGTGCAGACTTGTCTTGTGTGCCAGCAAGACAAGGTAGAGCAAAGGCAACCAGGAGGGCTGTTGGAGCCACTACCCATAGCTGATCGTCCGTGGGAGAGCATATCTATGGATTTCATCACTTCTTTGCCAAAGTCAAATGGATTTGGCACGATTATGGTCGTGGTGGATAGGTTTTCCAAGTATGCGACGTTTATGCCTGCCACAGCCGGTTGCACTGCTAAGGAAGCTGCACAATTATTCTTCAAGAACGTAGTGAAGTATTGGGGGCTGCCGAGGTTCATCATCAGTGATCGTGATCCTCGTTTCACTGGGAATTTTTGGAGTGAACTCTTTGAAGTCCTTGGTTCAAAACTCCACTTTTCCACCAGCTTTCATCCCCAAACTGACGGCCAGACTGAACGCGTCAACGCCTTGTTGGAGTGCTATCTTAGGCACTATGTCAGTGCACACCAGAAGGATTGGGCTAAGCTCCTAGACATGGCACAATTTTCTTATAATTTGCAGAGGAGTGAAGCTACAGGGCGCACACCGTTCGAGTTGGCAACTGGTCAGCAACCCCAAACTCCCCACTCACTGCCAACTTTATTTGAGGGGAAGAGTTTGGGCGCTTACAATCTTGCCAAAGGTTGGGAAGAACAACTCGACCTTGCCAAAGCTTATTTAGATAAGGCGGCAAGGAGGATGAAGAAGTTCGCTGACCGCAAGCGTCGTCCCACCAACTATCAAGAAGGTGATATGGTTTTGGTAAAGTTTAATCCGAGGCAGTTTAAGGCACTGAGGGGCGTACATCACAACTTAGTGCGCAAATATGAGGGTCCGTTTAAGATTGTTTCCAAGGTGGGTAAGATTTCATACAAGTTGGAGTTGCCTCCATACTTGAAGATCCACCCGGTTTTTCATGCAAGCGTTCTTAAGCCATATCATGAAGATAAGGACGATCCCAACCGGAACAAATCACAGCGGGCCCCTATCACTATCACTGCCTCGCATGATCGAGAAATTGATGCCATCATAGATTACCAAGCCAAGCGGAAACGAGGACAACAGGCCAGTGCTATATTTCTTGTACATTGGAAGGGACAGACTCCTGAAGAAGCCACTTGGGAGAAGTATGAAGACCTGTGGCAGTTCAAGGACAAAGTTCAGGAGTTCTTGCAGCAATGCGTCGCGGTCGTTGCATCATGGGGTGGGGGAGATTGTGATGTCCCGCCATCCAGCCAGGCAGAACACCACCCAACTCGGCAGCCAGCAGCAGGCGCAAGGGGGCAGACCATCCAAGCCGGCCAGCAGGCCAAGGGGCAGGCAACAGTTGGAGAGGCAGCCGTTACAACAGTTTCAGCTGTTACGGCAGTTACAACCGTTACAGCAGGTAGTGGGACGTCAGTTACAAACCTTGGAGAGGTTGTGCAGGACGTGGGGCAGACTAGGAGCATCTAGGAGTCCTTTTTGGAAGACTTAGAAGCATGTCTTGTAGACATAGACTTAGGAACTTGTACATGGTAGCATTTACTTACTCTTAGGCATTAGAGTAGTATAAATAGTTGTTCATTTTATTTGTAAAGCATCCAATAACTTTTCAAGTAATAGAAGTTCCTTCTTCCAAAGTTCTGTCTTACTTCGTATTTTCTTAGCGATCCGAGTGAGAGGCTTACTTGAGTTTGCAAGAACGTGCAAGAGTCGTGAGTAAACCGTCAAGTGCCGCACGGAGTATTGTCCGAATCAAAAAGTCCGTGACACTAAGCTATGCTTAAAAGAAATAAGTAGTCATTTAAAAATTATGACCTTTTACCCATGTCAGCATACAGGGTTTATGAGGACTTTGAGGCGGAGCTCATCCCCATATCAGTGCACAATAATACTCCTAATAATATATGTCATGCTCATCATCCATAACTTTGAGATTATTACTCAAAGGATTCTCTTAAAAGAGATAGTTCTCAAAAACGCCTCATGCACTCATTTGGAAATCAAGGTTTCCTCTCATTTTAGATGTAAAAGTATTTACTCTTGGGAAAAATTAGCACCCATATATTCATTATTAAATATGAAAATCAACTCTCATCATCCTCATACTCAAGTATTCAAGTCTTAAAACAAGTTTTAAAAGATTGTGGTAGACTTCTCAAAATATCTCAAAAAACAACCTCAAATTTTACTCTTAACTCTATCTTTGAATTTGAATTATGGATTCAAGAGTTATGAATTTGATATGAATAATCTCTCAAGTATTAATGAAGATTGTAAGTGTGGATATCGAGTAGAAAACATAGGTACGATTCGAGGGAACTCACATAGAAAGAAGGTAGTAAAAGTATTGGACCTGGCGGCCTAGGCGCACAGAGTTGTGCAGGGAACCAACCCCTAAACAACTGAAGGTGGTTTAAGGTGCATTAAGTGGCGGGGTGCGCCAGGCCCCAAACTAATACTGGTGGTTTGGGCCGAATAGAGTGGCGCAGCGCCCCACCCTATGGCTAGATTTTGATGAATTTTCTTGTTCTAATTTCATGTCTAACTCCCCTAGAATTGAATGATTTCCCTCTAACTCTTTTGTATTCTTAGAACCAACATAATTACAACGAAATCCACTAAACATTACTTAAGAAAAATAATCAAATGGAAGACCCTCATCTCAAGAACTCATTGAAACCCCATTGTTAAAGAATGAAGAACAAAACCTAGCAAACTCAAATCATTCGACCTCAAGAACGAAATTACGGATATAAAAATGACATGATTGGAATGTGAGCGGACGAAACTTACACTATGAAAACTTACATAACTCAAAAGAACTAAGATCTTGGCAATTTTCCTCGAAATCTTGAAGAATTTCATGAAACTCCTCTTTTCTCCTCTTGAATTTTTCCTTAGATTTCCAAATATTTTTAGTATCTAGATAAATCTAATTATTATTATCTTTGACCCATAATTTGGGTGTAAAAACGTGTGGACTAAATGGGGTAAGGAAAAGACCAAAATACTCCACCATAATTTAGATAAATTTCATTATCTGGACAGGCTAAACTCAAATAGGCATACCTACCTCATCCGAAATCAAAATTTAGAAAACTCACTAGCATTGAGAAGAGGACTCAAAGATATTTCAATTGATATCTGATGGGCCACTTAATTCATCTTATGTTGAAAGTTATGGTAGTTTGAAGTTTACCCTAAACTTACTGTTGAAATCTAACTTGCAAAAATCTCAATGTAGCTCTTTCCAATTTAGTTTTTTCTGAAATTTGTTCATTCCAAGAATGAGGTGTTACAATATCTCCCCTTCGAGAAAATTCTTCGTGGAATGAGAGCACTCTAAATAGAACTGAGGGTGGAAACATCTAACACCTAGATCCAACATCCAATATGCAATTTAACAAAACATAGAATATCAATAGAAAGAGTGTTTTACAAACAAAAAAATATCATTACCTTGGTCTGGAATTTCACCATAGGTAAAGAGATGTGGGTATCTCTTCTTC
The DNA here is from genome assembly GCA_022817965.1 of Solanum lycopersicoides. Lineage (NCBI taxonomy): Eukaryota > Viridiplantae > Streptophyta > Magnoliopsida > Solanales > Solanaceae > Solanum > Solanum lycopersicoides. The sequence continues at coordinate 26,786,293 of CM040626.1, forward strand.
ATATCCTTATCAGCCTCCCAAGCAGCTTCCTGAAGAAATTGATTTCATCATGAGACTTTGACTGTTACAACCTCCTTGGTCCTTAAATTGCAAACATGACGATCAAGTATCTCAACGGGTATCTCCTCATATGGGGGCTATCCTTAATACCAATTTTCTCTGGAGGTATGACGAGTGAAGGATCACCCATGCATTTCTTTAACATAGAAATGTGAAACACCGGATGGACAACTACTAACTCTGGCGGTAGCTCCATCTCATAAGCTACATTGCCGATTCTCTTGGATATTCTGTTAGGACTAATATACCAGGGACTAAGCGTCCCGTTCGTTCATGAGTGAAACCTTAAAGTAAAGCCAATCATCCAGCTCGAACTCTAAGTCTCTTATCCTTACATCAATATAGAATTTCTGACAACTTTGTGTTGTTATCAACCTCTATTGAGTGGTATTCACTTTATATATAGCTTGATTAACCAAGTCTTATCCTATCAACAAAGCATCACGAAGCTCAAACTAGGAAATAGGATATCTACATTGTCTCCCATAAAGAGCCTCATAAGGAGCCATCTAGATGGTAGAGTGATAACTATTATGTAAGAAAACTCTATGAGAGGTAAGTGATCATTTCAATAACCATTGAAATCAATCACACAATCTCTCAACATATCCTCTAAAGTTGGAATCATACGATCTGCTTAACCATTAGTCGTAAGATGGAAAACGGTAATCAAATTCACCTTTGAACCCAAATATTTCTAGAAATACTTCCAAAAATTATACGATGAATAGCACACCTCTATCTGAAATGATGGACACCGAAACTCTATGAAGTCTGACTATCTCTTGAATATATATCTGGCATAACCCTCTCCTGAAAAGGTAGTCTTTTACGGGCAAAAATTGGGTTGATTTAGTCATCCAATCTACGATCACTCAAATCGAACCATGTTGGTTGTGAGACTACAACAAACCAGTAATAAAATATATATTGATCATCTCCCACATCCATTATGGAATCTCTATATTTTGAGTCACACAACCAGGACGTTGGTTCTCTACCTTGACTTGTTGACAATTTGGGCACTAAGCAATGAATTCTTTAATAATATATTCATAATACTCAACCAATAAGCTTATCCCATGTCACGATAAATTATTGTGGAACATGGATAGATAGGGTATTGGGAGCTATGAGCTTCCTCGATGGTCCTCTCTTGGAGTTCATTCACCTTCGCTACACACATTCTCCCTTGATACCCTAATACATCATCTCCACCTTATTCAAAAGTCATCACTTTCTGCTTATGAATATTTGCCTACAATTCAAGAAAAAAGGTTTCTTGGTCTTGTTTATCCTTCACTTGAGACACTAGTGATGATTCAGCCCCATTCATCACCACTACTGTACCTTCATTAGAATCCATCAACTGGACTACCAATCGTGCAAGTGTGTGCACATCCTTGTCTAATTCCTTCTTTTCTTTCTCAACATGGACAATACTACCCATAGATTGTCTGCTCAAAGAATAGGCACCAATATTAGTCTTCCTGGGTGATAGAGAATACTCATTTCATAATCCTTGAGTAACTCTAACCACCTCTTATGCATGGGGTCAAGCTCTTTCTGATTGAATACATACTGAAGAATATTTTGATCGGTGAATACATCTACATGCACACCATAAAGATAGTGGCACAATATTTTCATGGCAAACACTTCCGCATCAAACTCTAGATCATGGGTTGTGTAATTTTTCTCGTGAATCTTTAGTTGTTTGGACGCATAAGTTATTGCTTTGCTAATATGCATCTATACACAATCCTGTCCAACTCTGGACGCATCACAATACACCATAAGGACTTGTGTACCATCCAATAAGATCAACACTATGTTAGTAGTTAACCTAGTTTCCAATTCCTGAAAGCTCTTCTCATAAGCTTCAGACCATTGAAACTTTGTTGTCTTCTAAGTCAACTTGGTTAACAAGGATGAAATAGATGAAAACCCCTCGACAAACCTCATATAGTACCCATACAATTACAAGAAAATCCTAATATATGTGGGAGATGTGGGTCTATGCTAGTTATACATTGCATCAATCTTCTGAGTGTCAACTCACATATGATCACAAGAAAAAATATGGCCTAAGAACGCCATAGATTCAACAAAAATTCACATTTAGAAAATTTAGTATACAACTTTCTATCTTTGAGATTTTGGAGAACTATTATGAGATTTCTAGCATGACCCTCCTCATTCTAGGAATAAATTAGAAAATCATCAATGAACACGATAACAAACATACCAAACACAAGGCTTAAACACTCTTCTTATAAGGTCCATGAACACTACATGATCATTAGTCAAGACAAATGAAATAAAAAGAAACTCATAATGACCATAACGGGTCGTGAATGATGTCGTGGGAATATCACTCTCTCTTACCCTCAACTAGTGAAGCTTGATCTAATACCTATCTATAAAAATTGCACCCTGAAGTTGATAAAATAATATCATCAATTCTCGGAAAGGGATACTTATTCTTGATAGTAACCTTGTTCAATTGGCGGTAATCACTACACATCCTAAGAGAACCATCTTTCTTCCTCATAAATAAAACCGGAGTTCCCCAAGGTGAGATCGTGGGTCGAATAAAGCCTTTATCAAGGAGATCTTCCAATTGCTCTTTTAACTCTTTTAACACCGCTGGAGCCATTCTAGATGGAGAAATAGAGATAGGTCGAGTATAAGGAAGAATATTTATACCAAATTCTATTTCTCTCTTTTGAGGGACTCTGAGAAGGTCATCTGGAAAGCCTCAGGGTACACACTCACAACTGGACCTACTTGATAGATGATGTCTCAAAACTATAGCCATTAACTCGGACTAACTGATAGATGTACCCCTTGGAAACTACTTTTTTGGACTTATTGTACGAAATGAAATGACCCTTATGCACTAATGAACTACTCCTCCACTCTATAACAAGATCATTAGGAAACTGGAACTTAACTACTCGAGTTCTACAATCAACTGAGGCATAACAAGTATGAATCTTGTTCATACCTAGAACAACATCAAAGTCCCCCGTGTCTAGTCAAAATAAGTCAGCCATGGTGTCCTTATTATTAACAAAAATGACGCAATAATGATAAACTCTCTCAGCTAGAACAGATTCACAAACAAGTGTGGAAACACTGAAGGTATCAAAAAGTTGCTCAGGAAGGATCTCAAATCTCATAGCAATATATATAAGTAAAAGAATATAGACTCGCACCTCGATTAATCAATACATATACATCAAAATTAAAGATTTTGATCATACCAGGGACAACATCAAGTGAATCATGTTTCCCTTGGCGACTTGTCATAGCATACTTACGGTTTGCTCCTCCGCCTATCCCTAAAGTAGCTCATCTAAGTGAACCTACGTCTGGTGAAGCTACTGAAGAAGATTGGGCTATATTGGCCCTATGACAACCTCCCAACCTATTATTTAGGTACTCTCTCATTAAGTGAACAACTTGACCACACTTGAAGCAACTTGTGGAGACATCAAGAAATTCTCCTTGGTTACTTCTATAACACTTAACACATGTTGGAGTCCAGTTGGCCCTTTATGCCACACTACTCTAAGATTGATTAGGTATAGCTAAGAAGTATTGCAAATTATTATTCTTGAACTCACCACTATTCCTTGGTGTTGGTGCACTAGCAGATGATGAAAAGTGCAGTTGGTAAACTTACTGTTGAAATCTAACTTGCAAAAATCTCAATGTAGCTCTTTCCAATTTAGTTTTTTCTGAAATTTGTTCATTCCAAGAATGAGGTGTTACAATATCTCCCCTCGAGAAAATTCTCGTGGAATGAGAGCACTCTAAATAGAACTGAGGTGGAAACATCTAACACCTAGATCCAACATCCAATATGCAATTTAACAAAACATAGAATATCAATAGAAAGAGTGTTTTACAAACAAAAAAAATATCATTACCTTGGTCTGGAATTTCACCGTAGGTAAAGAGATGTGGGTATCTCTTCTTCATATCCTTATCAGCCTCCCAAGCAGCTTCTTGAAGAAATTGATTTCATCATGAGACTTTGACTGTTACAACCTCCTTGGTCCTTAAATTGCAAACTTGACGATCAAGTATCTCAACGGGTATCTCCTCATATGGGGGCTATCCTTAATACCAATTTTCTCTGGAGGTATGACGAGTGAAGGATCACCCATGCATTTCTTTAACATAGAAATGTGAAACACCGGATGGACAACTACTAACTCTGGCGGTAGCTCCATCTCATAAGCTACATTGCCGATTATCTTAGATATTCTGTTAGGACTAATATACCAGGGACTAAGCGTCCCGTTCTGCAAAACCTCATAAATTCGTTCATGAGTGAAACCTTAAAGTAAAGCCAATCATCCATCTCGAACTCTAAGCTCTCTTATCCTTACATCAATATAGAATTTCTGACAACTTTGTGTTGTTCTCAACCTCATATGAGTGGTATCATTTCATATATAGCTTGATTAACCAAGTCTTATCCTATCAACAAAGCATCACAAGCTCAAACTAGGAAATATGATATCTACATTGTCTCCCATAAAGAGCTCATAGGAGCCATCTAGATGGTAAGTGATAACTATTATGTAAGAAAACTCTATGAGAGGTAAGTGATCATTTCAATAACCATTGAAATCAATCACACAATCTCTCAACATATCCTCTAAAGTCGGAATCATACGATCTGCTAACCATTAGTCGTAAGATGGAAAACGGTAATCAAATTCACCTTTGAACCCAAATATTTCTAGAAATACTTCCAAAAATTATACGATGAATTGCACACCTCTATCTGAAATGATGGACACCGAAACTCTATGAAGTCTGACTATCTCTTGAATATATATCTGGCATAACCCTCTCCTGAAAAGGTAGTCTTTTACGGGCAAAAAATGGGTTGATTTAGTCATTCAATCTACGATTACTCAAATCGAACCATTTGGTTGTGAGACTACAACAAACCAGTAATAAAATCTATATTGATCATCTCCCACATCCATTATGGAATCTCTATATTTTGAGTCACACCACCAGGACGTTGGTTCTCTACCTTGACTTGTTGACAATTTGGGCACTTAGCAATGAATTCTTTAATAATATATCATAATACTCAACCAATAAGCTATCCCATGTCACGATAAATTATTGTGGAACATGGATAAATAGGGTATTGGGAGCTATGAGCTTCCTCGATGGTCCTCTCTTTGGAGTTCATTCACCTTCGCTACACACATTGAGTATAAATGTGAGAATTGAGATGATTCACAAAACGAGAGCAACAAAAGAAAGAAATGGAACTAATGCTTACTCAAATGCAAGAAGTGACCCTTATAGACTCCAAGCACACACAAAACCTGGCATGAGTTTGGGAACAAGAGAAAATTCCAATGTTAATATTGAAGAGATAAAAGATATAATATGCTTCATTTGTTTATAAAGAAATCATTGTCACGCCCCAAGCCTAAACCCTAGATGTATCTGGAACTCAAGAACCATTGCTAGTTTCCAAGCAAACCGTTGGCCAGGCTCAATATTCAGCGGAAGACTTACTCAACAATAAATAAAATCAAAGTAAAGATTTAACACAAAAGTCTCAAAACATAACCAAAAAATTTAGAAACATTCAGCTTGCCAAAAGAGGCAACTCAAGTCTAAAACATTAACAATTGGAAATGAAAAAGACTTCACAAAGCTCTACTTTCCATGAAGCCTCTAAGTACTACGATGGATGTCAGGACAAGACCCCCGATCATCCTAACAGACTGACAAAGTGTGGAGACCTCGGGAAAGCAAGGAAGCTCACCAATCAAGCACTAGATTGCAAGTGGTATCAACGGAGCGCCTGTTGATACCCTGGTTTACCTGTATCTGCATCATGAAAGATGCATGCCAAATAACATCAATACATGGAATATATGAGCATGCAAGTAGAACTCTAAAACACAAACATAAGCTTGATCTTATATAAAGAAAGAACATAACTATCTCATCTCAACTCAACTTAACTCAACGATACTCAAGGATACACAAAATACTCAAACTCAGAGATACTCTTCTCAGTTCAAGAATACTCAACATATTATAAAGCAATTTTGAAGATGAAGTATAAATAAAGATTTTAAAGTAGTAAATGACAACTCAAATTATGTAAAAATACATAACTCTTTACTCTTATTTGGGAGATTCTCTAACCGATACCCACTATTATGAGCTATGTGATGATTCATCATCTCGCCCACACTGCTATAATTGTCCTATACCTTGCTAGAGTATAGGACAACCTCAACTAATTGGATACACTAAGCTATGCTTAAAAGAAATAAGTAGTCATTTAAAAATTATGACCTTTTACCCATGTCAGCATACAGGGTTTATGAGGACTTTGAGGCGTTGGAGCTCATCCCCATATCAGTGCACAATAATACTCCTAATAATATATGTCATGCTCATCATCCACAACTTTGAGATTATTACTCAAAGGATTCTCTTAAAAGAGATAGTTCTCAAAAACGCCTCATGCACTCATTTGGAAATCAAGGTTTCCTCTCATTTTAGATGTAAAAGTATTTACTCTTGGGAAATATTAGCACCCATATATTCATTATTAAATATGAAAATCAACTCTCATCATCCTCATACTCAAGTATTCAAGTCTTAAAACAAGTTTTAAAAGATTGTGGTAGACTTCTCAAAATATCTCAAAAAACAACCTCAAATTTTACTCTTAACTCTATCTTTGAATTTGAATTATGGATTCAAGAGTTATGAATTTGATATGAATAATCTCTCAAGTATTAATGAAGATTGTAAGTGTGGATATCGAGTAGAAAACATAGATACGATTCGAGGGAACTCACATAGAAAGAAGGTAGTAAAAGTATTGGACCTGGCGGCCTAGGCGCACAGAGTTGTGTGGGGAACCAACCCCTAAATAACTGAAGGTGGTTTAAGGTGCATTAAGTGGCGGGGTGCACCAGGCCCCAAACTAATACTGGTGGTTTGGGCCGAATAGAGTGGCGCAGCGCCCCACCCTATGGCTAGATTTTGATGAATTTTCTTGTTCTAATTTCATGTCTAACTCCCCTAGAATTGAATGATTTCCCTCTAACTCTTTTGGATTCTTAGAACCAACATAATTACAACGAAATCCACTAAACATTACTTAAGAAAAATAATCAAATGGAAGACCCTCATCTCAAGAACTCATCGAAACCCCATTGTTAAAGAATGAAGAACAAAACCTAGCAAACTCAAATCATTCGACCTCAAGAACGAAATTACGGATATAAAAATGACATGATTGGAATGTGAGCGGACGAAACTTACACTATGAAAACTTACATAACTCAAAAGAACTAAGATCTTGGCAATTTTCCTCGAAATCTTGAAGAATTTCATGAAACTCCTCTTTTCTCCTCTTGAATTTTTCCTTAGATTTCCAAATATTTTTAGTATCTAGATAAATCTAATTCTTATTATCTTTGACCCATAATTTGGGTGTAAAAACGTGTGGACTAAATGGGGTAAGGAAAAGACCAAAATACTCCTCCATAATTCAGATAAATTTCATTATCTGGACAGGCTAAACTCAAATAGGCATACCTCCCTCATCCGAAATCAAAATTTAGAAAACTCACTAGCATTGAGAAGAGGACTCAAAGATATTTCAATTGATATCTGATGGGCCACTTAATTCATCTTATGTTGAAAGTTATGGTAGTTTGAAGTTTACCCTAAACTTACTGTTGAAATCTAACTTGCAAAAATCTCAATGTAGCTCTTTCCAATTTAGTTTTTTCTGAAATTTGTTCATTCCAAGAATGAGGTGTTACAATATCTCCCCTTCGAGAAAATTCTTCGTGGAATGAGAGCACTCTAAATAGAACTGAGGGTGGAAACATCTAACACCTAGATCCAACATCCAATATGCAATTTAACAAAACATAGAATATCAATAGAAAGAGTGTTTTACAAACAAAAAAATATCATTACCTTGGTCTGGAATTTCACCGTAGGTAAAGAGATGTGGGTATCTCTTCTTCATATCCTTATCAGCCTCCCAAGCAGCTTCTTGAAGAAATTGATTTCATCATGAGACTTTGACTGTTACAACCTCCTTGGTCCTTAAATTGCAAACTTGACGATCAAGTATCTCAACGGGTATCTCCTCATATGGGGGCTATCCTTAATACCAATTTTCTCTGGAGGTATGACGAGTGAAGGATCACCCATGCATTTCTTTAACATAGAAATGTGAAACACCGGATGGACAACTACTAACTCTGGCGGTAGCTCCATCTCATAAGCTACATTGCCGATTATCTTAGATATTCTGTTAGGACTAATATACCAGGGACTAAGCGTCCCGTTCTTGCAAAACCTCATAAATTCGTTCATGAGTGAAACCTTAAAGTAAAGCCAATCATCCATCTCGAACTCTAAGTCTCTTATCCTTACATCAATATAGAATTTCTGACAACTTTGTGTTGTTCTCAACCTCTATTGAGTGGTATTCATTTCATATATAGCTTGATTAACCAAGTCTTATCCTATCAACAAAGCATCACCAAGCTCAAACTAGGAAATATGATATCTACATTGTCTCCCATAAAGAGCCTCATAAGGAGCCATCTAGATGGTAGAGTGATAACTATTATGTAAGAAAACTCTATGAGAGGTAAGTGATCATTTCAATAACCATTGAAATCAATCACACAATCTCTCAACATATCCTCTAAAGTCGGAATCATACGATCTGCTTAACCATTAGTCGTAAGATGGAAAACGGTAATCAAATTCACCTTTGAACCCAAATATTTCTAGAAATACTTCCAAAAATTATACGATGAATTGCACACCTCTATCTGAAATGATGGACACCGAAACTCTATGAAGTCTGACTATCTCTTGAATATATATCTGGCATAACCCTCTCCTGAAAAGGTAGTCTTTTACGGGCAAAAATTGGGTTGATTTAGTCATCCAATCTACGATTACTCAAATCGAACCATATTGGTTGTGAGACTACAACAAACCAGTAATAAAATCTATATTGATCATCTCCCACATCCATTATGGAATCTCTATATTTTGAGTCACACCACCAGGACGTTGGTTCTCTACCTTGACTTGTTGACAATTTGGGCACTTAGCAATGAATTCTTTAATAATATATTCATAATACTCAACCAATAAGCTTATCCCATGTCACGATAAATTATTGTGGAACATGGATAAATAGGGTATTGGGAGCTATGAGCTTCCTCGATGGTCCTCTCTTGGAGTTCATTCACCTTCGCTACACACATTCTCCCTTGATACCCTAATACATCATCTCCACCTTATTCAAAAGTCATCACTTTCTGCTTATGAATATTTGCCTACAATTCAAGAAAAAAGGTTTCTTGGTCTTGTTTATCCTTCACTTGAGACACTAGTGATGATTCAACCCCATTCATCACCACTACTCTACCTTCATTAGAATCCATCAACTGGACTACCAATCGTGCAAGTGTGTGCACATCCTTGTCTAATTCCTTCTTTTCTTTCTCAACATGGACAATACTACCCATAGATTGTTTGCTCAAAGAATAGGCACCAATATTAGTCTTCCTGGGTGATAGAGAATACTCATTTCATAATCCTTGAGTAATTCTAACCACCTCTTATGTATGGGGTCAAGCTCTTTCTGATTGAATACATACTGAAGAATATTTTGATCGGTGAATACATCTACATGCACACCATAAAGATAGTGGCACAATATTTTCATGGCAAACACTTCCGCATCAAACTCTAGATCATGGGTTGTGTAATTTTTCTCATGAATCTTTAGTTGTTTGGACGCATAAGCTATTGCTTTGCTATTATGCATTAATACACAATCCTGTCCAACTCTGGACGCATCACAATACACCATAAGGACTTGTGTACCATCCAATAAGATCAACACTATGTCAGTAGTTAACCTAGTTTCCAATTCCTGAAAGCTCTTCTCATAAGCTTCAGACCATTGAAACTTTGTTGTCTTCTAAGTCAACTTGGTTAACAAGGATGAAATAGATGAAAACCCCTCGACAAACCTCATATAGTACCCATACAATCACAAGAAAATCCTAATATATGTGGGAGATGTGGGTCTATGCTAGTTCTACATTGCATCAATCTTCTGAGTGTCAACTCACATATGATCACAAGAAACAATATGGCCTAAGAACGCCATATATTCAAGAAAAATTCACATTTAGAAAATTTAGCATACAACTTTCTATCTTTGAGATTTTGGAGAACTATTATGAGATTTCTAGCATGACCCTCCTCATTCCAGGAATAAATTAGAAAATCATCAATGAACACGATAACAAACATACCAAACACAAGGCTTAAACACTCTTCTTATAAGGTCCATGAACACTACATGATCATTAGTCAAGACAAATGAAATAAAAAGAAACTCATAATGACCATAACGGGTCGTGAATGATGTCGTGGGAATATCACTCTCTCTTACCCTCAACTAGTGAAGCTTGATCTAAGACCTATCTATAAAAATTGCACCCTGAAGTTGATAAAATAATATCATCAATTCTCGGAAAGGGATACTTATTCTTGATAGTAACCTTGTTCAATTGGCGGTAATCACTACACATCCTAAGAGAACCATATTTCTTCCTCATAAATAAAACCGGAGTTCCCCAAGGTGAGATCGTGGGTCGAATAAATCCTTTATCAAGGAGATCTTCCAACTGCTCTTTTAACTCTTTTAACACCGCTGGAGCCATTCTAGATGGAGAAATAGAGATAGGTCGAGTATAAGGAAGATTATTTATACCAAATTCTATTTCTCTCTTTTGAGGGACTCTGAGAAGGTCATCTGGAAAGCCTCAGGGTACACACTCACAACTGGACCTACTTGATAGATGATGTCTCAAAACTATAGCCATTAACTCGGACTAACTGATAGATGTACCCCTTGGAAACTACTTTTTTGGACTTATTGTACGAAATGAAATGACCCTTACGCACTAATGAACTACTCCTCCACTCTATAACAAGATCATTAGGAAACTGGAACTTAAATACTCGAGTTCTACAATCAACTGAGGCATAACAAGTATGGATCTTGTTCATACCTAGAACAACATCAAAGTCCCCGTGTCTAGTCAAATTAAGTCAGCCATGGTGTCCTTATTATTAACAAAAATGACGCAATAATGATAAACTCTCTAAGCTAGAACAGATTCACAAACAAGTGTGGAAACACTGAATGTATCAAGAAGTTGCTCAGGAAGGATCTCAAATCTCATAGCAATATATATAAGTCAAAGAATATAGACTCGCACCTCGATTAATCAATACATATACATCAAAATTAAAGATTTTGATCATACCAGGGACAACATTAAGTGAATCATGTTTCCCTTGGCGACTTGTCATAGCATACTTACGGTTTGCTCCTCCGCCTATCCCTAAAGTAGCTCATCTAAGTGAACCTACGTCTGGTGAAGCTACTGAAGAAGATTGGGCTCTATTGGCCCTATGACAACCTCCCAACCTATTATTTAGGTACTCTCTCATTAAGTGAACAACTTGACCACACTTGAAGCAACTTGTGGAGACATCAAGAAATTCTCCTTGGTTATTTCTATAACACTTAACACATGTTGGAGTCCAGTTGGCCCTTATGCCACACTACTCTAAGATTGATTAGGTATAGCTAAGAAGTCTTGCAAATTATTATTCTTGAACTCACCACTATTCCTTGGTGTTGGTGCACTAGCAGATGATGGAAAAGGTGCAGTTGGATTTTGTCGAAAAGATTTCTGGTTTGCATTTCCGTTCTTCTACTATTAAGACTCATTACCTCTATTCTTAGCTTTCTTATTCCAAAACTCTTCTCTATCTATCAACTTATCTTCCTCAACCCACTTCACATGGATTATAATCCTAGCATTGTACATATATTTGATCAACATAGCTTCATTTACCTCTTACTTGACAGGCGAGATAACCACAATACAAATAGGGTCATCCTTTTTCTCATGTGAGCAACCATCTCCGGAGCATAACATGAAAATTGAGTTAACTTGAGGCAGGACTCATACATACTCATGGATTCCTGCTTCAAGTTAAGAAATTATCTTACCTTCGCCTCCCTCATCTCATAAGGAAAGAAACGTCCCAAGATTGCGTCTTTAAACACAATTGAAATCACAATTGGTGCCCGTTCAAGTCTACTCTTTTTCTATTGGTCGTACCCGACTCTTGAAACACCATTTAGTTTGTATGTATCTAGTTCCACATGCTCAGCATCTGCAAGATGCATCACCTAAAACACTTTCTATAACTCTAACAAATTTTTTCGGATCCTCAATGAAACTTGAACCTCAAATTCTAGAGGATTCATCTTCAAGAACTCACGGGTCCTTGATGTATCAGCCACATCCTTTCGAACCCCTCTCTGCTGACCAGCTTTATTTGCCACATCTTCGCTCAACATTCGAATATCATCTCGCACCTTAACATTAGTGACCTCCTTGGGGTTTCACTTTTGGTATATTGTGTGCCCTTGATCCTAAGGGTCAACATTCCTCCTTGTAGGATGACTTCCAACAATTCTTCGTGGATGCCTCATCCAAAAATAGCACAAGCATGAGTTTGAAAGAAATTTTATAGAGTTGAACTCTATTGCATGAAAACGAGTAAAAAGGATTGGAGTTGTTTCCTAAGTGTTGTAGCCTCCTAATTATAGATGTGTTGTGCTTCACACTAATAATTAGGACTCTACAAATAGGGCTCCATAGACACCCTAAGACTGTTGAACTTTGTGCTCTGATACCAAGTTTGTCACGACCTAAGACAACACCTTGGATGTAACTGGCCCTTGAGAAACATTGTTGGTTCCCAAGAAAACCCTTGCCTAACTCAATACTCATCAAAATTCTTATTCAACATTATATGAACTCAAAATTAAAGATTTAACTCAAACGTCTAAAAACATAACTCAGAACATTTAAAAACATTCAACTTGCCAAAAGAGGCAACTCAAGTATAAAACTTTAACAATTTGAAATGAAACAGAATTCTCAAAGCTCTACTGTCTATGAAGCCTCTAAGTACTCTGATGGATGTCGGGAAAATACCTCCGATCATCTTAATAAACTGAAAATAAAAATGAAGTGTGGAGCCCTATCGAAAGCACGGAGGCTCATGAATTAAACTCTAGGACTCCAAGTGGTATGAGCCGAGGGCATGTTGATAACCATGGTTACCTGTATCATCTTCATGAAAGATGCAGGCCAAATGTCATCAGTACATAGAATGTATGATCTTGCAAGGGGAAGTCTACAGCACAAACATAAGCTTGATATGATAGAAAGAAAGAAAATGATGAGAATTAGACTTAACCAACATAGAACATGTGAGCCAACATTGAATCTGCTGCCTACCCCACACCGAAAAATAGTTGTCCTACTTTCCTAAGGTAGGACCATACTCTTAGCTTAGGTGGATCCAATATCTAAGTAACCTATGTGGGCATATATTTATGGTATAAGGAGATTGCTACTAGAAACTCAAACTCTACTAACGGGAGTTCTTTCATCTCATGAGACTTTTTCTAGAAACCCGACCTCAACTAACAGAAGAGCTTCCATCTCAGATCCATATCCACTCGATACTAACCGTAATACGATGGAGTTCATTTTAAGTCTATACTTAAGTTCATCTTTGTGGAAGAATTTTTGACACTCAACCCAACATAACACATAATATAGCTCATAAATTCAATAAGTAAGACTAGTCTTCCAACATTAGAATCACTACATATGACAAACCTTTCAAATCATATCATATTCATGCATAAGTGTGTATATAAGAGAAACCTTTGAACAAAACAACAAATAGATGATGAGCATAGTCACTTTAATCTCATAGTGTTTTTAAATCATATACTAAACTTCATAAAACATGCATAATATCATATCTTTCCCTTTCAAGGGTCAAAACTCATATTAAATCAACACATCTAGAATGACTACATTAGGCATGGATATATTCATAATCATATAAAATCAACATATCAAGAATGACTACATTAGAAATGGATAACATCCTAACTCATGTGATTCTATCACTTTGTGCATTCAAACATTCATGAGGTAGATTAGTTGGGTAAAGTCCTTCCCTAACAAGTCTATCTAATAGTCTACCATCATTAAGTCAACTTCCCTCTTAGGGCCTTAACATGCATAATCCATCATATTATCTTCATATTCAAAACCCTAGAAGTTAATATTCATAATAATGCATCTTTGCTCTTAATAACATTACTCCTTAAAAGCATCCTATGAACCTATATTACAAGGAATTATAATCACATGCTTCATTATTAAGCTATTATAGTCATAAATCATCAGGAAAGCTTAATCTCAATCGTTACTAGCATGATCCATCATATGTACTTTAATCTTAGCTTATGCATCGCGGAAGTTGAATGTGCATGAGAGGAATTACCCAACACATGGTTTAGAGTTGGCAGCGGTAGTTTTTTCTCTTAAGATCTGGCGACATTACGTCTATGGTGTCAGTTTGAGGTGTTCACTAATCATCGTAATCTACAACATATATTCACTCAAAAGGATCTATATATGATACACAGAAGGGGGATGGAGTTACTCAAGGATTATGATGTGACCATCCAGTATTATCTGGGTAAAGCTAATGTGGTTGTAGACGCATTATGCCGGAAGGCGGTGAGTATGGGTAGTCTACTTTTCTTGGGGTTGACCAAGCGACCTTTGGTTGAGGAAATTCAACATTTGAAGTCTAATTTCATCAGTTGGTTATCTCAAAAAAAGGTGGTGTATTAGCTAGGATTGGGGTAAGGTCCACCTTCCTTGAGGAGATCAAGGCCAAACAATGGGAGTTTAAATGAGATAAGGAAGAAGACAGAGTCTGTTCAGGCACAAGATGTGCTTAATTTTAAAGGAAGAACTTGTGTCCCTCGAGTAATGAGTTGATAGAGAAATTGTTGGCAGAGTCTCATGGTTTGCAATATTCTATTCATCTGCGTGTGACCAAGATGTATTAGATTTGAAGCAACTTTATTAGTGGTCTGTCATGAAGAAATATATGGAGGAGTTTTTGTCTAAGTGACAAAACTACAACAATTAAAGAATGAGTATCAAACACCGGAATGTTTAGTTCAGATAATGCCAATTTATGAATGGAAGTGGGAAAGGATAGTTATGGATTTTGTGGTTGGTCTCCTTAAGACCTTGGGGAATTTTTATTCTATTTGGTTAGTGGTTGACAGATTGACTAAGTCAACCCACTTCATTCCAGTCAGAGTAGACTAATGCGCAGCAATTGGCTAAGGTGTATGTAAAAGAGATTATAAGGCCGCACGAGGTGCCCCTTTCTATCATCTCAGACCGTGGTACGCAACTCACTTTCAAGTTTTTGAAAAAATTCCATGAGGACTTGGGTACTAAACTCACTTTTAGTACAACTTTCCATCCACTAATGGACAGGTAGTCAAAGAGAATGATTCAAGTGTTAGAGGACATGTTAGGAGCATGTGTGATTTACTTTTGAGGATATTGGGACAAGTTCCTACCGTTGTGTGAGTTCTCCTACATTAACATCTACCACTCCAGCATTGACATGCCACCATTTGAGGCACTTTATGGGAGGGGATGTAGATTACCCATAATATATTTTGAGGCTAGAGACGTTAAATCTTTGGGGGTTGACTTGGTGAAGGACACACAAGATAAGGTAAGAACAAATCCAAGCTAAGATCTTAGCAGCCCAAAGTCGATAGAAGAAGTATGCAGATCATAAGGTAAGGGACATGGTATTTTAGACAGGTTAACAAGTTCTTCTTAAGGTGTCACCCATGAAGGGGTGATGATATTCTGCAAGAAGAGCAAGCTTAGTCCATGATACATTGGACCATTTCAAATTCATGACTATGTAGGGAAAGTGTCTTATAGATTGTCTTTACATTCTAACCTAGTAGGAGTTTATCCGATATTTCATATGTCTATGTTGAAGAGATATCATGACGATAGGGATTACATCATAAAATGGGACTTAATTTTGTTATACAAAGAACTTTAGTATGAGGATGAACCGATTCCAATTCTTAATAGTGATGTTTGGAAACTGAGTACTAAAGATATTAAGTATATGAAACTTCAATGGAAGCATCGTCTGATTGAGAAAGCTACTTGGGAAACCGAGAAGGACATGTGTGACAAGTATCAATAGTTGATCGACGATTAAGGTACTACTCCACTATTTCTTTAGCCTGTTATCCTAATTTTCCCATCGAAGACGAGTGATGGGTAAATTGGTATCTATTGTAATGACCTTCTCCCGTTGTTATAGAAAATCTAATGGGAAAAATTTGTGCCGGAAAACCTTTCACTAGTAACCTGAGAATTCCTAGCCTATTCTAGGTTTGGATAAAATTGGAGTCACTGAGGTCTAGGGGAATATGGTATAGAATGAGAGATCTAATTATGAGTTTGATAACATGAGTATATAGCTAAGAAACTAAGGACCCCTTACGACTTTATGGAATCAAATTCGGGTGAGTAAAACTCCCGAAACTGACTTTAAGGTGAATGGGTAGTATCTGATTGTCATGGTTTGAAGGTGTGTTATGAAATGGGGGTTGGGATCTCAACTTTTTTCACTCTCTGTTTCGGCCAAGGTGCCAGGGCGGGAATTATCCTGCAAGGGCAAGACAGTTGTGGTGGGTTGTATCTCACTACAGCGGGCCAGTGGTGGGTTGTGTCCCAAAACCATCATTATACTTCAAATATCATTCTTAAAAGCTAGGAGATGACCCTAGGAGATTTCTTGAAAGCTTTCCACTACTTTTGGTGCAAAAGGTAAGGTCTTAATCCCCCAATCCATTTTTTGGTCCGTAGAACTTAGATTCTTAGTTATTAATCATTTGGGGGGGGGGGGGTACAGACGGAATTAGATGGTGGGAAAAATCGCTAGCTATAGCTTAGGATCATGGATTTGGTCCCGGGGATATTGGATTTGTTATAATCCGGGTAAAATAGACTTTAATTATTGATCCTTGTGCTATATTACGTGTTTGTAGACGTAGAACAAGACGAAATAATCTAGAAATCGAAGAATCAAGTTTTTAGGAGAATTGAAGCTTGGTTTTGACTTTTGTGGTGGATGATGATTTGATTTCATGTTTTTGTGATGTATTTTTATATTTGCTTCATGTAATGGATGTGTGTACACAAATGTTGCACTATTGATCACATCTAATGAAAATGAGTATGAATGAATGATTGTAAACCATGAATCAACTATTGATTGTATGATTATGAGAATGTACATTGTGATTGTTATAGTGGCACGTTGAATGAATTGAATGTCACATTCCGACAAACTAACTAGGATTGGATGTCATGTACCGACATACATATTCGAATGGGTGTCACGTTCTGACACACTAACTTGGATCGGGTGTCTGGCACACTATTACTTTGAGTATGGGTTCCATGAGAGGACCATTGACTTGTCATATATGTGTATTATTGAGAATGTGGAATGGTACATTGATCTGAAAAAGATAACTAATATTGTATATGTTCATTATATGTATGTTTACTATGATGTGATTGCTTATACATCTTTCACTTACTAGAACTTTTGTGTGATCATACTAGTACATTGTTGTTGTGTATTTATATTGCACTTGCTCTTTCTTTGTTTAGTACATGGCATATTTAGGGGCTACTAGCAGACCTCATTTAGGAGATTAGTTAGCAACATCGAATTCAAGGGTGAGTCATTGAATGTACAAGTATGTAATATACGAGTGTCACGACCAGGGGTACCCTCAAGACGTAACACGGTGTACTCGACCTCGAAGGGGTCTAATACAAGCCATTTGCATCATAACATAGGTAATAGAAAAGTACGAAAAATTTAGAACTTCTTTAAGACCATACAATTCAAAATATTTCATAAGCAAGCGAAAGTCTTACTAAAACCTTTGTCTCAAACCATATATTTAATACTCATGAACAAAAGTACTTGGATGCAAACCATATAAAGACTAAAAAACATGAAGAAATGACATAAAGGTAAAGTGGGTGTTGTCCTCAAAGCTCTGAGGACTCCCAAAGGTCTTCAAATCTTCTAACTCCTTGAAACATAGACTTCAAAGCAACTCAAGACTCCAACCCTACATTTGGTTAGAATGTAGGCAATATGCATTAGTACAAAATTTACCAAGTGTGAAATCTAGCACAACATCATAAGAGCATCTCAAAATGATTAGTCAACATAAGACATAAGCATAAGAGATAATAACATAGTTATAACGCAATCAATATAAACATAAGTCAACATAAGATATTTAATGAGCATAGGAGATACATCATGTTCATGGCATAGTCTTTACTTAGAATTTCATGGTTACATACTTCAACCTTAAGTCCTTCATATTACAAGAGAACTACTTCACAAGCCATCTCCAACTATACTTTTTCAATGCAAGGATAGAATCTCATACTACCATCCCAGCTATGTACCTCTCTTTGGTCATTCTTGGGCATATTCCACCTTCACATTCAAGACTTAGGTATTCATGCATCCTAATCATAATCTATGTACATGGTAAACTCTTAAGATTTTCTATGACATAAGGGTACCATACTTCTATGCAACTCCAAGACACACTTGTGTAGTACATGAAAGGAATCCCATACTACCCTTCACACTAAACATAGCTTTGAAGTCATCCTAGTCATATTCACCAAACTTTGGCCTCATTATAAGCTTAACTCTCTTAACTAAGTAAATCTATCACCTTTAGTGAACTATAACTAGGACATGCAACTCTAGCCCAATCTTATTTCCAGACTTCTCTTGAGTGACCCTAAGTCATACATGTGCAATGCATGCATAGCACCCCATAATACTTAGATTATGCAAGGTCACTGAAGTTAGAGTAGGAAATTCCAGTGAAAGCTTCATCCTAAGAAGACTGAAGAAGAGCAAAAACATTGGGCATTTCATATTCCAAAAAGGCTAGCTGCTGATTTCACTCAACCTCTCCTCGATAACCATGCTATGATTTTCCAATACATCTAGCAAACCATTTCAACTTTCAAAATAACTATCCAAAAACCATTTTGATTCGATCAGTTAGTTAGCATATAATCTTGTTTAATGAAGAAAGGAAGTAATAAGAGCAAAAAATGAGAAACTTATCTTAATTCTGACGTTTAGAGAAAAGTGAATTGAGAGAGTTGGAGGTTTTTTTTTGGAAGAAGTAAGGGGTAATGGGGAATATTTGCCCCTTTCCCCACTTACTGTTGTCCGATCTCCCACTACAGTGGCAGAGCTGCTTGTCCAGCAGGCAGAACTTGAGGAAATCTTGGAGTTGTTGACCTTCGCGTGTTGGTTGATAACTACCCTAGCATGGAAGCCTAGTACTCCTTCCGAATAGTGCATTTTGACCCCTCTATTCTAGCGTTTGTCTACCGTTTTAGGATTTTGATTTATTAGAGGTCGGAAACTTTTGTCGTTCCATAAAACAGTTATTTCGCTAGAAGAGAGCGTCCCAAAGTGAGAGTGTGATGATCGATCCTAAGTCGTTCGGGGACGAATGAGTGGTAAATTGGTATCTATTCTAACGACCCAAACCGTCGTTATTCAGGAGAGGCGTGAAAATTTGGGACCTTCTCCTGCTAAAGCGGGGCAGATACCGCTGGTGCGGTGGCGCTGCAGTGGCAACTTAGCCCACCAAAATCCGAATTTTGAGGAGCTGGATCGGTGAGGCAAAATCCAAATTTTGAGGTAATCCTTATTTTTCCATCTTCCCAAAAATAATCTATAGGTCGTTAATTACCCTAGAAACCCTGGAAAAGTTATTCTAAGCTTGGAACAGAAGGAGAATGAGCTTTCTAAATGGCGGTGATAGAATCTTGCAAAATGTTGGACAGATTCACCGTAGTGAATCCAAAAAAGCTGGAAAAAGGCATCAAAACTCCGTGAAATTACTTGAAACCCAGGTAGGTTAGATTTTTTTATGCATTAAGAATTGTAATTCCGTGCTTATCGTGTAATATATGAAATTAATAATAAGAGATATGTGTGGAACTTCGTGAACAAAGTAAATTCCATGGAAAAAGTTATAGGTTTGTAACATGTTTGGGTGAGTGTTTGATGTAGCAAATTGATGATTGACCATGTGTTCTTAGTTATTTATTGAGTAGAATTTTTTCATTAAACAAGGGTATCTGGTAGAAGATAATAAACGTTGGTCTATGCTAAATTTGACCCATCGAAGTAGTAAATTGAGGAATTTTAGCAATTTAGGTTTAAAATTCCTAATGACGAA
Organism: Solanum lycopersicoides; assembly: GCA_022817965.1. Classification (NCBI taxonomy): domain Eukaryota; kingdom Viridiplantae; phylum Streptophyta; class Magnoliopsida; order Solanales; family Solanaceae; genus Solanum; species Solanum lycopersicoides. The sequence continues at coordinate 26,806,757 of CM040626.1, forward strand.
CACTGAAGAAGAAGTAGTAGGGTTGAGTTTGGTCTTTTACGTAATTAAGAATAGGATGGGAAATTCATCGAGGGTGGTTGTGACTTCATGATTGTGATGTATGCATGTTCGTGCTTCATTGTGATACTTCTATGTATATTAATATCTCAATATTGATCAGGTTGTTGAAATTGAGATAGATAAATAATATAGCCATAAAATCATTATGTAAATGTGTGACGTTGAAGATATACTTGGGATGTGATTGTGGTGTGTGATGGGGATTGGATTGCCACGTTCCGGCAAGCTAACTTGGATCAGATTATCACGTTCGACATAAATAATTGATTAGATTGCCATGTTCCGGCATAAATATTGAATCGAATTGACACTTTTCGGCATAAATATTGGATTGAGTTGCCACGTTCTGACACAACTATGGGATCGGATTGCCACTTTCCGACAAGCTAACTCGGATCAGGTACCGCGCCGGTGCACTAACAGTTTGAGTTTGGGTACTGTGAGAGGACCAACTAATTGTGATAAGTTACAGCGAAAAACATGTTATATTTCGGTATTGTTATATGGATACACTTGTGGTGATTGTTTTCTTACCAAATGATGACAATGTGTAGGTGGAACAATGTGTGTGTATGTGAGTGTGGGTGTTGTGTAGATATTTTATGATGTGTACTTGTTGGGAATGATTGAGTTGAAGTGTTGAATGCAATGTGTGATTGATATAAGGAGAAACTTTATGGCTTGGGGTAGATAAGTAACACACCCCGGAAATTGTATGACCTAAGGTATAGCCTAACCAGAGGAATTATGACCTTAAAAGAGGTAATTACAGTCCTAAGTGTTTGGGGAAAGAGTCGTAGAAACCTTGAGGGTTTAGAGATGAGAAATGAAGAAGGCAATGGTTACGTGTCGCGCGCCTAAGGTCAATTCTTTAAAATTTCATCTCCGAGGGGTGGAGTTGAGCCGAGGTCTTCTACCTCAAAATGCATTTTCAAAAAAAGAATTTGGATCGCATTGCTCGTCGCAGACCCACCTCACAGATTTAACAACTTCAAGATTTTATGAAAAGTCAAGTTGGACATTTATTTGAATGTCCGTCTAGTATATGGGTGTTTTGGGTATTTTGGGTAGGTTAATATATATAGATTTTAGTCATTTTCCACCCAATTCCCAAACAAAACTCAAACTCACAATTAAAATAAAAAAGAAGAATTAGAAGCTCTACCTTCTCTCTAGTTTGTCTGTCTCATCAAACCTCCATTGAATAACTTTAGAGCTCCAAGAAGAGGATCATTCTCAAAGATTTCAACTCCAATTTTGTGGCTAATGTAACAACCCTAAAAATGACTATGCTAAGTAATGTCTAACGTATCTAGAATGCCTAGATTAGATCGAGTTCAGACAAATTGATGCGCGTAGAACCAGACCTCTGAACCTCTGCAACAACCAAGCCAACTAACTTGGTGAGTTAGTTGAGCTAGGAAAGGTTGGGTCCAGCCATGTAGGGCACCCGAATATGAAGATTTACCCGGATGAGTCTTAACCAGACTTAAAAAGGGGTAATCTTAAGTTTGGAGGGTCTAGGGGTAAAATGGTCTTTTCCAGGCTAAGGGTAGTATTGTAATTACCCTAAATATTTAATCAATTAATTAATTAATATGGTGGAGTGGCAATTCGGGTAGAGGTTGCCGAATTTGACCCTTTAAGCAAAATCTAGCTTCACCCGGGTTCGAGCCTTGGTGTAAGCAAGGATTAAATTAATTTAATTTTATTAAGTGAATTAGTTGAATTAATTAATATTTAAAAAAGCTGATTTAAGTAAGGGAAAAATCGGATTTTTAATAAAAAATAATAATAATAAAATTAATAAATAATGAGGAGTCCTAATCCTCTCATTCTCACGTCTCTCACTCTCATTCTCACGTCTTTTATCATTAAAATAACTTAAAATAATAGTTCTTCACTCTTGAAGAACTTACACACAAAAACTCAAACGAAAAACTAAGCTAAAAACGAAAATCAACAACAAGTTCTTGACGGGATTGTGCTTGAAGTTTCGGTGGTGAGGCTTGGTTTCATGGTAAATTGGCAGCATTTAAACAAATTTTGAACGACATTAAGGTATGGGTTTCTCTCCTGGACTCCTTTCTCCAAGAGAATTTCCTTTCCACGAATTCAATGAATTTTGAAACTAGGGTTGTTCCCGTTCTTGTCAAACTCCTTGTCCCTAGTATCCTTCTGATTTCAATCTGAAATAGGTTAGAGATCATGTTGTTGGTATGATTGCTGCTAGTTTAAGTATGAAGTGTGATTTTCGTAATAATGTGTTCATGATTATGTGTTTGGAATTGTAAGCATGTTAATTTATGCCAACCGAAAGTATGTGAAAAGTGATGTTTGTGCAAATGTTTGTGTAAATCATGATGTGCAAAAGTAGTGGAATGTTGCTGTATTTAATGGTAATTCTTGGCTGAATATAACCATGAAAGAAATATACTTAAAGATGCACCAAATGATTCATGAAACGTCCTAAGATCTAATGTACAAATGATGATAACAAGGAGCTGAAAATAGTGAACAAATTTCCAGCATTTGGTAGGTTGGGTTCGCCTAATCAAAGTGGTATAAAATGCAATGAAAAATGAATGTAAAATAAGTGAAATCACTAAGGATTGAACCCAATACATCATTACATGAAAGCTACAAAAAAATCAACAAAAGATTAAGACAAAAATGAATTGGAGGAGACTAAATTTCCAGCTTGCTGGAAATTGTAGTCTCTGCCAACTTTTAAGAATATAAAATTCGTTTAATTTTTTTTTTAAAAATGTGAGGTCATTGGGGATTGAACCCATGACCTCACCAAATGAAAATTTCATAAAAATTTCGTGAGAAAAATGCAAGGAAAAATAGATGTGGTGAGTGGGGATTGAACCAACAACCTCTTGAATGGATGAGAGAGTTAGGAGAAAAATAAAGGAGAAAAATAAATGTGGAGAGTGGGGATTGAACCCACAACCTCTTGAATAGATGAGAGAGTTAGGAGTAAAATAAAGGAGAAATATAAAATGAGGTGAATGGGGATTGAACCCACAACCTCTTGGATATGTGAGAAAGTTAAAAGATAAATTAAGAGAAAAAGAATGAGCTTGTAGGGGATTTATCCCACAACCTCCATGCCTTGGACGAAAAATAGAGGAGAAAAAGAAAGGAAATATTATGGGGTTGATGGGGATCGAACTAGGGTCCCCCAAATTTGAAAAATGCAATCACCAAGTTTAATATAAGATTAAGTGTTGCCCAAGGGATTCGAAATCGGGTTCCCTTGCCCAATTCCATATTGACACATAAGTCATACGTAAGTAAATATTTAATGAATGCTGCCTCTAAAGATCGAAATCAATATCTTGGCATATCTACAAGATGAATAAGTCTTGTACCACATAATCTTGGGTAAACATGAATCACTTAGACAAACTATGAATAAAGCCTCATGGCTTGTATGTGTGGACTCATAAGTCTAGCATACGTTAAAAAGTAAGTGAGCCTAAGATGTATGTGATGAAATGATGTAACCCTAGAAGGGTTAAGTAAGAGTGTGAAACACATTAAATGGCCAAGTGCATTGGCATATGATGAAATGAATATTCACGTGAAGGGGTGAGTAATTATGAAAAGCAAATGTGTTAAAGTTGATGAATGAGGTGACAATATGATAAGAGGCTAATGTGAAAGATGAGGGAAATCTCAAATGAGCATAAGTAAATGTTACCAAAACGTACTCACCTATGAGAGTGTAAAGCTAATGAAGAGACCAGTCTCTATGAACACTCTAATGAAAGTATTGAAGTTAATGCATACTTAATACTAATGATGAGATGAGAAATCATCTAATGAGATATGATGTCCTCGTGCTAGAATCCAGCTTCCATGATGTATGAGTTGAATGTAATGGAACTTTATATTGAGCACCGATAGGCTAGCTATGAGCGGTGATGCCTTCCTTCGGGAAAGTCGGAGGTTCACGTAACTCTCATGAGATGAGACTGTCCGACATGCCGGGTATGGGTCTCCTTATATCTCCTAGTCTTTGAACCTATACTGCCAATATAGGGATCTAGCAGGGTTCGACTCCCTCTATACGCTAGCATGTTTTGGTTCACTTTGGCCGGTGATTCCACCTCAATTCGGTGTAGGGATTACACACTGGATTTCATGATGCTCACATGATCTATGTCAGTTAAGGTTAAAGTTCCCAAGGAAAGAATGAGGCCAGCCTCAAATGATGCACATAATGAAATGAACAATACCAAACGTGTTAGGATAGGATAATCAAGAGGTGAGCTAGACTTAAGTAATGACACTAGGTTTTTCTTGGTCATTGCACAGCAAACCCAATGAGAGTCTTAAACTACATCCTAGGTATGACTAGTGATTGCAGTAGTATATGAATGAATGAAAATGAAGTACGTATGAATGAATGAAGCAGACTCTGTGTTTGCTAAAGAAGGCTCCCTAGTTGAGGTCCCATATGTTGAGCCCTCATTTTGGGAAGTCCTAATGTCAAGTCCATGATTCCAAAGGTCTCATGTCATATGAAAGAATGATGTGAACTACGTGATATGATATGTGAAATACGTTATGTGATGCTTGCAAAATGATAAGTATGATGATGCATGTTTCTCTCATGGCATGACTTTCCTAATCCAAATTTGGCAAGTCCACTGACTTTCCTAATCCAAATTTGGCAAGTCCACTGACTTTCCTAATCCAAATTTTGCAAGTCCACTGACTTTACTTTCCCTAAATCATGTTGTTAGGAAAGAGCTATTCTTACTCATACATGTCCTTGGTGTGTGCTTGCATATACCCATACTTAGTACAAGTGTGTACTAATCCCATACAATATCTACTTTTAGGTGCAGGCACATGTGAACGTTAGAGCTTACAGTACGACGTTGCAGCTATCCGGACGTGGAGCATTCATCCGGATTTGGTAGGCCCTCATGGTTTCGAGGACGCTTGCCCATTATATTCTAGATTAGATATAGGTTTGAGTTAGTAGAGTATGTTCCACTAGTGTTTCTTTCTCATCTTATTTCAGACATTGTATTGGTGCCATTTTGGTAAGTATACACTTAATGCAGTATGGAACTTTTTCTTTCATTTGATGATCTTAATATTAGATGGTTGATTGTGAACGTTTATGAGTTTAAGTAGAATGTCTTACATGAATGTTAAGTAACAAAATGTTCAAATTTTCCGCTAAAATTAACCTAGATGAAGCAACGATGACGTATGTAGGCTTGTCTGCGACCTCTGAGAGGTCAACGACGCCGGTCTCGTCTGGGGTCGAGATTCCGGTCGTGACAGCTAAGTCTTCATTAAGGTATTGTTTCTTTCACTCTTGTGATTCCTTTCCCCAAGAGGTCCCTCCAAAGATGTATTCAAAATCCCCCAAATCTAGGGTTCTCTACACATGGGTCTCCTTTGAAAATGAAATTATGAATCAATTATGATATATTATGATTACATAAGGTTGTTTAGGTATATATTGATGGATAATTGTTGTTGTTCACTTGAGATTCCCTTGGACCCAGGTTCTTCCTCAATTTCATAAAATCATGGATTTGATATGGTGAATTGTTGAAGATAATGAATATGTCAATTGTTTATATTGATCTTAACTATGTTATTGGTTCATGAATTACCATGTTTTATGTGTTGGTTATGCATTGTTGGGTGATTGAATTATGAAGTCCAATGAAAGGAAATAAGGTATGAATGATGGTTCATTCTTGAACTGAAGTATGAAAGGTGAATTACTTAGATAATAATGATGTTATAGCTAATGTGTTATAGTAGTGTTGATGTAAAGGTCCCCTCATCCTTAACCCTATGCACTTAACTAGCTATGAAGTATATATGTATGATATGGTATGATTTTTATATGATCGGAAGGTAGTTCTCATGATTATAATGAAATGTTAAAGTCAAAGGGTTTACTCACTTGCTAGTGTTTTGTAAAGTGAAAGGATTGTTCTCACTTATGAGAACTTATGATCTATTATGATAAGATGTTTACATAATGGTCTAGTAAAGGCTAATGTGAAATTATGTGATGACAAAATATGATTACTAAATGGAAAAGATGTTTAGCACCGAAAGGGCATGTAAATGAGATGGATGTCTAACGTTTAGTAAGTCTGGATTCCCACATGGGTTTCCTCACATCTAGAAAGTTAGGAATCCCTAGATATGTGTTGTCTCATGAGATGGAAACCCCCGTATTTAGCAAGTTAGGGTTTCTAGTAACACTATCCTTGACCCTTAACTTTGTGCCCACATAGGACTCTATATTAGTGGATCCACCTAGATAGCTATGTACGAAAGGTTACACCTTAGGCAAGTGTTAACCCTCTCTTTTCGGTGTGGAGTTAAACACCGGATTCCATGTAGCTCTCATGGTGTCATGTAGATTATTGCAACCTCTTTCTCTAATGTAAAATTAAATGAATGAATGAAATGTATGAACTCTCACTAGGGCTTTCTTAATGGGTCCTACATGGTGTAAGGGAGTGTATGAGACTTTTCTTACGCATTACACTTGTGGGATCCTAAGAGATGGCTGTAGTGGTTTTCTCCTATGACTATGTTTCTTATGATTTATCTATGTTAAGCTATGTATGATCTTCTTGAATTTGACAAATTATGATGTACTATGTTGTTATGAATGTATGTGTGAAGTAGGTTGTTAATGTGATACTTAGCTTTGGATAAGTTTATGGAATTCTATCCTTTGCATTTCACAAGTATTACTTGGGTTGTCTACATGTTGGGTTGGCTTATGATGCTTATTTTATGTGAATGTTGGGTTACTTGATAAAAAGCATGTTTTGACTAAAATGTCCTTTTATGCATGCATTGATAATTTTTATGCATAGTAGCCATACTTAGTATGTGTGATGTACTAACCCATATTTCTTCCCTTTTCCCAAAAAATATAGGTTCGGGCCGTTTAAGAGATTTCAAGGCTAATTCTCAATACACTTGGATTTGCTTCTCCAAGTTAGTGAGTCCTCAAGTTTGAGGAGAAGACCCTATATTCTAGCTTCTAGTCTTTGTTATGTTGAAAGACATTATTGTTGTATTTCCTGTTTCTAGACTTCTATTGATATAAGGTCTAAGAACCGAATTTCTATTTCTCTATGTCTAGATGGTACAATGTGACGAAGTTAGATTCTATTTTCCTTATATGAAGTGAATTTGAACTTCCAAATTAAAAGTTTTAAATTTTTCCACATTTTTATTCTACGATACATGCTATAGCGAATGCTAAGGGCTTGTATAAGACCTCTTTGAGGTCGAATCTGGAGGTTAGGACTTGGGGGTGCTGTCGGGTAGTAACAAGCTTGGTATTAGAGCATAAGGTTGAGAATAATGTAGGATTGATGTCATAATGTAGCACGTTGAGTAGAGTCCTGTTCATCACACTTATGAATGAGAGGCTATAAGATGCTTAGGAATTTTCACTCTCTTGTTATTCATTAGTCATTCCTAAGAGTCTTAACTCTACCTAGTCCTTTCTTCTAGTCCCTTACTTGTGCTTATAGGCAATGAATACAACAAGGACTAATGCTAGGAGGCCGGGGGGGGGGGGGAGAATGTGAATGAGACGGTTCCCCCTCAAGATCCTCAAAATCCTCAAGTTCCTATTGAAGAAGGGACTATGTCTAATGTTGAGATAAGGGCGGCCATTCATATTTTGTCTCAAGTGTTAGCTACTCTAGTTTCTCGGGATACTAGGGTGAAAGTGAACCCCAATGCTAGCACCACCGCCTCAAGGATTAGGGATTTCACAAGGATGAATCCCTCTAATTTCTTTGGCTCCAAAGTGAAGGAGGACCAGCCAGGGTTCATTGATGAAGTGCTCAAGGTGCTATATGCTATGGGCGTGTCTTCTCAAGAAAAGGCGGAATAGCCGCCTATCAAATCAAAGATGTGGATCAAGTTTGGCATGAACAATGGAAGGAGGAGAGGCCTATTAGAGAAGGTACAATTAGTTTGGAATCATTCAAGACGACTTTCCTTGTTAGGTTTATCCCCTTGGAACTAAGGGACAAAAAATGCAAGAATTTATCAATCTTCGTCAAGAGGGCATAAGCGTGAAGGAGTATAGTCGCAAGCTAACTCAACTATCTAAACATGCTCTTACTATAGTGGCAGATTCTATAGCTAAGATGAACAAATTTGTTATTGAGATATCCGACCTTATGGTTAATGAATGTAGGTCGGCTATGTTGATTCCTAGAATGGACATTTCTCGTGTCATGGTTCATGCCGAACAAATTGAGGAGCAAAAGCTTAAGCAAGTTGGTAGGAAGTTGAAGTAGGCAAGGGTCGAAGATGTAAATTCTTCCAAGACTAGGTTTGAGGTTCAAGACATCCAAGATTCAAAAAGAGGTTCTCCAACCAAGGTACTCCTAACACTCCAAGGGTTAACAAAGTTAAAGTGTCTAACCCCAAGCCTCAAGAGGAAAAACTAGTGGTTCTTAAGTTTAGAATCCTATTTGTGCTAAGTGTGGTAGAAATCATGAAGGCAAGTGCCTAGTTGGCATGGGAAATTCTTATAGTTGTGGTAAGAGTGGCCACATGAAGAGGGACTGGCCTATGTTAAAGACTCAAAAAAGGGAAAATGCTCAAGCAAAATAAAGTGGTCCGAATCCTGTTGCTCCTAAGAAAAATCGCTTCTATGCTCTCCAATCCCGAGGTGATCAAGAGATCTCTCCGGAGTTTTTACCGGTATGTTGCAAGTATTTTTTCAATTAATGTTTATGCATTGTTGGATCCCGATGCTACTTTGTCTTTTGTAACTCCTTTCGTTGCTATGAAGTTTGATATGCTTCTCGATGTCTTAGATGAACCCTTTGTGGTTTCTAACCCAGTGGGTGATTCCGTGGTTGCTTAAAGAGTTTATAGAGGTTGTACCATTTTATTTCCCAGTAGAGTCACATTGGTTGATTTGGTAGAACTTGATATGGTAGACTTTGATGTCATTTTGGGGATGAATTGGCTTCATGCTTTTTTTGCTTCCATTGATTGTAAAACTCGGGTAGTGAATTTTCAATTTCTTAATGAACCTGTTTAAGAATGAAAGGGTGGAAGCTTAACTCCAAAAGGTCGAATTATTTCATGTCTTAAGGCTTGTAAGTTGATTTCTAAGGGATGTCTCCATCATATTGTGAGAGTCAAGGATCTCTATTCCGAGACTCCTTCATTAGAGTCGGTCCCCTTAGTGAAGGACATTCTGGAAGTGTTTCCCGATTACTTTCCCGGAATTCCTCCCGAATGGGAAATAGACTTCGTCATAGATTTATTACCAGATACACAACCTATTCCAATCCTCCTTTATCGGATGGCCCCGGCTGAGTTGAAGGAATTAAAGGTTCAACTCAAGGACTTTCTAGATAAGGGTTTTACTTCAACCAAGCATATCTTCATAGGATGCTCCGGTATTGTTTTTGAAGAAGAAGGACATGTCTTTAATAGTGTGTATTGATTACCGCCAATTGAACAAGGTCACTATAAAGAATAAGTATCCACTCCCTAGGATCGACGATTTGTTTGACCAACTCCAAGGAGCGAGTTACTTTTCGAAAATTGACTTGAGGTCGTGTTTTCACCAACTTAAAGTGAGGGATGTTGATATTCAAAAAACGGAATTGCAAACAAGATATGGTCAGTATGAATTCTTAGTTATGTTTTTTGGTCTTACAAATGCCCCGACGGCTTTCATGGACCTTATGAATCAATTTTTTAGAAGTTATCTTGATTTATTTGTGAATGTCATTATTGACGACATCTTGATATACTCTAAGATTGAGAATGATCTAGTTTTCCAAGTCCTAAGGGATAACCAAGTTTTTACTATATTTAGTAAATGTGAATTTTGGTTGAGATCGGTTGCTTTTCTTGGTCACATTGTCTCTAGTGAGGGTGTAGAGGTTGATCTAAGGAAAATTATGCAATTAAGAATTTGCCTAGATCCTTAAGTGCTACCAACATTCGAAGCTTTTTGGGTCTGTCCAGGTATTATAGGAGGTTTATAGATGGCTTTTCATCTATTGCTTCTCCATTGAAAACCTTAACCCAAAATAAAGTTAAGTTTTAGTGGTCGGAAGCTTGTGAAAAAAGGTTTCCAATTATTAAAAGATAAACTCACCACCGCTCAAGTGTTGACCTTGACGGAGGGTATTGAAGGGTTTGTTATTTAAATTGACGCTTCCCGAGTGGGTTTGGGTTGTGTCCTCATGCAACATGGTAAGGTGATAGTATATGCCTCTACGCAACTCAAGGTTTATGAGAAGAACTACCCAACTCATGACCTTGAACTAGAAGCCATAGTGTTTGCTTTGAAAAATTGGAGACACTATCTCTATGGGGTACATGTTGATGTGTTAACCAATAACAAGAGTCTCCAATATATGTTCACTCAAAAAGATTTGAATTTGCGCCAAAGAAGATGGTAAGAGCTTTTAAAAGATTATGATATGAGTGTCCTTTACCACCCCGGTAAAGCTAATGTGGTTGCGGATGCTTTGATTCGAATGTCTATGGGTAGTGTGGCTCATGTTGCTGATGATAAGAAAGAGTTAGTTAAAGAGGTACATAGGTTGGCCCGGTTAGGTGTTAGACCAGAAGACTCTCCAAAGGGTGGTTTCATGGTTCACCATAACTCCGAGTCGTATTTAGTGGTTGAGGTGAAATCTAATAAACATCTTGATCCTTTATTGATGGAGTTGAAGGAATCCGTTCTTAGTTAATCTAATGAGTTTTTCACTCAAGGAGAAGATGGGGTGCTTAGGCACCAAGGAAGGTTGTGTGTAGCGGATGTGGATGGCTTAAGGGAATTGACTATGGAAGAAGCCCATGGTTCTCAATATTCCATTCATTCAGGTGTCATGAAGATGTATCGCGACTTACAAGAAACCTATTGGTGGAACGACATGAAAAGGGACATAGCAGACTTTGTGGCTAAGTGTCAAAATTTCCAACAAGTCAAAGCCGAGCATCAAAGTTTGGGTGGACTAACCCAAAATATAGACATTCCCACATGGAAGTGGGAGGATATCAACATGGACTTCATAGTTGGGTTGCCTCATACTCGAAGGCAACATGACTCGATCTGGGTCATTGTTGATAGATTGACCAAGTCAACATATTTTCTTCCCATCAAAGTCACTTATTCGGTGGAAGATTATGCCAAGTTGTACCTCAAGGAAATAGTGAAGTTGCATGGGCCCCTTTGTCCATCATCTCGGATAGAGCTACCCAGTTCACCTCTCATTTTTAGAGGGTTTTCCAAAGTGGGATTGGTACGAAAGTAAAGCTTAGCACCACATTTCATCCCAAGATGGATGGTCAAGCGGAACACACTATTCAAACCCTAGAAGATATGTTGAGAGCATGTGTCATTGACTTCAAAAGAAATTGGGATGACCACCTACCTTTGATAGAGTTTTTCTACAACATTAGCTACCATTCGAGTATTGCTACGGCACTATTTGAGGCCCTTTATGGGAGAAGATATAGATCTCAGGTTGGGTGGTATGAAGTAGGTCATTAATCTCTCCTTGGTTCCGAGTTAGTTTATGAAGCCCTCGAAAAAGTTTGAGTTATAAGGGATAGGCTAAAATGGCTCAAAGTTGGCAAAAGTGTTATGCCGACAATAGGAAAAGCGACCTTGAGTTTGAAGTAGGTGATTGGGTCTACTTTAAGATATAACCCATGAAGGGAGTAATGAGATTTGGTAATAAGGGAAAACTTAGTCCTCGATGTGTGGGCCTGTATGAAATTCTGAAGCGAGTCGGGAGTGTCACCTATGAGTTGAAATTGCCCAATAAATTGGCCCTGATTCACCCGGTATTCCATGTTTATATGCTCAAGAAATGTATAGGTGACCCAGTGTATATTTTCCCTTTGGAAGGTGTAGGGGTGAGTGAGAACCTTTCTTATGAAGAGGTTTTGGTAGAAATCATAGATTGTCAAGTGAAGAAATAGAGGAATAAAGAGGTTGCCTCTGTAAAAGTCCTATGGAGAAACCATCTACTAGAGGGTGAAACATGGGAGACCGAGGACGACATGAAGTCCCACTATCCTCATCTCTTTCCTACTACTCCTAGCAAAGGTTTATGTTAGTAGTTTCTCTTAATTTAGTATAAGTTGGGAGTCATATGTGATGATGATCATGTCATTATATTTCCTTGTGTGTGCATATTTTGATGGAAATTTGTGCTTAAATTGTATTATGAATTTTCATGAATTATGTTTCTCATGTTTGAATTACACTCATAGGTGTTGTGTGATATTGTCCTCATGAGAGTTGTATGAACATGCTTGATGTAGTTGTGAGAGAAAACTTGCATGTCATCTCTTTAATGTTCATGTTGAACTTATGTTGAATTGGAGAAGGTAGTTCCTCATTATATGATGTGAAATGGTGAGATTTTGTAATTGATGAGTTGTGGATTATTTTTTTATATTTTGATGCCATGATTACGTGTTGAAAGGAGTTGTGAATACCTCTTATGAGCTATGACTCATTATGATATGGCTTATCGTTGGGCTGCTATTCTTGAGTCTCTTTTTTTCCCTTATGAAGGTTTAAGGTGTTATTCGGGGACGAATGTTCCTAAGGGGTGAGAATTGACACACCCCATAAATTCTATGACCTAAGATAGAGCCTAACCTAAGGAATTATGACCTAAAAAGAGGTAATTACCGCATATAACGACTTATATTTTAGACTATGCAGAACAATCCTGAGGTGACTAGCATGATTTTCTTCATTCCTTGAATAAACCAGTATGTCATCAATGAAGACGATCACAAATAGATCTAAATAAAATTTGAACACTCTATAAGATCCATGAACGCTGCAAGTGCATTTTTCAAACCAAAGGATAGAACCAGAAACTTATAGTGCCCATATCTGGTTCTAATAGTTATCTTTGGAATATCACATTCCCTAACTTTCAACTGATGGTAGCTTGATCTGACATTGATTTCGAGAAGCAAGAAGCACCCTGAAGCAGGTCGAAAATATCGTCTATCCTAGGAAGAGGATACTTATTTTTTATTATCACCATATTCAATTGGCGGTAATCTATACACATCCTAAGGGAACAATTTTATTTCTCACAAATAAGACCGGAGCGCCCCAAGGTGAGGCACTTGGTCAAATAAAACCTTTATGTAACAAATCTTTCAATTGTTCTTTTAGCTCTTTCAACTCTGCTGGTGCCATTTTGTATGGCGGAATAGAGATAGGACGAGTATCTGGAATGATGTCTATGCCAAAGTCAATCTCTCTTTCAAGAGGGACTCTTAGTCGATCATCAGAAAAAACTTCTGGAAACTCATTCACTGTAGGAACTGACTGAAGGGAAGGTATCTCAACACTTGAGTCATTAACTCGGACTAAGTGATAGATACACCCCTTTGAGACTAACGTTGTCGCCTTTAGGTACGAAATGAAACAACCCTTAGTCACTACTAAACTACTAGTCCACTCAATGACTGGCTCATTCGGAATTTGGAACTTGACAACACGAGTTCTACAATCTATTGACGCATAACAGGCATGAAGTCAGTCCATACCCAGAATGACATCAAATTCTACCATGTCTAGTTCTACTAGATCAACCATGGTGTTCTTGTGATTGATGGAAACAGGACAATCACGATAGACTCTTTCCGCTAGAATAGACTCTCCAACAGGTGAAGAAACAAAGAAGAGTTCACAAAGTTTTTCAAGAAGAATATCCTACGGATTTGCAACATAAGGAGTTACAAAATATAAATTTGCTCCTGGGTCTAACAAAGCATAAACATTAAAAGTAAAGACTTTGATCATACCCGTGTCAACATCTGGAGAGTTCTCTTGCTCTTGGCGGTTTGTGATTGCATAGAGACGGTTTGCCCCTCCACCAGTACCTCAAGTGGCTCCTCTAGGTGCAGCGTTGTCTGGTGGAGCAACTGATGAAGATTGCACTTTATTGCCTCGGATTGCCACCTCCCTGCTTATTTTTGGACATTCTTTCATATAGTGCCCCTCTTGACCGCATTTGAAATAGCCCGACTGGCCATCACGGTACTTATCGGCATGGTTTCTACCACACCTACCATAAGCAGGAGCCCAACTACCTCTTTGTACCACACTACCCTGGGCTGGGCTTGTGTAGACTTAAAATTCTACGAATTTTGTCCATTGTACTCACCACTGTTTCTGGGCGCGGGTGCACTAGCAGACGATGGTGCATGCCCCTTCCATTTCTAAAATTGTGGCCGACCCAAACCACTTTTCTGTTTCCCAGACTCATTCCCGGTCTTCGCCTTCTTAATTCTGTACTCTTCTCTGTTCCTCAGTTTTTCCTCTTCAACTTGCTGCACATTGACCATTAGCCTTGATATGTCTGTATCGCCAATCAACATTGCATCCCTACCTTCTTTACTTGAAGCACGACCCAAATGAGCGACAAACAAACTCATTATGCTCCTCATATGCTTAACCATATCCGGATCATAGCGAGATAGTTAGGTGAACTTCAACCCATACTCATGAACACTCAGGGAGTCCTGTTTCAGGGTTAGGAACTCTCGTACCTTTGCTTCCTTCAATTCTCGAGGAAAGAAACGCCCAAATAAGGCTTCTTTAAAGCAAGACCAACTTGGATGTGGTGCATCCTCGACTCTACCATACTTCCATTGATCAAACCAGGTTCTAGCCACACTCTTCAGTTCATATTCAGCTAACTCTACTCTCTTAGCACCAACCACATGCATCACATCGAACATCAACTTCAACTCTTCCACAATGTTTTTCCGGATCCTCATTAGTGCTTGAACCAGTGAAGCTTGGGGGATTCATCCTCAAGAATTACCGAATCCTTGATGTGTCAGCCCCTTCTTGTCTTGGTTGGTCACAACTTGACTCAACATCTGGATAGCCTCACGGAACTCAACATTAGTAACCTTCACTTGAGGTTGTACTTCAGGAGCATTGGGTAATTCTTGTTCCTGAGCTTCTACATTTATCTATACGAACCCTCGCTGCTCTTTGTGGAGGCAATGTTATCTACAACGCGTGCAAGCACAATTAGATAGAGACTTTTAGAGATAGACCCTAACGCACGAAAAGGAATATGAAAGAAGTGAGAAATTCCTAAATGTTGTAGCCTCCTAATCATATATGTGGCGCGCTTCACACCAATGACTAAGAATCTACAAACACGGCTTCATAGACTCCCTACAACTCTTGAACTCTGAGCTCTGATACCAAGTTTGTCAAGCCCCAAACCTACACCCTGGACGTGTCCGGCACCCAGCGACCATTGTTGTCCTTGAGTGAACCCTTGGCCTGGCTTTCTTAACACATCGAAAGCCTTAACTTAACTCAGTTATAGAATTGGAAAAATTCTCATCAAATAACTTTAAATATTGTCTTCGCCAAAATTGCACTTAAGTATAAAATATAGAATCTAAAATAAAGAGACACAACTAAACTACTAACTATCCGTCTACAAAGCCTCTAAAACTACTTTGATGATGTTGGGACAAAACCCATAACATTCTGAAATAGAAAGACTGGAAAGCATACAAAGGATCCTCCGGAATGCAAGGAGGCTCACCACTGACTTTTGAGCTCAGATTGGATCAACGAAGGCTGCGTGCTTATCCTGGTTACATGCGTCTCCACCATAAGACGATGCAGGCCAACTGGCATCAGTACATTTAATATATGAGTATGCGAGTTGGAATGATAAACACAACAATAAAGCTTGAAAGGAGTAAGAATTAACTTACCTTGACTCTGCTCAACTCATGAAATACCAACTCAATATAAATCATTAAGGACACATACCATATAAACAAAACTTGTAAATTGTGTAAACACTTTATTCATTAAAGATAAAACAATAATAAACTCAACTTTATTATAATTTATGTGGGAGATTCTCTAACCGACAACCATCTCTATACGACAAAGTAATGGTACTACGTGTTACCGCATGTTGTAAGAGGACCGCTCTATACCTTGTCGTCGGTATAAAACCTGAACTGCTAAGTGGATCCACTGGTCTATTCTAGTAATCATTAAGGAATCATCCAAAAAGTATGATTCTTTATATGTCCATGCTGGATATAAGGTTTATGGAGACTTGAGTTAATATGAACTCGCATTGTCATATCGGTGCACAATACTACTCCCAAAATACTCAGCTCATATGTTTTTAAAACAACTTATTCTCTAGTTTGAGATAATTGCTCAAACTTAGCTTAAGAAGTTTTCATGGAAATCATAGTTTCCTTTTCTTTTACTAAAACTAGTCATAGGCTCTGTGGAAGTCTAGCTCCCTCTCTTTCTCAAAAGTTTGAAAACATTTTTCTTAAACTTTCAGGGACTACTTAGTTCCCTTATAACTCTTGAGAAGTGAACTCAACTTGCTACTCTTTGCTTAACTTGAAACTTCACTTTTAGGGAATACTTAGTTCCCTTATAGCCTTTGAGAATTTCACTCAACTCTTTACTCTTTCTTTAACTCGAAGCTTGATCCTTAAAACGAAGTTAAAACTTTTAATAAGACTCTTGGAATCTTTGAGAAACTTTACATTAACTTACTTCATAGCTTTATATTTAACTTTTTAACCCCCTTTATGTTGATCTAAACATTCCTTGAATGGATTATGGATTCAAGGTTTCTATTTGAGTTCTTTGATGATTTCTAGGTATTTAGAAATAATTTGAAGTAATTAGGATCATTGGAAGATGTTAATGTACCTTGGAAGGACTTAAAAGGACTAAACTACGAAAACTGGCCGAAAAACGCTGGGTTAAGCGTACTGGTGGCGCGCCGCGCCAGCCTCAGTTAACTGAGAACTAATTCTAGCACACTCGTGGCGCGCCGCGCCAGGCCTTGGTTGAGTGAGGCGAATTCCTGGCGCACCGCGCCTTCACCTACCCAGGTGCATCTGACGAATTTTTAAACTCGTTTTTCATCTCCAAACTCTCCTAAACTTCCTAGTTCTTTCACCAAACGACTGGCACTATTTGTACTATCAATAACTACTGAATTCAACTCAAAATATCTCGTAGAAAACAATAATATAACCAACAATGGCAGCCAACAATCCAATCAACAAAAAATCAAAACTTTCCTTCAACAACTTAACTTCAAACATGAAATCAATCCATAAACTCGCTGATTTGAAAAAAAATGGTGTGTGGCTGAATTAACCCAACACGAAATATCCCACATAACTTAAAGGGATCACCCCCGACGAAATCCTCGCAGCGATTCTTAGCGTTCTTGAAGAATTCTTGATCTTCCTCTTCTCTCCTCTTTTCTCCAAAGCCCTAAGCGTTCTCAAATTTGCTAAAACTGAGTTGGGACTTGTTTTTACCCCTAATAAACCCCTAAAATGAATTAGGCAATAATAGGGTGAAAAGACTACTTTACCCTTACTAAAATCCGGATTGGACCTCACTCCAACAACTTAACTTCCGAAAGGCATATCTCCCTCATACGACATTGAATAATGCACAAACTCGGCGCCGTTGGAAAGATCTTTCCAAGGGCTTTCCAACCATATGAAGAAATCACCCTAACTTCTCCTGAGCTGGAAGTTAGAGCCGTTTGAAAATGATCAAAACTCACTTTTTAAAATTAGGAAATTTTTCAGATTTCCCTATTTATTTCTAAAAATGATTATTCTTGGTTTCTTAACTTATTCTTAGTTATTTCAAGTTACGAGATATTACACTTATCTCTTATAGCTAAGCACGTGTGATATTAATTTAGGTTTGAATATTCTACTACTAGAATTAGGTCTATTGGAGATGGTCCATGTAACTCTACTATTCAAAGTTGAAATATTGAGAAAAACAAGAATGTTACGACACTTTATTGAAATGTGAGTTTTCTACTGCCTTATTTTGGCTGACTTCAGTTGATCTTTACTTTTCTAAGGTGAGGTATCGTGAATGCATTCAACAATTTGAATTTCACTCAGGTGTTTTGTTTCTCTTGTTCTGTCTTTATTTCATAGGTTTGTATATATGCCCACGACTAGTAAATGGTCCTGCGCTTCGCGTGGTTAGAACATTCTTCTTTAAATTTATTAGAACAAAACTTTTTTTTTGTATTTTGATGTTATAGTATTTTAATATAAATCTATTTTTAAAAGTATAGAGGTTATTCAATTGTACTTTACCATTTGTTTTATTATTTATTAAAAGAAAAGGCAAAATTACAAAAAATAACACTATTTTCTCCTAGTTTACATAATTTCATTTTACAGATTCATTAATTTGCTTTTAAATTTTTTATAACAGTTAGGTTATTTTTATCATCTATATGCATAGTTACATAGTATCTTTATTTAGAGAGTCAAATAAATATTTACCAATAAGTAGTATGTAGTCATTCTATGTTTTAAAATTAAAATTCAATCTTCCAAAATCGAAATTTCATATGCAATATAGTTATGATAGTGTTTTGGAACTGATGTTTTTAACAAACAAAACATTAAGGATCCTTGAAAAGGATGAAAAAGAAGTATGGGATAATAGGAAAAAAATTCAAAAAGTACTTTGGTGTGAGAGAATAGTCATCATCGTGTATCATATAATTGCAATTAAGTTCTAGTTTTAATTCTGACTTTCTATTTTTTTAAACTCCTGTTCATATTAACTTTATTATGACAACAACAAAAATCATATAAATTATTAGGATTGATCTCTTGGAGAAGAAGAGATTTCTTTGGAGAATATTGTAAATAAATGTATTGTGTAAAATGTTATTTGTTAATCTGCAGTAGTTGGATCTACATAGAGTCTGTACTAAAATAATACTTATAGCAAAAACTTCTACAGAAATATAAACATCAAAGTTCAAAACATGTGATAATAAAAAATAATTAATATCATAAGCATAAATTAATGATCGTAAAAAAACATATCAAGATCTATAATAATAGGATGAAACAAAAAGGAAAAATTGAGCTCACATAATACATAGTATCTCTTTGAAGGAAATTATTCTCCTCTATTACTTGAGGTTTACAAAATAGATCTCTAAGCATGAAACGATTTTACTCACCAGTGTCATGATACAAAAACAATAGTGTCAATGAGCCACTCAACAATAGCAAAGTACACAAATATTTAATTATGCAGTAGAAAAACAAGTAGTTTAGAATTTTCTTTCTTTTAAAATCAGAGAAAACTCTTCTATTTATAGACAACAAAGGGTAGTGTGAACAAATGCTTATTGTGCCTTATCGGAAGGTCAAAACTCTTCGGAAAAGTCAAAACTGTTCGGAAATGTCACAACTCGCGGGGAATTCATCTAAAAATGTATGTTGAACCTTTATATAGGGCATCTTTCACCCTAGAGTCAATCTAAAAATAGTTCTCAAGTTTCCAAAGTTTGTGATAACCCCAATTCTTACTCAAACTCATGGGTTCTTGCATAAAACATTCTCAATTGATAAACTATGATTACATTGAGGATTAATTGGTGATTTTAAGGTGAAAAACTCTATCAACCCATGATTTCACTAATCTCCTAAATTTAACTTATAAAGTGGGTTTTATGATTATGATTGGATGTTGATTAAATTATGCTTAGATTTGATTGTATTATTGATTTCTATGGTTCTATACATCTATGTATGGTGAATTATTGGATAATTGAGTAATGGTGGTTATGAATTTGGAGAATGGTAAGTGACCTAATTTTCATGCTATATTGGAATTGTTCTTGTATGGATTGATCCACTTATGGTGGAGGTGTTTGCTTTTATTTGTATTTTATGATCGTGACCTTAGAGGCATTATATGTTGAATTGGAGTATTGTCACGTTAATGTGTAATGTGACGGTGTTCATGAGATTTCAAGGTGATCTTGTATAAAGTGTCATTGTATTATGATTTGAATTATGTTCTCTCTTAATGTTCTTGTGTGATGATGTTAGAATGTGAAAGGTTCCTATAATATGATGTTATATCTTGATTTGGTAGACGTAGGTGCCTCTTCTTGATACTTGAAAGCTTATGGAATGTGATCTCTTGACTTAATTGGTTTAGACATCCTTTTCTTGATTAATGAATGAATGAATGTCTAGAATCGGTAGACCTAAACTTGGTACCCTTTATATGAATGGCTAATGATGCATTCCAGGCTATGTCTTGAACTGTAGACCTAAGCATGGTGCCCCTTCATGATGAGTCTAGAACCCGATGTGAATGTAAAACCTTGAAGTGTTACACCTTATAATGGTTCCTCGTTCTTGTGTGAGATGATAGACTTAGAGTTAATGGACCGGAAAGGTAGAATCCCTCTCTAATAAAGTCAATGATCTATCCTTAATGAACCTCGATTGGTAGACCTAATGTTGGTGCCCTTCTTGGTAGAACTACTATGGGTTGTTATACCTAATGTTTGTTCCCTCTCTAGTACACTATTGTGAATTAAACTACTCTATGGGAACCAAGTCTAAGTACCGAGTGGATATGGTTAAGATGGTGGCTCTTCCCAAGTAAGAGGCTAGAGCACAATGAACGTCTTTGGATATCCCCTAAACCATGTGCCTACATGGGATGTATACTAGTTCTATCCTTGGCAAGTAGAACACCTTCCACGGTGTGGGGTTTTATGATACCAGATTTTATGTCTAGATCGAATCGTCTATGTCGGTTAATTCCTATTCCCATCATGTGGTATGTGCACTCTAGTTACTCGATAGGTTCTACAACGTGTAGGTAGTAGTATGGGATGCTATCTACACATGGCACGAGTTGTCTTTGAAGGTGCTAAAGTGAGCTCCCTAATTCTTAATGAATAATATATGTAAGTCCTCTAAATGCATGAATGTTTCCTTAAACGACTCAAATGATGATTGTTGACTTATAGCTTAAATGAAGTTATAAATGAGTAGCTTACATGGGTAAAATGAGATTTTCGCATATTATGTTGAAGTATAGAGGTCTTGTCTATGGTAACTCGAGAAACACCTAGGTGTGGTGTGAAGAGGTAGTATTGTCTACCACTCCATGTCTTACTTAGATGCGTCTTATGGTAACCTAGATAGAGGTCCTAAGATTTATGAAATGGTTTACTTCACGAATAAGTCTATATGTTGTAATTGGTACTAGTAGAGCATGTCTATAATGTGGGTATGGTCTTGCCTGTGGATGGTGACTTATATTATGCCTCTTATACTTGTGTTTTATTAAGTTATATTGAAAATGTCATAAAAGCATGCATTTCAAAATAATGTCCCATTTTTTTTTTTGCATGTTTTCGCATGGTCATCATACTTAGTGCTTAATTTTGCTAACTCCATTCTTCTTCCATCTCAAACCGAGCTTCTTCAATTTCGAATGATAAGATAATTATTTTTTATAGAATTTCCAAAAAATATAATAGTTGTATCATTTTTATAATTTTCATATAATATATGTGTTTTATATAATTATGTATATAATTAGTATATTGTAAGAATATTTGTATACCATCACAAAAGATTTTACATTATAGTTAAATATTTTATTAATTTAATTTAGTTTAAATTGTAGTTATAACTTTGAGTTAATTAGTTTGTAATTAAATTAATTATTATATAATCGAATTAATTATTTTATTTCGTTATAATTAAGAAGTTCCTTAATGAATGACCTGAGAGACCCTTGTACTTGACTTTGTTCGTTAGTTGGACTCTTGTACTTATGACTTTACCTAATGGACCCCTAAACTCATTCAAACACAATATTTTAAGGGAAAAATTTCAAAATGTCAATATTTTGACATATAATAGGATTCATTGTCAATACTTTCAATATTTAGTAAAAATGTCAAAAAAGAAACAATTGTTAAAAACAAAAAGGAGAAATTAAGGGGAGAGAAAAATATTAAAAAGAGACAATTGCTTAAAAGTATTATCAGTTACAAAAATTCAAAAACAAAGAACAAATTGACAATTTATCAAAATACACCAACTTCCATCTCTTTCTTATTCTTTCACCATGTTCTAAAAAACACGCCTATCACCATTGTTCTAAAAATTTAATATTCAATTTTCTTAATTTTTTTTTGTTTGTAAACACGTTTATTTACCATACATTATCATATTTGAAGCATTTTATTCTACTAAGGCATCATTTTGACGTTATGAAATTATAATTCATCTTTTAAAATGTCTAAATTTTATGAAGTTATTGTCTATCATGTTAAGGTTATGAATTTTATGTATCTCCTTTAAGAAATTTTCCAGTATTCAGAATACAATACTCATGTATATTCATGGTTAGGTATTCATCCATCTTACATATGTATTTTATTTTACTTACTTCCAATATCACTTTGTATACCAATCAATTTGTATTTAGATTTGATTTTGTATTCACACTAATGTACTATAAAGTTTGTATTTAGATTTGATTTTGCATTTGTCCTAATGTATACCATAAAGTTTTGTATTTATATTTTGATGTCGTATTCATTCTCAACTATAAATAGCCAAAATACAGTTTATTTATGTATTCATTATATGTGTATTCATCCTAATTGCATCAGTCAAATAATTTTGTATTTCATTTTGCTCATTATATGTTTATACCAACTAGTTTATCTTTAAATTCGTATTCATTCACAATTTTAAATAATCAAACTACAGATTTGTATTTGGATTATCACTTTGTAAAAACAAATTTAACTACAAACTACAGAACATTCAAAATACTTTCAAATACTTTTGCGAAACAACTCAATATCTAAATGCTAATGTAGATTCTACTAAATCTGAAATATAAAAACAAATCATAAAAAAGATCAAAAAAAATCATTTAAATACCAAAAATCTGAAATACATAAATATTTGATGAGTATGTTAACAAACTCACATAAAAATTAAAAAAAATGACGGAAAATGCTCAATACATACAATCCAAAAATTCAACATAATGTGTGATTTTTAAAATAAAAAATCACAAAATAAATGATGACTTCCAAAATACCTTTATCAATTGAGAGATTTCTTGATTAATTGATAGATCTGAACAAATCGTTATAAACTTGAATAATTAGTTCTTCTTCAACAATGAGAAAGAATAATGGTAAAATTTTGATGAAAGAAAAAAAGAAGAAGAGAAATGTGAATGATGGGGATGGTGAAAACTGAAAAGTTGATGGAAGAGATAAAAAATTGAAAAGTGAAAGATGAAAAATAAATTTAATGGTATTAAAGCATAGGAAGAAGTGTAAATGGGTAATAGATGTAGAATCTGATTCAATGTTGGACTGTTTTGAGAAATAAAATTTGGATACAAATAACTTTCTAAAGTATTGACATTTAGATATTTTCAATAATTATTTTAAAGTGTAGATGTTTTTACTAATTAAGTTAGGGATTGTGACTAGTTTGCTAATATTCCCATATTTTAAACCATTTTCTCATCTAATGTGTGTGCGTGTACTAAACTCTTTTTACACACAAAATACCACATCATTTTTTCATGACATGTCATTATTATTATTATTATTATTATTATTATTATTATTATTATTATTATTATTATTATTATTATTATTATTATTATTATTATTATTATTATTCCAATGACACATCGGAAATCAAATTTTAAAAATAAATAATATTTTAAAATAAAAAAGCAATTTTCTCTCTCTTTCTCCTCTTCCCTCTTCATCTTCTTCGTTCCCATCCACCCTTATGCCTCACCCCAAAAATAAAAGAACCAGCATTTTCATCTTTCTCCACATTGCACACTCAAAAGTTTTTTCAATCATAAATATGATAGATTGTAATTAGCTCTTTCATATACTTTAGGTTATATTTATTTTGATTTGATAAAAAAAATCAAGAAAACATCAAGTTGGGTAAAATATATTTAGGAGTAAATTCAAGCAATAAATATTAAATTTATAAAAATGTTGAATGATATGTTTTCCTGCAAAAGCCTTTTTTATTTTATATTTGACAATTATGGTGATGGGGTGTATCTTGAAGAAGAATAATAGAAAAGGGGTAGAGACAGGGTGGGTGGTGTCTGGGGGTGAAAAAGAAAGAGAAATCGGGGTTGGGGTGGGCTGGGCTGAAGAAGAGGAGAAAAAATACGTTGTGGGGCTGCAGAAGAAGAGAGAAGGGGTAGGGGTAGTGTGTGCTCAATTGAGATTATTTTTTTAAAATTTTATTATTATTATTATTATTATTATTATTATTGTTATTATTATTATTATTATTTTATCTTATAATTTTGATAATTTTCAAATAAAATATTGCATTCACTTGCTTTAACACGCGTGTGATCTCACATTTGTCCAACTCAACCATTTTAATGTTACATAAGCTCGGTCAATGGTCAGAAGGGTTTAGCAAATAGAGTTTCTTCGAGTTTAAGGGTTCATTTGGAAAAGTGATGAGTGAAAGGTTCAACTATCAAATAGAGTGAAGTACAGGGGTCTCTCAGGTCATTCCACCTTAATTATATCAGCTCGTCTTATTTAAATTTTGGTCGAATTCACTAATTAATTCCATTTGGCTATGTTTTGAACCTTATTTGGTTACATATTTAATTCACTTGGCTAATTACATTTTAGCCAATTCCATACCTTATCTCGAACTCAATTTTCAGACTATTTTGGGTCTTTACTCTCATAAATCAGAAAGCTCAAATCACCCCAACTCAATGACAAATTACTCAACCCAATTCCAAACAATACCATCAAGGATACCACTGGCTCGTTCAATCGTCTTCTTCACGGACCAGAAAAATTTGCGCGTCATGCACTCCAGAGAACCAGTGAATTTAATTATTAAGTGAATTAGTTGATTAAATTAAAATTTAAAAAACTGATTTTAAGTAAGCGGAAAATCGGATTTTTAATAAAAATAATCATAAAAATTTAATAAATAATGAGTAGTCCTAGTTTTGACTTAGTCTCCACCTAACTCTCCTAAGTTAATCACTAATCCTAATCCTCTCATTCTCACGTCTCTCACTCTCATTTCACGTCTTTTATCATTAAAATACTGAAAAATAATAGTTTCTTTCCACTTTTGAAGAACTTCAGACAAAACTCAACGAAACTAAGCTAAAAACGAAATCAACAAGTTCTTGACGGGATTGTGCCTGAAGTTTCGGTGGTGAGGCTGGTTTCAAATGGTAAATTGGGCAGCATTTAAACAATTTTTGAACGACATTAAAGGTATGGTTTCTCTCCTGGACCTCTTTCTCAGAGAATTTCCTTTCCACGAATTCAACTGAATTTTGAAACTAGGGTGGTTCCCGTTCTTGTTCGCAATCCTTGTCCTCAGTATCGCTTCTGATTTCAAAATCTGAAATAGGTTAGAGTATGTTGTTGTAATGATTGCTGCTAGTTTAAGTATGAAGTGGTGATTTTCGTAATAATGTGTATGATTATAGTGTTTGGAATTGTAAGCATGTTATTTTATGCACGAAAGTATGTGAAAAGTATGTTTGTGCAAATGTTTGTGTAAAACATGATGTGAAAAGTAGTGGAATGTTGCTGGATTTAATGTAAATTCTTGGCTTGATAAACCATGAAAAAATATACTTAAAGATGCACCAAATGATTCGTGAAACGCCTAAGATATAAGGTACAGATGATACAGAGCCTGAAAATAGTGAACAAATTTCCAGCATTGGTAGGTTGGGTTCGGCTCAATCAAAAGTGGTAATAATGCAATGAAAATGAATGTAATAAGTGAAATCACTAAGGATTGATAGCCCACACACAAACCACTTCATTTTACATGAATATGTCTTGGACTAAAAATAAAGAGTACAACAAGAGAAATGATCTAAAAGAATGGAGCCAATTGAGGGAAGACTAAATTTATCAGATTACCAGGCTTGTCTGGAAATTGTCTAAGATCGTCAGGTTCCCACTTTATTAACAAAAATGTATTACGTCGATGTTAATACTTTATTATTTAAGAATGATAGATAGGCTCATATGAGACGGGTTGCGAATTTCACCATTCGACTCATCACACTAGAATAGAAATTGTCTCATACAGAGAAATTTTCAGAGTGAGAAATTCATATTAGCAGAGGGCAAAATCACGAATGTTGTTGAGTTGTGAATTGAACACACACCACTCAACATCTATGGAATTGGATGAAGAAGAGATATAGAGAAAATAGATAGAGAGAGAAAATAAAGGTGTGGTTAAGAGTTGGGGAAATATGGAGAAGCCTCACCATATCTTTGCGCAGGCATTATATTAGAGAAAATAGGTTATAGGAGTGAAAAAGATAAAGAGGAGATATAAAATGATTCGTGTAATGAGCGGCAATTTTGTATACATGCACAACCTACCTTGGATATGTGAGTAAAACGTATTAATAAAAGATATAAATATGAGGACGAGATTTAAATAGAAGTATCGAGCTTTGCGGCAGGAAAGTTTGATCCCTCAGACAAAATTCTCCATCTTGCGCCTTGGACGAAAAATAGAGGAGAAAAACAAACGCGACAATAATTTCACCAAGGGAGCTGAGGTGCGAGCACTTTAACGAAACATTAAGGGTCCGAAGATTTATTTATTAGATAGCTACATGACCACAGCTTGAATCAGAGGCATAAAGTTTTGTGAATATGTCCCGTAGGATTCTTAGTAGATTTCGCACAAGGGATGAATCTCGGAATAGAATCTTGTTGAGAGATTTGTCCACTGGCCCACACTTCAGAGCTATATGTAATAAACTAGAGGTGCATTGGAGCACAGTACTAATATAAAGATTTAAATGAATGACGTTTCACTTTCGCTCTACTCAAAAGATCGAAACTTCAAAATATCGTTTGGCATAATACAAGATAATAAGTTTGTACCACATAATGCGGTGTAGCAGAATCACTTAGACAAAACTATAGAGTAAAAGAGCTCTCACTTGGCGTTTGTACGTGTGGATCGTGTTATGTCATTATTCCTCTTAGGTGCACTACGTTTTAACACCATATAGTTAGTTGGTTCCTAAAGATGTATTGTGAAAATGGATGTAAGAAGTCGATACGAAGTGATGTATTAGAGTTAAGATGTGATAACTGACATTTAGAGGGATGGCCAGAGTGAAGTAATAGCATATTGAGATGATTGGAATCTTGATGAAAAGTATTACACGAGGTGGTGTCTTGGAAAGTGAGTATATTGAAAAGGGCAATAGATAGGGTTAGAAATGTTGATGTGAATGATGTGACAATAGATGCATAAGTAGGGCAAATTTTTGTGATTAATTGAGATGAGGGAAATCTCAAATGAGCCTACCAGTAAATTGTTACCAAAAGGAGCGGTACTATAACACCGAGGGGATGGATATGCTAAATGAAAGAGAAGTTCCAGATAACTTATTTGCTAGGAGTTACGAATGTAAAGGGAAGACACTTACTAAGGTGACTTTCTCTATAGGAAAAGTATTGAAGTTAATGCATACTAATACTAATGATGAGAGTGGGAGGAATAATCTAAATAGGCTAGCATGTTAATGTCAACCCTCTACTGTCTATAATCACATGACGTTCCATGTGTAGTTGAGTTTGAATTGAAATCTAGAGGAGGAGGTGATAAATAATAATATTGTTAAGAAGTTTCACCGATAGGTCTAAGCTAGAGCGGTTGAATGACTTCCTTCGGTTGAAAGAGGTCCGGTTTGAAGTTCCTTAAGTTCACGTAGATAAGTTTATGCTCCTGGAGATGAGCACTGTTTCCGCAATAAGTGGATTGCTGCACTCCTCTGTGGTAATATCTCGGAGTATGGTATTCTTTTGAAGCACTAATAAGCTATTGGTGTTTGAATGGAGCAGATCTTGCAGAGTATGGACTCCACTACCTCATTTGGATCGCTTACGGATTGTTCTTGTGAGCATTCACTATGAGTTGCGGCTTATTCACACATTGTTCAGACTACTCCTTGGATACACTAGTTATGGATTTCATGATGCTCACATAATCTATGTCGAGTTAGGTTAAAGTTCCCAAATGAAAGAATTTGAGGCCAGACACTCCAAAGTGAATTGCACCAATTTAATGAAATGAACACGATACGGTATTAAGCGAGTTATTGGATAGGATATATTACAAGGGTGAGCAGACTTAAGTAATTGACACTAGTTTTTACTTGTCATTAGCCAGCAAACCGATGAAAGTCTTAAACTACATCCTAGGTATGACTAGTGATTGCAGTAGTAATACTGAATGAATGAAAAATGGAAGTACGTATGAATGAATTGCAAGCAGACCTGCGTGTTTGCTAAAGAAGGCCTCCCTAGTTGAGGTCCATTGTTGAGCCTCATTTGTGGAAGTCCTAATGTCAAGTCAATGATTCGCAAAGGTTGCATGTCTATGCAAAGATTGATTATGAAACATACGTGAATAATGTGCCAATACGTTATGTGATGCTTGTTAAAATGGACAAGTATTTTGAATGATCAATGTTTCTACTCAGTAGAGTGAACTTCTCCTAAATCCAAATTTTGGGGCAAGTCATGACTTTCCTAATCCACAGAGTTTAAGGCAAGTCCCATGACTTTCCCTTAATTCAAAATTTTGCAAGTCCACTGACTTTACTTTCCCTAACAAATCAATGTGTTGAGAAAGAGCTATTCTTCACTCGATACATGTCTTGGTGTGTGCCTTGCTATTTTATACTGCCACACTTAGTACAAGTGTGTACTAATCCATATCATATCTACTTTTAGGTGGCAGGCACAGGTGATAGTTAGAAGCTTACAGTACGACGTTGCATTACTTCTCCGGCACGTGGAGCACTCATCCTGATGTAGTAGAATTGAGCTTAAAATAAAATTTTACTTCCTCGATAGCTTTCGAGAAGTCGCTCCATTTATATCTAGAATGATAATAAGGTTATAGTTAGAGTAAGAGCCATGTATGTTTCACTAGTGTCTTCTTCTCATCTTTGAGTTTTGTATATGAAGCCGCTCCGAAACAAGTTTTGAGTTTATAAGGAGTAGGGAACTATAAATGGCTTCAAAGTTGGGCAAACCTGTTAGTTGCGATCAATAGAACTGACGACCTGTTCGATTTTGAAGTAGGGTGTATTTGGGTTGCTATTTTTAACTAAGCGAAATAACTCTT
Organism: Solanum lycopersicoides; assembly: GCA_022817965.1. Lineage (NCBI taxonomy): Eukaryota > Viridiplantae > Streptophyta > Magnoliopsida > Solanales > Solanaceae > Solanum > Solanum lycopersicoides. The sequence goes on from CM040626.1 coordinate 26,835,953, forward strand.
CTATAAGGGCAGTACATGGAAGTATTGGTTAATAAGGGGGAAAAGACTTAGTCCTGATGGTGTGTGGGTCGACCTGTATGAAATTCTGAAGCTATTCGGGAGTTTTCACATGAGTGAAGCAATTAAAGCCGAAGTGTACCGGTACGCATTTTATAGGCTCAAGAGAATCGACATCAATTAGGTCCGGTTTCCCAGTGTATTTCTCCAATGTTGTTAAGTGATGTAAAATCAGAAGAGGTATTTCGGTAGACCAGTGTAATAATTCTCACATTTGTGAAGGATTTAGGGGTGAAGTAGAAACCTTTCTTACTATCAAGAGGTTTTGAGGTAGAAATCAAGATTGTCCAAGGTGACGACATATAGGAATAAAGAGGTTGATCTCTGCAAAGTCTCAAGTGGAGCAAACACTCTAATAGAGGGTGAAACTGGGAGACTCGAGACGAATGAAGTCACTATCCTATCTCTTTCCTCTACTCTAGCAAATGTTTATGTTGAGTTTCTCCTAATTAGTATAAGTTGGGCATTGTGATGATGATCATGTCATTATATTTCCTTGTGTGTGCATATTTTACTGGAAATTTGCTTAAATTGTGATTATGAATTTTCATGAATTATGTTTCTCATGTTTGAATTACACTCATCAGGTGTTGTGTTTATATTGTCCTCCTGAGAGTTGTATGAACATGCTTGATGTAGTTGTGAGAGAAAAAATATGTTCAGTGTCATCTCTATTTGATTCTATATGTTGAACTTATGTTGATTGGAGAAGGTAGTTCCTTCATTATATGATGTGAAATGGTGAGATTTTGTAATTGATGAGTTTGTGTTGATTTTTTTTTATATTTTGATGCCATGATTACGTGTTGAAAGGAGTTGTTGAATACTCCTATGAGTTAACTCACTATGAATGGCTTATGGCGTACGTTGGGCTGCTATTCTTGAGTCTCTTTTTTCTCCATTATAAGGTTTAAGGTGTTATTCGGGGACGAATGTTTCCTAAGGGGTGAGAATTGACACACCCCATAAATTCATATGACCTAGAATAGAGCCTAACCTAAGGAATTATGACTAAAAAGAGGTAATTCACAGTGCATATAACGACTTATATTTTAGACTATGCAGAACAAACCTAAGGTGATGGCATGATTTTCTTCATTCCTTGAATAATACAGTATGTCATGACTGAAGACGATCACAAATAGATCTAAATAAAGTTTTGAACACTCTATAAGATCATGAACGCTGGCAAGTGCATTTTTCAACCAAAGGATAGAACCAGAAACTTATAAGTGCCCATATCTGGTTCTAATAGTTATCTTTGGAATATCACTTTCCTAACTTTCATCTGATGGTAGCTTGATCTTGACATTGATTTCGAGAAGCAAGAACAGACACCGACCTGAGTAAGGTCGAAAAGATCATCTATCCTAGGAAGAGGATACTTATTTTTATTATCACCATATTCAATTGGCGGTAATTACTAATACTACATCCTAAGGAACATTTATTTTCTCACCAAATAAGACCGGAGCGCCCCAAGGTGAGGCACTTGGTCAAATAAAACCTTTATGTAACAAATCTTTCAATTGTTCTTTTAGCTTTTCAACTCTGCTGGTGCCATTTTGTATGGCGAGAATAGAGATAGGACGAAGATAATGACTGGAATGATGTCTATGCCAAAGACTCTCTTCCTTCAAGAGGGCCCCTTAGTCGATCATCAGGAAAAAACACTTCTGGAAACTCATTCACTGTAGGAACTGACTGAGGGAAGGTATATCCAACACTTGAGTCATTAACTGGACTAAGTGATAGATACACCCCTTTGAGACTACACGTTGTCGCCTCTTAGGTACGAATATGAACACGACCCTTAGTTACTACTAACTACTAGTAGCCACTCAATGACTGGCTTTCGGAATTTTGGAACTTGACAACACGAGTTCTACAATCTATTGACCGCATAATGGCATGAAGTCAGTCCATCTACCAGAATGACATTATAAATTCTACTAGATGTCTACAGTTCTACTAAGATCACCACTGGTGTTCTTGTGATTGATGGAAAACAGGACAATCACGATAGACTCTTTCCGCTATAATAGACTCTCCAACAGGTGAAGAAACAAAGAAGAGTTCACAAGTTTCAATCGAGGAATATCCTACGGATTTGCACCAAAGCAGAGAGATTACAAAATATAAACTTGCTCCTGGGTCTAACAAAGCATAAACAATCAATAAGGTAAAGAATTTGATCATACGCTGTCAAATCTGAGAGATATATCATCTTATCTCTTCGGCGGCGGTTGGTGATAGTCAAATAGTTTAGAGCGGTGTTGCCCCATTCATGCGGGACCCAACCTGAGTACAATCCGCCTACAGTCTGGTCGCAGTTCTTAGTATGAGATCGAATGTTGTGTTAGAGCGACTTGATATTGCACGTCTCAGATTGCCACTCCTGCTTATTTTGGACATTCATTATCGTATAGGTTGCCTACACTATTGACCGCATTTTGAAATAGGCCGACTGCCATATAAAAGATTGTACTTCTACTCGGCATGGTTTCTACAACCTACCATAAGTAGGAGCCTCAACTCTTAACCTACTTTGTACCACATCTCAAACCCATACGGGCTGGGCTTGTAGTAATGACATAAAATTCTACACGCAATTTTGTCCATTGTATCACACACTGTTTCTGGCGCGGGGTGCACTAGCAGAGATGGGTGGCTGCCCTCCTTCCGTTTCTAAAATTGTGGCCCGACAACAACCACTTTTCTGTCTTCCCAGACTCTTCCCGGTCTTTCGCCTTCTTAATTCTGTACTTCTTCTCTGTTCCTCGCCTTTTCCTTTTACAACTTGCTGGCCTTGACTTAGCCCTGGATACTGTCTGTAGCCAAACTTCAACATTTGCAGCCCTACCTCTTTACTATGAAGGCAATCGACCCCAAAGGAGCAGACAAACAAACTCTTATTCGCTTCCTCATATGCTTAACGCATACTTCGCGGATCATTATGCGAGATAGTTAGTTTGTGAACTTCCAACCCATACTCATGAACACTCAGGGAGTCTAGTTTCAGGGCTATGGGAATTTCTCGTACCCAATTTATGCTTACCTACAATTTACTTCGAGAAAGAAACGCCACACTAAGGGCTCTTTTAAAGCAAGAGCAACTTGGATGTGCGTGCATCCTCAGACTCTACATTACTATCCATTGATCAAACGCAGGTTCTATAGCACATCTTCAGTTCATTTCCAGCTAATCTCTCTCTAGCTGGCCAACCATATGCCTCACAGTCGACATTAACTTCATCCTTAGCCACAATTGTTTTCATCGGTCAATAGTCGCTTGAACCAAGTGGACTAGGGGGATTGCATCCTCAAGTAATTACGAATGCTTGAAAAGGTGTCAGACCCTTCTGTCGAATCCTTTTGTTGCCGACTTGGTTTGTACATCTAGACTATCATATCTAGGATAGCCATACAACAGGAACTCACACTTAGTAATTCCTTCCACTTGAGTTGGTACTTCAGCGCAATCTTTGGGTAATTCTTTGTTCTTGAGCTTCTTACATTTATCTATACACTCAGCTGCATTCCATTGGTGGAGGCTATTACTGTTATCCTACAAAACGTGCGAGGCACAATTAATAGAGACTAGGTTTCGAGACCGACTCAAGGTTACAAAATAGAGACAATATTGAAGATGTAAGTATGACCAAATTCCTATATACTGTATAGAGTAGATGCCTCCTAATCAATTCCACTCAAGCAGAGCTTCACGACAACCATGACAAAGAATCTAATTCAAACAAGGAGCATTCCATAGACTGCCCTAAACTCTTGACATCTGAGCTCTAGAATACCTCTAATTTTGTAAGCCCTAATTACCTACCACTAGACATGAGAGCGGCGAGATTATCGAACCAGACCAGTGTGGTATTAGTACCTTGAGAAGCGAACCATTGGCACCTGGCTTTCTTAACACATCGAAAGCCTTAAAACATCTGCGTTATAGATTGAGATTAAAAATCATCGTATCAAAAATAACTTTTAAATACATTGTCTTTGCAAAATTGCACTTAAGTTATAAATTATGAATCTAAAATTAAAGAGAAACACAATAAGACTATAAATATCCGTGACTACAAAGCTTAAATACTTTGATGAGATGTTTATGGGTAAAAGTTATTCAAAGGACCCCATACATTTCTAAATAGAAGACTTGGAGGAATCATACAAAGGATACAATTCCTGAATGCATATTGTAGGCTCACACATTGGGAGTTAAAGAACTAACACTCCCACTTTTGAATATCAATCTTGATCAACGAAGGCTGCGTGCTGTACCTGGTTAATGAGTCTTCCACCACTAAGACGAATGGCACTTAGGTGACACAATCGGCATATCAGCATACACTCTTAATATTAGAGTTAGTCATGCGAGTTTTGGAATGATATAAAACACATAAAGCTTTGAAGGAGTAAGTACATAATACTTAACGGTTAGACTTATGATTTTAGGGGTCCTCAACTTCCTCATGAAATACACAAACTCAATATAAATTATTATATAGGACCACCATATAACAACGTAAATGTGGTGTATACAGGGTGATTATTTCTTAAAAGATCAAAACAATAATGTCAACTTATATATTTTGTGGGAGTTCTACCTAACCAACACACTCTATAAAACTAATTGGTTATCGACAAATTGTAATGAGGTAACTTGGATATATAAGATTGAAAAGTGTTTACCTGATATGTTGTAGGAGAGGACCGCTCTACTAACCTATTTGTCGTCGATTATATATTAACGGAGAATGCTAAGTGGTGATCCACTGTCTATTCTAGTAAGCATTAAGGTAATCATCCAAAAAGTCTAGATTCTTTATTATGGTCCATGCTGATAAAAGTTGTAATGGTACTTGAGTTTAATATTGACTCGATCGCCATATTCGGTGCTCAATACTATCTCCCAAAATACTCGGCCATATGTTTTTTGAAGACAACTTTATTATCTAGTTTGAGATAATTGCTAAAAACTTAGCTTAAGAAGTTTTCAATGGAAATCATAGTTTCTTCTATATTTTACTAAAGACTAGTCATAGGCTCTTTGAAGAGGTCTCACGCTATCCCTCTTTTACTCACAAAGTTTTGTAATATCGTTTTTCTTAAACTCTTCAGGGCACTACTTAGTTCGCGCGTATAAATTTCTCTTGAGAAGATGGAATCGTACGAAGCTCGCATAACTGTGGTGGTTTTATGCATAATTGACACTTCACTGTTTAGTGATACTTGTATTCCTCTAAAATAGCCTTTGAAGATTTCATCAATTTTACTCTTTCTTTATAACTCGATAGCTCGAGTTCATTATAAAACGAAGTTATTAAAGGCTTTGTAATAAAACTCTTGAATCTTTTGTAGAAACTTTTTAACGTATTTAACTTTCCTTCATCAGTTTAAATATTAACTTTAACCCCTTTATGTGAATCTAACATTCCTTCAATGGATTATGGATTCAAGGGGTTCTATTTGAGTTCTTGAATGATTACTAGGTTATTTAGAAATATTTTGAGTAATTAGGCATCTTGAAAGATGTTAATGTGCCTTGGAAGGACTTAAAAGGACTAAACAACGAAAACTCGGCCTGAATAAACGCTGGTTTATGGAGTCGTATTTTGGAGTGAGCGCCGCGAGCAGCCTCAGTTAACTGAGGACTATTGATTCGTGCAACCAAACTATGTGGCGGCCGCGTCCAGGGTCGCCTTGGTTGAGTGAGCGCGCAATTCCTGCGCCAAACTGAAGGCCGCACCGCGCCTTCACTACCCAGGTCACTGACAGAATTTTAAACTCATTTTTCGATCTCCAAACTCTCCTAAATTTTCCTAGTTCTTTAACCAAACAGACTGGCAACTATTTGTATCTATCAATAAACTTAGGCTGAATTCAACTCAAGGGTGATCGTTCGGTGAGAAAACAATAGCTTATTATAAAACGAATGACAATAGGTCAGCCATTGAACTTAGAGTCCTAGATCAAACTTAATAAAATCAAAGAGCTTTCTACGCTTCCAAAACTTAACTCAAACTGAGAGAATTCATTTCCATATAATCGCTGATTTTTAAAAAATTAGTGTTGAGTGTAGGCTGAATTAGCCCAAACGAAATATCACACACTTTAAAAGGGATGGCACCCCGGGGGAATCACTCGGTAGCGATTCTTGGCGTTCTTGAAGAATTCTTGTCTTCCTCTTCTCTCCTCTTTTCTCCAATATCCTAAGGTTCTCAAATTTGCTAAACTGAGTTGGAACTATTTGTTTTTAACCCAAATTCTAAACCCTAAAACGATAGGAAATAATAGGTGAAAAGAACTACTTTACCTTACTAAAATCGGATTGGATCACTCCATACAATTACTTCCGAAAAGGACATATCTCGCTCATACGACATTGAATGAATGCACAAACTCGCGCCGTTGGAAGATCTTTCCAAGGGCGTTTTCCAGGGACCATCATGAAGAACTCCCACCCTAACTTCGGTCCTGAGCTGGCAGTTAGAGGCTCCGTTTGAAATGCCAAAACCAGCGTTTTAATATTAGAAATTTTCCGATTTCCTAATTTATTTCTAAAAATGATTATTCTTGGTTTCTTAACTTATTCTTCGTTTTTCAAGTACGAGATATACACTTATCTCTTATAGCTTACGCATGTGTGCATATTAATTTAGGTTGAACATTCTGACTACTAGCATTAGGTCATTGAGATGGTCCTTGTAACTCTACTATTCAAAGTGAAATATTGAGAAAAACAAGAAATGTTACGACACTTTATTGAAATGTGAGTTTTCTATGCCTTATTTTGGTTGACTTCAGTTGATCTTTACTTTTCTACTAAGGTGAGGTATCGTGAGAATGCATTTCAACAATTTGATTTCACTACTACTCAGGTGTTTTGCTTTCTCTGTCTGTTTTATTTCATAGTTTGTATATATACTGCACGCCTAGTAATGGTCTGCGCTTCGCGTGTTAGAACTATTCTTCTTTAGAATTTATTAGAACAAGAACTTTTTTTTGTATTTTTTGATGTTATAGTATTTTAATATAATCTATTTTAAAAGATAGAGTTATTCATTGTACTTTTAAATACCATTTTTTTATATTTATTCAAAGAAAAGGCACAATTACAATAATACACTATTTTTTTCCTAGTTACGATAATTTCTTTAACAGATTATTATGCTTTAGAATTTTTTATGAAGTTAGGTTATTTTTATCAATCTCTATAATGCATAGTTTTACATAGTCATCACTTAATTATTGATAATGAGATCAAATATTAATACTTATACCATTTAGTTAGTTAGTTTATAGTGTCATTTATGTTTTAAATTAAAATTACATATTCAATCTTTCGCAAAATCAAATTTCATATGCCATATATTTATGATAGAATTTTTGAGACTGATTCGTTATTTAACAAACAAACATCTAAGGATCCTTGAAAGAGAAATTAAGAGTATGGGATAATAGGAAAAAATTCAAAAAAAGTATTTTGGTGTGAGAGAAGTAGTCATCATCGTGTATCATCATAATTGCAATTAAGTTCTAGTTTTAATTCTGATTTCTTATTTATTTATTAAACTCCTGTTCAATATTTAAGCTTTTATTAATAGACAACAACAAAAATTCTTAAAATTATCTAGGCATTGATCTCTTGGGAGAAAAGGATTTCTTTGGAGAATATTGTAAATAAATGTATTGTGTAAAATGTTATTTGTTTAACTGCATAGTTGGATTACGATAGAGTCCTGTAACTAAATAATACTTCTCGCAACTTCTACCAGAAATACTAACATCAAGAGTTTAGAACAATGATATAATATAAGAATATTAATAATCATTTTAGCAAGCTATAATTTCAATTGATGTAAAAAACATATCAAGATCTATAATATATAGATAAAAAAGCATAAGTAATTGAGCTTCACATAGGGTATACATAGTATCTTCTTGAAGGGTATTTAAATTTTATTACTCCTCTATGGTACTATTTGAGGCTTATATAAAATGATCCTCTAGCATGAAGACGATTTTACTCACACAGTGTCATGAATATCAAAAACAATAGTGTCAATGAGACACTCACCATAGCAAGTACCACAAATATTTAATTATGAAAGTAAGAAGAAACATATAGTTTAGAATTTCTTTCTTTTAAAATGAAGAGAAACTCTTCTATTTATACGACAAAAAGGGTAGTGTGAACAAATGCTTATTGTGCCTTTGGAAATGTCAAAACTCTTCGGAAAAGTCAAAATTTTCGGAAAAATGTCACAACCGCGGGAATTCATCAAAAATGTATGTGTTAACACTTATAAGGGCTAAAATCTTTCAACCTAGAGTCAATCTAAAAAATAGTTTCAAGTTTCCAAAGTTTGTATGAAGCCATATCCCAATTCTTACTCAAACTCATGGGTTTTGCATAAAACATTCTTCATGAGATAAACTATGAATACTTTTGGATGATAATTGGTGATTTTAAGGTGAAAAACTCTATCATACTGCATGATTTCATACATCTCCTAAATGTTAAACTATAAGTGAGTTTTATGATTATGATTGAATTTGAATTAATTATGATCTTAAGATTTGATTGTATTTGATTGATTTTTATGGTTTCTCTACATCATGTATGGTGATTATTGGATAATTGAGTCTGGTCGTTAAGCAATTTGGAGAATGGTAAGTGATTTTCTAAATTTTCATGCATAATTGGAATTGTTCTTGTATGGATTGATTCCACTTATGGTGGAATGAGTGTTTACTTTTTTTGGTATAGATTATTGAATCGTGACCTTAGAAAGGCATTATATATGATTGAATTGGACTATTGGTCTACGTAATGATGTATGTGACGGATGTTTCAATGAGATTCAAAGGTGATTCTGTATAAAGTGTCATGTGTATTATGATTTGAATTATGTTCTCTAATCGTATGTCTTGTGTGATGAGGATGTTTAGAATGTGAAAGGTTCCTAATAATATGATGTTATATGATCTTGATTTGGTAGACGTAGGTGCCTTTGCTTAGATACTTGAAAGCTTATGGAATGTGATCTCTTGACTTATTGAGTTATTACGACATCTTTTCTTGATTAATGAAATGAATGAATGTCTAGAATGCGGTAGACCTAAACTTGGTAACCCTTTAATGATTATGGCTTAATGATGCATTCTAGGCTATGTCTTGAACTGGTTGACTGTCTAGAGCATGGTCACCCTTCATGATGATCTAAGAAATTCACCGATGTGAATGTAAAACTTGAAGTGTTAACACCTATATATATGGTTTCCTCGTTCGTTGGTGTGAAGATGATAGACTTAGTAGTTAATGGACGCGGAAAGTGTCAGAATCAACTCTCTAAAAAGTCATGATCTATCCTTAATGGAACCATTCGATTGGTAGACGCGTAATGTTTGGTGCCCTTCTTGTAAACTATATGGGTTGTTATACCTAATGTTTGTTCACCCGATCTCTAGTACACTATTGTGAATTATACTTACTCTACTGGGAATCAAGTTAAGTACCACCTGAGTGGATATGGTTAAGTATGGATGGGAGCTTTCCTTCCCCAAGTTAAAAGCTAGGAGCCAAAATGTACGGATACTTTGGAATATCACCCTAAAAACACATAGTGCGCTACATGGGAAATGTATAGCTAGTTTCTATCTTGGCTAAGTAGACACCTTCCACGGTGTGGTTTGGTTTTATGATACCGATTTATGTCTAGATTAGAATCGTCTATGTCGGTTAATTCCTATTCCCATCATGTGGTATGTCACTCTAGTTACTCGATAGGCTTCTATACATAAGTGTAGGTAAAGTTAGTATTTATGGGAATTGCTAATCTCACATGGCACGCGTAGTCTTGAAGGGAATGCTCAGGTGGCTCGGGCCTGAATTACTATAATGAATAAATATATTGTAAGATCCTCTAAAATGCATGAATGTTTTCCTTTATAAACGACTTTCAAAATGATGATTGTTGACTTTATAAGCTTAAAATGAAGTTTATATAATGAGTAGCTTAGAGGTGGGTATATGGAGATTTCGCAATATTATTTGAAGGTATAAAGGTTTGTCTTTGGTACGTCGAGAAACACCTAGGTGTGGTGTTGAAAGAGGGTAGTTGGTCTACACCACTCCATGTCTTACTTAGATGCGCTTATGGTAAAACTAGATAAGAGCCTCTAAGATTTATGAAAATGTTTCTTATCACGAATAAGTCTATATGGTCTTAATTTGTAGTGTTTGTAGTAGTAAGCATGTCCTATAATGTGCGGTATGGTCTTGCCTGTGGCATGCGTGACATTATATTATGCCTCTTATCACTCTTTTGTTTATTAAGTTATATGAAAATGTCATAAAGCATTGCCATTTCAAATAATGTCCCCATTTTCTTTGCATGTTTTAAGCATGGTCATCTTTTTACTTAGTGCATAATTTGCGTAACCTTCATTCTTCTTCATCTCAAACTGAGCTTCTTCAATTTCGGAACAATAAAATAATTTATTTTTTATAGAATTCCAAAAACCTATAATAGTTTCTTGTATCATTTTTAATAAATTTTCATATAATATATAGTGTTTTTTATATATAATGGTATCTATATTAGTGATAAGTTGTAAGCATATGTATATCCATCACAAAGATTTTTACGATTATAGTTAAATAATTTAATAATTAATTTAGTTTTAAATTGAGTGTTAACCTTGAGTTAATTGTTTGTATATTAAATTAATTATTCTATAATCGATTAATTATTATTCGTTTACCTATTAAGGAAAAGTTCCTAATGAATTGACCTGAGAGACCCTTGTCTTGGAAACTTTGTTCGTTAGTCTGACTCCTTTTACTTATGACCTTACCTAAAATGGAACCCTCTAACACCTCATTCAACACACAATTTTTAGGTGGAAAATTTCAAAAATGTCATATTTTGCAATTTAATAGGATTCATTGTATACTTTCAATATTATAGTAAAATGTCACAAAAGAAACATTGCTTAAAAACAAAAGGAGAAATAGGGAGGAGAGAAAAAAATTTAAAAAGGAGACATTGCCTTAAAGTCTTAATCAGTTAAAAAATTCAACAAACAAAGAACCAAATTGACAATTTATCAAAATATTACACCACGGGTTCTCATACTCTTTCTTATTCTTTCACCATGGTTCTCAAAAGCGACAGCTATTCACACCATTGTTCTAAAAATTACATATTTCATTTATACTATAATTTTGTTTGGTGTTTAGTAAACACGTTTAATATTACCATGTATTATAAATATTTGACAGCATACTATTCTTACTAAGGCTATCATTTTGACGTTATGAGAAATTATGAATCTCTTAAAATGTCTAAATTTTATGAAGTTGATTGGCTATCGAGTAGTGTAAAGGTTATGTTTATGTATCTCCTTACACAATTTTCCCACGTCATCAGAATACAATACTCATGTATATTCATGGTTAGGGTATTCATCCATCTTACCATATGTTTGTAATTTTCTTAAGTGGTAAATTGGTATCTATTCTAACGACCAAACCGTCGTTATTCAGGAGAGGCGTGAAAATTTGGGACCTTCTCCTGCTGAAGAGGGGCAGATACCGCTGGTGCGGTGGCGCTGCAGTGGCAACTTAGCCCACCAAAATCCAAATTTTGAGGAGCTAGATCGGTGAGGCAAAATCCAAATTTTGAGGTAATCCTTATTTTTCCATCTTCCCAAAAATAATCTATAGGTCGTTAATTACCCTAGAAACCCTGGAAAAGTTATTCTAAGCTTGGAACAGAAGGAGAATGAGATTTCTAAATGGCGGTGATAGAATCTTGCGAAATGTTGGACAGATTCACCGTAGTGAATCCAAAAAAGCTGTAAAAAGGCATCAAAACTCCGTGAAATTACTTGAAACCCAGGTAGGTTAAATTTTTTTATGCATTAAGAATTGTAATTCCGTGCTTATCGTGTAATATATGAAATTAATAATAAGATATATGTGTGGAACTTCGTGAACAAAGTAAATTCCATGGAAAAAGTTATAGGTTTGTAACATGTTTGGGTGAGTGTTTGATGTAGCAAATTGATGATTGACCATGTGTTCTTAGTTATTTATTGAGTAGAATTTTTTCATTAAACAAGGGTATCTGGTAGAAGATAGTAAACGTTGGTCTATGCTAAATTTGACCCATCGAAGTAGTAAATTGATGAATTTTAGCAATTTAGGTTTAAAATTCCTAATGACGAACCCTGAAGAAGAAGTAGTAGGGTTGAGTTTGGTCTTTTGCGTAATTAAGAATAGGATGGGAAATTCATCAAGGGTGGTTGTGACTTCATGATTGTGATGTATGCATGTTTGTTCTTCATTGTGATACTTCTATGTATATTAATATCTCAATATTGATCAGGTTGTTGAAATTGAGATAGATAAATAATATAGCCATAAAATCATTATGTAAATGTGTGACGTTGAAGATATACTTGGGATGTGATTGTGGTGTGTGATGGGGATTGGATTGCCACGTTCCGGCAAGCTAACTTGGATCAGATTATCACGTTCGACATAAATAATTGATTAGATTGCCATGTTCCGGCATAAATATTGAATCGAATTGACACTTTCCGGCATAAATATTGGATCGAGTTGCCACGTTCTGGCACAACTATGGAATCGGATTGCCACTTTCTGACAAGCTAACTCGGATCAGGTACCACGCCGGTGCACTAACAGTTTGAGTTTGGGTACCGTGAGAGGACCAACTAATTGTGATAAGTTACAGCGAAAAACATGTTATATTTCGCTATTGTTATATGGATACACTTGTGATGATTGTTTTCTTACCAAATGATGACAATGTGTAGGTGGAACAATGTGTGTGTATGTGAGTGTGGGTGTTGTGTAGATATTTTATGATGTGTACTTGTTGGGAATGAGTGAGTTGAAGTGTTGAATGCAATGTGTGATTGATATAAGGAGAAACTTTATGGCTTGGGGTAGATAAGTAACACACGCCGGAAATTCTATGACCTAAGGTATAGCCTAACCAGAGAAATTATGACCTTAAAAGAGGTAATTACAGTCCTAAGTGTTTGAGGAAAGAGTCGTAGAAACCTTGAGGGTTTAGAGATGAGAAATGAAGAAGGCAATGGTTACGTGTCGCGCACCCAAGTTCAATTCTTTAAAATTTCATCTCCGAGGGGTGGAGTTGAGCCGAGGTCTTCTACCTCAAAATGCATTTTCAAAAAAAGAATTTGGATCGCATTGTGCGTCGCACACCCACCTCACAGATTTAACAACTTCAGGATTTTATGAAAAGTCAAGTTGGACATTTATTTAAATGTCCGACTAGTATATGGGTGTTTTGGGTATTTTGGGTAGGTTAATATATATAGATTTTAGTCATTTTCCACCCAATTCCCAAACAAAACTCAAACTCACAATTAAAATAAAAAAGAAGAATTAGAAGCTCTACCTTCTCTCTAGTTTGTCTGTCTCATCAAACCTCCATTGAAGAACTTTAGAGCTACAAGAAGAGGATCATTCTCAAAGATTTCAACTCCAATTTTGTGGCTAATGTAACAACCCTAAAAATGACTATGCTAAGTAATGTCTAACGTATCTAGAATGCCTAGATTAGATCGGGTTCAGATAAATTGATGCGCGTAGAACCAGACCTCTGAACCTCTGCAACAACCAAGCCAACTAACTTGGTGAGTTAGTTGAGCTAGGAAAGGTTAGGTCCAGCCATGTAGGGCTCCCGAATATGAAGATTTACCCGGATGAGTCTTAACCAGACTTAAAAAGGGGTAATCTTAAGTTTGGAGGGTCTAGGGGTAAAATGGTCTTTTTCCAGGCTAAGGGTAGTATTGTAATTACCCTAAATATTTAATCAATTAATTAATTAATATGGTGGAGTGGCAATTCGGGTAGAGGTTGCCGAATTTGACCCTTTAAGCAAAATCTAGCTTCACCCGGGTTCGAGCCTTGGTGGAAGCAAGGATTAAATTGATTTAATTTTATTAAGTGAATTAGTTGAATTAATTAATATTTAAAAAAGCTGATTTAAGTAAGGGAAAAATCGGATTTTTAATAAAAAATAATAATAATAAAATTAATAAATAATGAGTAGTCCTAGTTTGACTTAGTCTCCACCTAACTCTCCTAATCCTAATCATAATCCTAATCCTCTCATTCTCACGTCTCTCACTCTCATTCTCACGTCTTTTATCATTAAAATAACTGAAAATAATAGTTCTTCACTTTTGAAGAACTTACAGACAAAAACTCAAACGAAAAACTAAGCTAAAAACGAAAATCAACAAGTTCTTGACGGGATTGTGCTTGAAGTTTCGGTGGTGAGGCTTGGTTTCATGGTAAATTGGCAGCATTTAAACAAATTTTGAACGACATTAAGGTATGGGTTTCTCTCCTGGACTCCTTTCTCCAAGAGAATTTCCTTTCCACGAATTCAACGAATTTTGAAACTAGGGTTGTTCCCGTTCTTGTCGAACTCCTTGTCCCTAGTATCCTTCTGATTTCAATCTGAAATAGGTTAGAGCTCATGTTGTTGGTATGATTGCTGCTAGTTTAAGTATGAAGTGTGATTTTCGTAATAATGTGTTCATGATTATGTGTTTGGAATTGTAAGCATGTTATTTTATGCCAACCGAAAGTATGTGAAAAGTGATGTTTGTGCAAATGTTTGTGTAAATCATGATGTGCAAAAGTAGTGGAATGTTGCTGGATTTAATGGTAATTCTTGGCTGAATATAACCATGAAAAAAATATACTTAAAGATGCACCAAATGATTCGTGAAACGTCCTAAGATCTAATGTACAAATGATGATAACAAGGAGCTGAAAATAGTGAACAAATTTCCAGCATTTGGTAGGTTGGGTTCGGCTAATCAAAGTGGTATAAAATGCAATGAAAAATGAATGTAAAATAAGTGAAATCACTAAGGATTGAACCCAATACATCATTACATGAAAGCTACAAAAAAATCAACAAAAGATTAAGACAAAAATGGATTGGAGGAGACTAAATTTCCAGCTTGCTGGAAATTGTAGTCTCTGCCAACTTTTAAAAATATAAACTTCGTTTAAATTTTTTTTTAAAAATGTGAGGTCATTGGGGATTGAACCCATGACCTCACCAAATGAAAATTTCATAAAAATTTCGTGAGAAAAATGCAAGGAAAAATAGATGTGGTGAGTGGGGATTGAACCCACAACATCTTGAATGGATGAGAGAGTTAGGAGAAAAATAAAGGAGAAAAATAAATGTGGAGAGTGGGGATTGAACCCACAACCTCTTGAATAGATGAGAGAGTTAGGAGTAAAATAAAGGAGAAATATAAAATGAGGTGAATGGGGATTGAACCCACAACCTCTTGGATATGTGAGAAAGTTAAAAGATAAATTAAGAGAAAAATAATGAGCTTGTGGGGGATTGATCCCACAACCTCCATGCCTTGGACGAAAAATAGAGGAGAAAAACAAAGGAAATATTATGGGGCTGATGGGGATCGAACTAGGGTCCCCCAAATTTGAAAAATGCAATCACCAAGTTTAATATAAGATTAAGTGTTGCCCAAGGGATTCGAAATCGGGTTCCCTTGCCCAATTCCGTATTGACACATAAGTCATACGTAAGTAAATATTTAATGAATGCTGCCTCTAAAGATCGAAATCAATATCTTGGCATATCTACAAGATGAATAAGTCTTGTACCACATAATCTTGGGTAAACATGAATCACTTAGACAAACTATGAATAAAGCCTCATGGCTTGTATGTGTGGACTCATAAGTCTAGCATACGTTAAAAAGTAAGTGAGCCTAAGATGTATGTGATGAAATGATGTAACCCTAGAAGGGTTAAGTAAGAGTGTGAAACACATTAAATGGCCAAGTGCATTGGCATATGATGAAATGAATATTCACGTGAAGGGGTGAGTAATTATGAAAAGCAAATGTGTTAAAGTTGATGAATGAGGTGACAATATGATAAGAGGCTAATGTGAAAGATGAGGGAAATCTCAAATGAGCCTAAGTAAATGTTACCAAAACGTACTCACCTATGAGAGTGTAAAGCTAATGAAGAGACCAGTCTCTATGAACACTCTAATGAAAGTATTGAAGTTAATGCATACTTAATACTAATGATGAGATGAGAAATCATCTAATGAGCTATGATGTCCTCATGCTAGAATCCAGCTTCCATGATGTATGAGTTGAATGTAATGGAACTTTATATTGAGCACCGATAGGCTAGCTATGAGCGGTGATGACTTCCTTCGGGAAGGTCGGAGGTTCACGTAACTCTCATGAGATGAGACTGTCCGGCATGCCGGGTATGGGTCTCCTTATATCTCCTAGTCTTTGAACCTATACTGCCAATGTAGGGATCTAGCAGGGTTCGACTCCCTCTATACGCTAGCATGTTTTGGTTCACTTTGGCCGGTTATTCCACCTCAGTTCGGTCTAGGGATTACACATTGGATTTCATGATGCTCACATGATCTATGTCGGTTAAGGTTAAAGTTCCCAAAGAAAGAATGAGGCCAGCCTCAAATGATGCACATAATGAAATGAACAATACCAAACGTGTTAGGATAGGATAATCAAGAGGTGAGCTAGACTTAAGTAATGACACTAGGTTTTTCTTGGTCATTGCACAGCAAACCCGATGAAAGTCTTAAACTACATCCTAGGTATGACTAGTGATTGCAGTAGTATATGAATGAATGAAAATGAAGTACGTATGAATGAATGAAGCAGACTCTGTGTTTGCTAAAGAAGGCTCCCTAGTTGAGGTCCCATATGTTGAGCCCTCATTTTGGGAAGTCCTAATGTCAAGTCCATGATTCCAAAGGTCTCATGTCATATGAAAGAATGATGTGAACTACGTGATATGATATGTGCAATACGTTATGTGATGCTTGTAAAATGATAAGTATGATGATGCATGTTTCTCTCATGGCATGACTTTCCTAATCCAAATTTGGCAAGTCCACTGACTTTCCTAATCCAAATTTGGCAAGTCCACTGACTTTCCTAATCAAAATTTTGCAAGTCCACTGACTTTACTTTCCCTAAATCATGTTGTTAGGAAAGAGCTATTCTTACTCATACATGTCCTTGGTGTGTGCTTGCATATACCCACACTTAGTACAAGTGTGTACTAATCCCATACAATATCTACTTTTAGGTGCAGGCACAGGTGAACGTTAGAGCTTACAGTACGACGTTGCAGCTATCCGGACGTGGAGCACTCATCCGGATTTGGTAGGCCCTCATGCTTTCGAGGAAGCTTGCCCATTATATTCTAGATTAGATATAGGTTTGAGTTAGTAGAGTATGTTCCACTAGTGTTTCTTTCTCATCTTAGTTTATGAAGCCCTCGAAAAAGTTTGAGTTATAAGGGATAGGCTAAAATGGCTCAAAGTTGGCAAAACTGTTATGCCGACAATAGGAAAAGCGACCTTGAGTTTGAAGTAGGTGATTGGGTCTACTTTAAGATATAACCCATGAAGGGAGTAATGAGATTTGGTAATAAGGGAAAACTTAGTCCTCGATGTGTGGGCCTGTATGAAATTCTGAAGCTAGTCGGGAGTGTCACCTATGAGTTGAAATTGCCCAATAAATTGGCCCTGATTCACCCGGTATTCCATGTTTATATGCTCAAGAAATGTATAGGTGACCCAGTGTATATTCTCCATTTGGAAGGTTTAGGGGTGAGTGAGAACCTTTCTTATGAAGAGGTTTTGGTAGAAATCATAGATTGTCAAGTGAAGAAATAGAGGAATAAAGAGGTTGTCTCTGTAAAAGTCCTATGGAGAAACCATCTACTAGAGGGTGAAACATGGGAGACCGAGGACGACATGAAGTCCCACTATCCTCATCTCTTTCCTACTACTCCTAGCAAATGTTTATGTTAGTAGTTTCTCCTAATTTAGTATAAGTTGGGAGTCATATGTGATGATGATCATGTCATTATATTTCCTTGTGTGTGCATATTTTGATGGAAATTTGTGCTTAAATTGTATTATGAATTTTCATGAATTATGTTTCTCATGTTTGAATTACACTCATAGGTGTTGTGTTATATTGTCCTCATGAGAGTTGTATGAACATGCTTGATGTAGTTGTGAGAGAAAACTTGCATGTCATCTCTTTAATGTTCATGTTGAACTTATGTTGAATTGGAGAAGGTAGTTCCTCATTATATGATGTGAAATGGTGAGATTTTGTAATTGATGAGTTGTGGATTATTTTTTTATATTTTGATGCCATGATTACGTGTTGAAAGGAGTTGTGAATACCTCCTATGAGTTATGACTCATTATGATATGGCTTATCGTTGGGCTGCTATTCTTGAGTCTCTTTTTTTCCCATTATGAAGGTTTAAGGTGTTATTCGGGGACGAATGTTCCTAAGGGGTGAGAATTGACACACCCCATAAATTCTATGACCTAAGATAGAGCCTAACCTAAGGAATTATGACCTAAAAAGAGGTAATTACAGCATATAACGACTTATATTTTAGACTATGCAGAACAATCCTAAGGTGACTAGCATGATTTTCTTCATTCCTTGAATAAACCAGTATGTCATCAATGAAGACGATCACAAATAGATCTAAATAAAGTTTGAACACTCTATAAGATCCATGAACGCTGCAAGTGCATTTTTCAAACCAAAGGATAGAACCAGAAACTTATAGTGCCCATATCTGGTTCTAATAGTTATCTTTGGAATATCACTTTCCCTAACTTTCAACTGATGGTAGCTTGATCTGACATTGATTTCGAGAAGCAAGAAGCACCCTGAAGCAGGTCGAAAAGATCATCTATCCTAGGAAGAGGATACTTATTTTTTATTATCACCATATTCAATTGGCGGTAATCTATACACATCCTAAGGGAACAATTTTATTTCTCACAAATAAGACCGGAGCGCCCCAAGGTGAGGCACTTGGTCAAATAAAACCTTTATGTAACAAATCTTTCAATTGTTCTTTTAGCTCTTTCAACTCTGCTGGTGCCATTTTGTATGGCGGAATAGAGATAGGACGAGTATCTGGAATGATGTCTATGCCAAAGTCAATCTCTCTTTCAAGAGGGACCCTTAGTCGATCATCAGAAAAAACTTCTGGAAACTCATTCACTGTAGGAACTGACTGAAGGGAAGGTATATCAACACTTGAGTCATTAACTCGGACTAAGTGATAGATACACCCCTTTGAGACTAACGTTGTCGCCTTTAGGTACGAAATGAAACGACCCTTAGTCACTACTAAACTACTAGTCCACTCAATGACTGGCTCATTCGGAATTTGGAACTTGACAACACGAGTTCTACAATCTATTGACGCATAACAGGCATGAAGTCAGTCCATACCCAGAATGACATCAAATTCTACCATGTCTAGTTCTACTAGATCAACCATGGTGTTCTTGTGATTGATGGAAACAGGACAATCACGATAGACTCTTTCCGCTATAATAGACTCTCCAACAGGTGAAGAAACAAAGAAGAGTTCACAAAGTTTTCAAGAAGAATATCCTACGGATTTGCAACATAAGGAGTTACAAAATATAAACTTGCTCCTGGGTCTAACAAAGCATAAACATCAAAAGTAAAGACTTTGATCATACCCGTGTCAACATCTGGAGAGTTCTCTTACTCTTGGCGGCTTGTGATTGCATAGAGACGGTTTGCCCCTCCACCAGTACCACAAGTGGCTCCTCTAGGTACAGCGTTGTCTGGTGGAGCAACTGATGAATATTGCACTTTATTGCCTCAGATTGCCACCTCCCTGCTTATTTTTGGACATTCTTTCATATAGTGCCCCTATTGACCGCATTTGAAATAGCCCGACTGGCCATCACGGTACTTATCGGCATGGTTTCTACCACACCTACCATAAGTAGGAGCCCAACTACCTCTTTGTACCACACTACCCTGGGCTGGGCTTGTGTAGACTTAAAATTCTACGAATTTTGTCCATTGTACTCACCACTGTTTCTGGGCGCGGGTGCACTAGCAGACGATGGTGCATGCCCCTTCCGTTTCTAAAATTGTGGCCGACCCAAACCACTTTTCTGTTTCCCAGACTCATTCCCGGTCTTCGCCTTCTTAATTCTGTACTCTTCTCTGTTCCTCAGCTTTTCCTTTTCAACTTGCTGCACATTGACCATTAGCCTGGATATGTCTGTATCGCCAATCAACATTGCAGCCCTACCTTCTTTACTTGAAGCACGACCCAAATGAGCGACAAACAAACTCATTATGCTCCTCATATGCTTAACCATATCCGGATCATAGCGAGATAGTTAGGTGAACTTCAACCCATACTCATGAACACTCAGGGAGTCCTGTTTCAGGGTTAGGAACTCTCGTACCTTTGCTTCCTTCAATTCTCGAGGAAAGAAACGCCCAAATAAGGCTTCTTTAAAGCAAGAGCAACTTGGATGTGGTGCATCCTCGACTCTACCATACTTCCATTGATCAAACCAGGTTCTAGCCACACTCTTCAGTTCATATTCAGCTAACTCTACTCTCTTAGCGCCAACCACATGCATCACATCGAACATTAACTTCAACTCTTCCACAATGTTTTTCCGGATTCTCAATAGTGCTTGAACCAGTGAAGCTTGGGGGATTCATCCTCAAGAATTACCGAATCCTTGAAGTGTCAGCCCCTTCTTGTCGAAATCCTTTTTGTTGCCCGACTTGGTTTGTCACAACTTGACTCAACATCTGGATAGCCTCACGGAACTCAACATTAGTAACCTTCACTTGAGGTTGTACTTCAGGAGCATTGGGTAATTCTTGTTCTTGAGCTTCTACATTTATCTATACGAACTCTCGCTGCTCTTCGTGGAGGCAATGTTATCTACAACACGTGCAAGCACAATTAGATAGAGACTTTTAGAGACAGACTCTAACGCACGAAAAGGAATATGAAAGAAGTGAGAAATTCCTAAATGTTGTAGCCTCCTAATCATATATGTGGCGCGCTTCACACCAATGACTAAGAATCTACAAACAAGGCTTCATAGACTCCCTACAACTCTTGAACTCTGAGCTCTGATACCAATTTTGTCAAGCCCCAAACCTACACCCTGGACATGGCCGGCAACCAGCGACCATTGTTGTCCTTGAGCGAACCCTTGGCCTGGCTTTCTTAACACATCGAAAGCCTTAACATAACTCAGTTATAGAATTGGAAAAATTCTCATCAAATAACTTTAAATATTGTCTTTGCCAAAATTGCACTTAAGTATAAAATATAGAATCTAAAATAAAGAGACACAACTAAACTACTAACTATCCGTCTACAAAGCCTCTAAAACTACTTTGATGATGTTGGGACAAAACCCATAACATTCTGAAATAGAAAGACTGGAAAGCATACAAAGGATCCTCCGGAATGCAAGGAGGCTCACCACTGACTTTTGATCTCAAATTGGATCAACGAAGGCTGCGTGCTTATCCTGGTTACATGCGTCTCCACCATAAGACGATGCAGGCCAACTGGCATCAGTACATTTAATATATGAGTATGCGAGTTGGAATGATAAACACAACAATAAAGCTTGAAAGGAGTAAGAATTAACTTACCTTGACTCTGCTCAACTCATGAAATACCAACTCAATATAAATCATTAAGGACACATACCATATAAACAAAACTTGTAAATTGTGTAAACACTTTATTCATTAAAGATAAAACAATAATAAAGTCAACTTTATTATAATTTATGTGGGAGATTCTCTAACCAACAAACATCTCTATACGACAAAGTAATGGTACTACGTGTTACCGTATGTTGTAAGAGGACCGCTCTATACCTTGTCGTCGGTATAAAACCTGAACTGCTAAGTGGATCCACTGGTCTATTCTAGTAATCATTAAGGAATCATCCAAAAAGTATGATTCTTTATATGTCCATGCTGGATATAAGGTTTATGGAGACTTGAGTTAATATGAACTCGCATCGCCATATCGGTGCTCAATACTACTCCCAAAATACTCAGCTCATATGTTTTTAAAACAACTTATTCTCTAGTTTGAGATAATTGCTAAAACTTAGCTTAAGAAGTTTTCATGGAAATCATAGTTTCCTTTTCTTTTACTAAAACTAGTCATAGGCTCTGTGGAAGTCTAGCTCCCTCTCTTTCTCAAAAGTTTGAAAACATTTTTCTTAAACTCTCAGGGACTACTTAGTTCCCTTATAACTCTTGAGAAGTGAACTCAACTTGCTACTCTTTGCTTAACTTGAAACTTCACTTTTAGGGAATACTTGTATTCCCTTATAGCCTTTGAGAATTTCACTCAACTCTTTACTCTTTCTTTAACTCGAAGCTCGAGCATTAAAACGAAGTTAAAACTTTTAATAAGACTCTTGGAATCTTTGAGAAACTTTACATTAACTTACTTCATCGCTTTATATTTAACTTTTTAACCCCCTTTATGTTGATCTAAACATTCCTTCAATGGATTATGGATTCAAGGTTTCTATTTGAGTTCTTTGATGATTTCTAGGTATTTAGAAATAATTTGAAGTAATTAGGATCATTGGAAGATGTTAATGTGCCTTGGAAGGACTTAAAAGGACTAAACAACGAAAACTGGCCGAAAAACGCTGGGTTAAGCGTACTGGTGGCGCGCCGCGCCAGCCTCAGTTAACTGAGGACTAATTCTAGCACACTTGTGGCGCGCCGCGCCAGGCCTTGGTTGAGTGAGGCGAATTCCTGGCGCACTGCAGGCGCACCGCGCCTTCACCTACCCAGGTGCATCTGACGAATTTTTAAACTCATTTTTCATCTCCAAACTCTCCTAAATTTCCTAGTTCTTTAACCAAACGACTGGCACTATTTGTACTATCAATAACTACTGAATTCAACTCAAAATATCTCGTAGAAAACAATAATATAACCAACAATGGCAGCCAACAATCCAATCAACAAAAAATCAAAACTTTCCTTCAACAACTTAACTTCAAACATGAAATCAATCCATAAACTCGCTGATTTGAAAAAAATTTGTGTGTGGCTGAATTAGCCCAACACGAAATATCCCACATAACTTAAAGGGATCACCCCCGACGAAATCCTCGCAGCGATTCTTGGCGTTCTTGAAGAATTCTTGATCTTCCTCTTCTCTCCTCTTTTCTCCAAATCCCTAAGCGTTCTCAAATTTGCTAAAACTGAGTTGGGACTTGTTTTTACCCCTAATAAACCCCTAAAACGAATTAGGAAATAATAGGGTGAAAAGACTACTTTACCCTTACTAAAATCCGGATTGGACCTCACTCCAACAACTTAACTTCCGAAAGACATATCTCCCTCATACGACATTGAATAATGCACAAACTCGGCGCCGTTGGAAAGATCTTTCCAAGGGCTTTCCAACCATATGAAGAACTCACCCTAACTTCTCCTGAGCTGGAAGTTAGAGCCGTTTGAAAATGACCAAAACTCACTTTTTAAAATTAGGAAATTTTTCAGATTTCCCTATTTATTTCTAAAAATGATTATTCTTGGTTTCTTAACTTATTCTTAGTTATTTCAAGTTACGAGATATTACACTTATCTCTTATAGCTAAGCATGTGTGATATTAATTTAGGTTTGAACATTCTACTACTAGAATTAGGTCTATTGGAGATGGTCCATGTAACTCTACTATTCAAAGTTGAAATATTGAGAAAAACAAGAATGTTACGACACTTTATTGAAATGTGAGTTTTCTACTGCCTTATTTTGGCTGACTTCAGTTGATCTTTACTTTTCTAAGGTGAGGTATCGTGAATGCATTCAACAATTTGAATTTCACTCAGGTGTTTTGTTTCTCTTGTTCTGTCTTTATTTCATAGGTTTGTATATATACTCACGACTAGTAAATGGTCCTGCGCTTCGCGTGGTTAGAACATTCTTCTTTAAATTTATTAGAACAAAACTTTTTTTTGTATTTTGATGTTATAGTATTTTAATATAAATCTATTTTTAAAAGTATAGAGGTTATTCAATTGTACTTTACCATTTGTTTTATTATTTATTAAAAGAAAAGGCAAAATTACAAATAATAACACTATTTTCTCCTAGTTTACATAATTTCATTTTACAGATTCATTAATTTGCTTTTAAATTTTTTATAACAGTTAGGTTATTTTTATCATCTATATGCATAGTTACATAGTATCTTTATTTAGAGAGTCAAATAAATATTTACCAATAAGTAGTATGTAGTCATTCTATGTTTTAAAATTAAAATTCAATCTTCCAAAATCGAAATTTCATATGCAATATAGTTATGATAGTGTTTTGGAACTGATGTTTTTAACAAACAAAACATTAAGGATCCTTGAAAAGGATGAAAAAGAAGTATGGGATAATAGGAAAAAAATTCAAAAAAGTACTTTGGTGTGAGAGAATAGTCATCATCGTGTATCATATAATTGCAATTAAGTTCTAGTTTTAATTCTGACTTTCTATTTTTTTTAAACTCCTGTTCATATTAACTTTATTATGACAACAACAAAAATTCATATAAATTATTAGGATTGATCTCTTGGAGAAGAAGAGATTTCTTTGGAGAATATTGTAAATAAATGTATTGTGTAAAATGTTATTTGTTAATCTGCAGTAGTTGGATCTACATAGAGTCTGTACTAAAATAATACTTATAGCAAAAACTTCTACAGAAATATAAACATCAAAGTTCAAAACATGTGATAATAAAAAATAATTAATATCATAAGCATAAATTAATGATCGTAAAAAAACATATCAAGATCTATAATAATAGGATGAAACAAAAAGGAAAAATTGAGCTCACATAATACATAGTATCTCTTTGAAGGAAATTATTCTCCTCTATTACTTGAGGTTTACAAAATAGATCCTCTAAGCATGAAACGATTTTACTCACCAGTGTCATGATACAAAAACAATAGTGTCAATGAGCCACTCAACAATAGCAAAGTACACAAATATTTAATTATGCAGTAGAAGAACAAGTAGTTTAGAATTTTCTTTCTTTTAAAATGAGAGAAAACTCTTCTATTTATAGACAACAAAGGGTAGTGTGAACAAATGCTTATTGTGCCTTATCGGAAGGTCAAAACTCTTCGGAAAAGTCAAAACTGTTCGGAAATGTCACAACTCGCGGGGAATTCATCTAAAAATGTATGTTGAACCTTTATATAGGGCATCTTTCACCCTAGAGTCAATCTAAAAATAGTTCTCAAGTTTCCAAAGTTTGTGAATAACCCCAATTCTTACTCAAACTCATGGGTTCTTGCATAAAACATTCTCAATTGATAAACTATGATTACATTGATGATTAATTGGTGATTTTAAGGTGAAAAACTCTATCAACCCATGATTTCACTAATCTCCTAAATTTAACTTATAAAGTGGGTTTTATGATTATGATTGAATGTTGATTAAATTATGCTTAGATTTGATTGTATTATTGATTTCTATGGTTCTATACATCTATGTATGGTGAATTATTGGATAATTGAGTAATGGTGGTTATGAATTTGGAGAATGGTAAGTGACCTAATTTTCATGCTATATTGGAATTGTTCTTGTATGGATTGATCCACTTATGGTGGAGGTGTTTACTTTTATTTGTATTTTATGATCGTGACCTTAGAGGCATTATATGTTGAATTGGACTATTGTCACGTTAATGTGTAATGTGACGGTGTTCATGAGATTTCAAGGTGATCTTGTATAAAGTGTCATTGTATTATGATTTGAATTATGTTCTCTCTTAATGTTCTTGTGTGATGATGTTAGAATGTGAAAGGTTCCTATAATATGATGTTATATCTTGATTTGGTAGACGTAGGTGCCTCTTCTTGATACTTGAAAGCTTATGGAATGTGATCTCTTGACTTAATTGGTTTAGACATCCTTTTCTTGATTAATGAATGAATGAATGTCTAGAATCGGTAGACCTAAACTTGGTACCCTTTATATGAATGGCTAATGATGCATTCTAGGCTATGTCTTGAACTGGTAGACCTAAGCATGGTGCCCCTTCATGATGAGTCTAGAACCCGATGTGAATGTAAAACCTTGAAGTGTTACACCTTATAATGGTTCCTCGTTCTTGTGTGAGATGATAGACTTAGAGTTAATGGACCGGAAAGGTAGAATCCCTCTCTAATAAAGTCAATGATCTATCCTTAATGAACCTCGATTGGTAGACCTAATGTTGGTGCCCTTCTTGGTAGAACTACTATGGGTTGTTATACCTAATGTTTGTTCCCTCTCTAGTACACTATTGTGAATTAAACTACTCTATGGGAACCAAGTCTAAGTACCGAGTGGATATGGTTAAGATGGTGGCTCTTCCCAAGTAAAAGGCTAGAGCACAATGAACGTCTTTGGATATCCCCTAAACCATGTGCCTACATGGGATGTATACTAGTTCTATCCTTGGCAAGTAGAACACCTTCCACGGTGTGGGGTTTTATGATACCAGATTTTATGTCTAGATTGAATCGTCTATGTCGGTTAATTCCTATTCCCATCATGTGGTATGTGCACTCTAGTTACTCGATAGGTTCTACAACGTGTAGGTAGTAGTATGGGATGCTATCTACACATGGCACGAGTAGTCTTTGAAGGTGCTAAAGTGAGCTCCCTAATTCTTAATGAATAATATATGTAAGTCCTCTAAATGCATGAATGTTTCCTTAAACGACTCAAATGATGATTGTTGACTTATAGCTTAAATGAAGTTATAAATGAGTAGCTTAGATGGGTAAAATGAGATTTTCGCATATTATGTTGAAGTATAAAGGTCTTGTCTATGGTAACTCGAGAAACACCTAGGTGTGGTGTGAAGAGGTAGTATGGTCTACCACTCCATGTCTTACTTAGATGCGTCTTATGGTAACCTAGATAGAGCTCCTAAGATTTATGAAATGGTTTACTTCACGAATAAGTCTATATGTTGTAATTGGTACTAGTAGAGCATGTCTATAATGTGGGTATGGTCTTGCCTGTGGATGGTGACTTATATTATGCCTCTTATACTTGTGTTTTATTAAGTTATATTGAAAATGTCATAAAAGCATGCATTTCAAAATAATGTCCCATTTTTTTTGCATGTTTTCGCATGGTCATCATACTTAGTGCTTAATTTTGCTAACTCCATTCTTCTTCCATCTCAAACTGAGCTTCTTCAATTTCGAACAATAAAATAATTATTTTTTATAGAATTTCCAAAAACTATAATAGTTGTATCATTTTTATAATTTTCATATAATATATGTGTTTTATATAATTATGTATATAATTAGTATATTGTAAGAATATTTGTATACCATCACAAAAGATTTTACATTATAGTTAAATATTTTATTAATTTAATTTAGTTTAAATTGTAGTTATAACTTTGAGTTAATTAGTTTGTAATTAAATTAATTATTCTATAATCGAATTAATTATTTTATTTCGTTATAATTAAGAAGTTCCTTAATGAATGACCTGAGAGACCCTTGTACTTGACTTTGTTCGTTAGTTGGACTCTTGTACTTATGACTTTACCTAATGGACCCCTAAACTCATTCAAACACAATATTTTAAGGGGAAAATTTCAAAATGTCAATATTTTGACATTTAATAGGATTCATTGTCAATACTTTCAATATTTAGTAAAATGTCAAAAAAGAAACAATTGTTAAAAACAAAAAGGAGAAATTAAGGGGAGCGAAAAATATTAAAAAGAGACAATTGCTTAAAAGTCTTATCAGTTACAAAAATTCAAAAACAAAGAACAAATTGACAATTTATCAAAATACACCAACTTCCATCTCTTTCTTATTCTTTCACCATGTTCTAAAAAACACGCCTATCACCATTGTTCTAAAAATTTAATATTCAATTTTCTTAATTTTGTTTGTTTGTAAACACGTTTATTTACCATACATTATCATATTTGAAGCATTTTATTCTACTAAGGCATCATTTTGACGTTATGAAATTATAATTCATCTTTTAAAATGTCTAAATTTTATGAAGTTATTGGCTATCATGTTAAGGTTATGAAATTTATGTATCTCCTTTACGAAATTTTCCAGTATTCAGAATACAATACTCATGTATATTCATGGTTAGGTATTCATCCATCTTACATATGTATTTTATTTTACTTACTTCCAATATCACTTTGTATACCAATCAATTTGTATTTAGATTTGATTTTGTATTCACACTAATGTACTATAAAGTTTGTATTTAGATTTGATTTTGCATTAGTCCTAATGTATACCATAAAGTTTTGTATTTATATTTTGATGTCGTATTCATTCTCAACTATAAATAGCCAAAATACAGTTTATTTATGTATTCATTATATGTGTATTAATCCTAATTGCATCAGTCAAATAATTTTGTATTTCATTTTGCTCATTATATGTTTATACCAACTAGTTTATCTTTAAATTCGTATTCATTCACAATTTTAAATAATCAAACTACAGATTTGTATTTGGATTATCACTTTGTAAAAACAAATTTAACTACAAACTACAGAACATTCAAAATACTTTTAAATACTTTTGCCAAACAACTCAATATCTAAATGCTAATGTAGATTCTACTAAATCTGAAATATAAAAACAAATCATAAAAAAGATCCAAAAAACTCATTTAAAATACCAAAAATCTGAAATACATAAATATTTGATGAGTATGTTAACAAACTCACATAAAAATTAAAAAAAATAACGGAAAATGCTCAATACATACAATCCAAAAATTCAACATAATGTGTGATTTTTAAAATAAAAAATCGCAAAATAAATGATGACTTCCAAAATACCTTTATCAATTGAGAGATTTCTTGATTAATTGATAGATCTGAACAAATTGTTATGAACTTGAATAATTAGTTCTTCTTCAACAATGAGAAAGAATAATGGTAAAATTTTGATGAAAGAAAAAAAGAAGAAGAGAAATGTGAATGATGGGGATGGTGAAAACTGAAAAGTTGATGGAAGAGATAAAAAATTGAAAAGTGAAAGATGAAAAATAAATTTAATGGTATTAAAGCATAGGAAGAAGTGTAAATGGGTAATAGATGTAGAATCTGATTCAATGTTGGACTGTTTTGAGAAATAAAATTTGGATACAAATAACTTTCTAAAGTATTGACATTTAGATATTTTCAATAATTATTTTAAAGTGTAGATGTTTTTACTAATTAAGTTAAGGATTGTGACTAGTTTGCTAATATTCCCATATTTTAAACCATTTTCTCATCTAATGTGTGTGCGTGTACTAAACTCTTTTTACACACAAAATACCACATCATTTTTTCATGACATGTCATTATTATTATTATTATTATTATTATTATTATTATTATTATTATTATTATTATTATTATTATTATTATTATTATTATTATTATTATTATTCCAATGACACATCGGAAATCAAATTTTAAAAATAAATAATATTTTAAAATAAAAAGTGCAATTTTCTCTCTCTTTCTCCTCTTCCCTCTTCATCTTCTTCGTTCCCATCCACCCTTATGCCTCACCCCAAAAATAAAAGAACCAGCATTTTCATCTTTCTCCACATTGCACACTCAAAAGTTTTTTCAATCATAAATATGATAGATTGTAATTAGCTCTTTCATATGCTTTAGGTTATATTTATTTTGATTTGATAAAAAAAATCAAGAAAACATCAAGTTGGGTAAAATATATTTAGGAGTAAATTCAAGCAATAAATATTAAATTTATGAAAATGTTGAATGATATGTTTTCCTGCAAAAGCCTTTTTTATTTTATATTTGATAATTATGGTAATGGGTTGTATCTTAAAGAAGAATAATAGAAAAGGGGTAGAGACAGGGTGGGTGGTGTCTGGGGGTGAAAAAGAAAGAGGAATCGGGGTTGGGGTGGGCTGGGCTGAAGAAGAGGAGAAACAAATACGTTGTGGGGCTGCAGAAGAAGAGAGAAGGGGTAGGGGTAGTGTGTGCTCAATTGAGATTATTTTTTAAAATTTTATTATTATTATTATTATTATTATTATTATTGTTATTATTATTATTATTATTTTATCTTATAATTTTGATAATTTTCAAATAAAATATTGCATTCACTTGCTTTTTAACACGTGTGTGATCTCACATTTGTCCAACTCAACCATTTTAATATTACATAAGCTCGGTCAATGGTCAGAAGGGTTTAGCAAATAGAGTTTCTTCGAGTTTAAGGGTTCATTTGGAAAAGTGATGAGTGAAAGGTTCAACTATCAAATAGAGTGAAGTACAGGGGTCTCTCAGGTCATTCCACCTTAATTATATCAGCTCATCTTATTTAAATTTTGGTCGAATTCACTAATTAATTCCATTTGGCTATGTTTTGAACCTTATTTGGTTACATATTTAATTCACTTGGCTAATTACAATTTTAGCCAATTCCATACCTTATCTCGAACTCAATTTTCAGACTATTTTGGGTCTTTACTCTCATAAATCAGAAAGCTCAAATCACCCCAACTCAATGACAAATTACTCAACCCAATTCCAAACAATACCATCAAGGATACCACTGGCTCGTTCAATCGTCTTCTTCACGGACCAGAAAAATTTGCGCGTCTTCCACTCCAGAGAACCAGTTGTCCAAAATGAAACCCAGAAATGAAAAGCGGTCCAAAGCACTGAAATCCAGCAAATCCAGAAAAGCAGCGGCGCCTGCAACAACTATCACCACCGCCATCCCCTTTTCCCCTTTTCAGAACTTCCCATCTCCTTCACTATTGAAAGAGGATAGAAATTCAAACGATGTTAAATTCAAATGAGGGGGAATGAGCGAGCATTGGGGTAGAGAAGAAAAAAATAAAGGAGGGGAGAGAAAAAAGAGCAGTAAGAAAAAAGCCAAAAGAAAAACATTAAAAATAGTTTCATAGGAAGAAATTAATAGCTATTGGATTAAAATCTTGAATCTTGAGATTCTTATTCTTGAAGTTTTTATCAAGCTTTTTCGTTGGAGCTTTTCCAGAGTTCATCGGAGTCTCGTTTCTTCGGTGGAAGCTCGTCTTCGCCTAGCTCGTAATTCCAGCTCAGCTGCCCCAAGAAAGGTATCATCACCTCCTCCTGTATTTTGTTTCAATCTAACATATTATGTGTGTTCAATACTTGATACGAGGTATGTTAATAAAAGCATTTGGTTCTTTCGTTTAGCTCCTTTTTTTTTATCTCATTTTCTTGTGAGTTTTCGAGCAGCGAGCATGAATCCAACATCAGTGAATTTTTCTTTGATATTCTATGTTGGTCGTTATGTTCATTAACTCTATTTATATCTATATGACTAGCTGAATCTCTGCCTCGTTTTGTTTAGAATTGTTTGATGTTCACTTGTTTTCAATTTGAATGTGTTCGTTTCATAGATGTGTCTTCTTTACTATTCGTTTGTACCCTTGGTTGTCTTTTCGGTCGTTTTGAACTTTCATTTGCTGCCCTAATATTGTAAAATCTATCCCATGTTCTCACATAGCTTGAATGTGTTGGGTTTAGCAAGTATGAATGGGAAAATAAAAGAGAGAATATGAAAAGTGAGGGAACTATTTTGGAGGGAAAATGAAAAGTCATTTGCAAAGTGCAAAAAGTCATTTCTCCCATATCGGAAAAAGAAAGGGAAATTGTTGTCCTTATGTAAGGAAACACTTCCATTACTTCTTAAAGAGCTAAGAAGAAGATGCCCCCTCGCGCCGTCGTCGTCGTCGCTCGCTCGGCTTTGGCTTTGGCTTTGGATTTGGCAAATGATTTGATTGATAAATTTTTTGGACAAAATTTATTCAATCAGTTTTTGTTAAATCAAATAAATCCTGTTAATATTATCTCTTTATAAATTTGCGGGTAACGGTAACATTCCGAAAAGTTGTTACTCTTTCCGAAAAGTCGTTACTTTCCGAAAAGCCGTTATTTTCCTAACAGACATATTTTTCCGAAAAGTTGTTATTTTTTCCAAAAGACACAACTTTCTGGATAAAACGGGTCTGAACAGATTTCTCTGAACAGACATGTTTCTTGCTGAAAATGGCTATAAAAGGAAGTCAATTTTAGTTTTTTCAAACACTGAATTTTTCCTGCTCTGCATAAATTTTTTCTCTCAAACAAATCAAAGTGTCGATCGACTGAGTCTGTGTGACTTGTTACTGTTCTGCAGTTCGCTGAAGTTAAAGAAATTTGAGGTACCGCTATTTCTTTAACAGGATTAATCCGTTTTATCTTGGGAGAAATTAATCCATAACCTCGGGTACAGTGAGGGGATTAAATTTCTTAAGGAGACACAGTAGTTTCTGTGGACTCGGATTACTTCTTGTTTTCTATTATACTTTCTGTTTCATCTTATTTTGTTTCTGTCTTTTTGGCTAACCTTGTAATACAGGTTGGATAACAATCTTAAGAAATTTAACAGTTTCTGTATTTGAGGTTTCTGGAGATTAAAACCTTTATGGTTTTCTACTCTGCTTGAATTTTTAAAATTCATTCGATTAACGATTAAAAGAACATAAAAACTTTATCGTTAAATCAGAAACAATCTGTGTAAAGATTTGTTCTTTACTGTTATTATTTTAAATACTTAAAATTATCTATCATTTGTGACAGAAAAAATGACTAATTCAAGTCAAGTGAATGCTGGAACAATGAGTGCTGCAACAGTAAGTGCTGCAACAACATCGGTTGCACACAATCGTTCAAATGCTGCCTTAGCGCCGGCTGAGAAACCTGCAAAGTTTTCTGGAGTCGACTTTAAGAGATGGCAGCAGAAGATGTTCTTCTATCTCACTACGTTGAGTCTGCAGAAGTTCATTAATGAGAATGTTCCTGTTATGTCAGATGAAACTCCGCCTGATGAACGATTCTTGGTAACAGAAGCATGGACACACTCAGATTTTTTGTGTAAAAATTATATTCTGAGTGGCCTGCAAGATGATCTGTACAATGTGTACAGCAATGTCAAAACCTCAAAAGAACTCTGGGATGCTTAAGAAAAGAAGTACAAAACAGAGGATGCCGGAATGAAGAAATTCATCGTGGCAAAATTTCTGGACTATAAGATGATAGACAGTAAGACCGTCGTCACCCAAGTTCAAGAACTGCAGGTCATAATTCATGATCTCCTTGCTGAAGGTATAAATTTATTTAATGCCTATGTTAGAAATATTAAGTTTTTTCTTAATACTCACATAATCTTTAATGAAGGATTGATTGTGAATGATGCTTTTCAAGTGGCTGCAATTATTGAAAAATTACCTCCATTGTGGAAGGACTTCAAAAACTACTTGAAACATAAACGCAAGGAGATGAATGTTGAAGATCTCATAGTAAGGTTGAGAATCGAAGAGGATAATAAGGCTGCAGAAAAGAGGTCACGTGGGAATTCAGCAATATCTGGAGTAAATTTTGTTGAAGAAGATCCCACAAAATTAAAGAAAAGAAAGAAAGCATCTGGTCCAAAAAGCAATCCTCCTAAGAAGAAATTCAATGGAAACTGCTTCAACTGTGGTAAACATGGTCATAGGGCTACTGAATGCCGGGGTCCTAAGAAGGACAAGAAAAAGAAGGATCAAGCAAACTTGGCTGAATCCAAAGGAGAAATGGACGATCTCTGTGCAATGCTTTCAGAATGTAACTTGGTTGGAAATCCAAGAGAATGGTGGATAGATTCTGGTGCCTCATGCCATGTTTGTGCCAACAAAGAATTATTTTCATCATATACTCCAGCACCTACAGATGAGAAGTTGTTTATGGCAAACTCCGCTGTTGCAAAGGTGGAAGGAACTGGCAAAGTCCTATTAAAGATGACATCAGGCAAGGTGGTGACTTTGAATAGGGTCTCATATGTTCCAGAATTGAGAAAGAATTTAGTTTCAATTCCAGTTCTGACCAAGAATGGATTCAAATGTGTATTTGTTTCTGATAAAGTAGTAGTAAGCAAGAATGATATGTATGTAGGAAAAGGCTACCTTAGTGATGGCCTTTTCAAACTCAATGTAATTGCAGTTGATATGAATAAAGATTTTGCTTCTTCTTACTTGCTTGAGTTTAAATGTTTATGGCATGAACGTTTGGGACACGTTAATAAGAAAACCTTGCGAAAACTGATTAACTTAAATATTTTGCCAAAATTTGAGTGCAATAAATCAAAATGTCAAATTTGCGTTGAATCTAAGTATGCTAAGCATCCTTATAAATCTGTTGAAAGGAATTCAAATCCTTTAGAATTGATTCACACTGATATTTGTGACATGAAGTCAACACCATCACGTGGTGGAAAAAAGTATTTCATAGCTTTTATTGACGATTGCACTAGATATTGTTATGTCTATTTGCTAAATGGTAAGGATGAAGCAATAGATGCATTTAGGCAATATAAAACTGAAGTTGAAAATCAGTTAGATAAAAAGATCAAAATAATCAGAAGTGATAGAGGTGGAGAATATGAATCTCCATTTGTAGAAATATGTTTAGAAAATGGAATAATCCATCAAACTACTGCTCCTTACACTCCTCAGTCTAATGGAATTGCAGAAAGGAAAAATTGAACTTTAAAAGAAATGATGAATGCATTACTTATAAGTTCAGGTTTACCACAGAACTTGTGGGGGAAAGCTATCCTTACAGCAAATCAAATACTTAATAGAGTGCCTCACTCAAAGACAAATGTAATTCCATATGAGAAATGGAAAGGTAGAAAACCCAACTTGAAATATTTCAAAGTGTGGGGGTGTCTAGCCAAAGTCCAAGTTCCTATACCTAAGAGGGTAAAAATAGGGCCTAAGACTGTGGATTGTGTATTCATTGGATATGCCACAAACAGTAAGGCATGTCGATTTTTGGTTCATAAGTCCGAACATCCGGATATTCATGATAATACAGTAATGGAATCAGATAGTGCTGAATTTTTTGAACATATCTATCCATATAAAAATAGACTTGAGTCATCTAGTGGGGGGTCTAAACAACCCAGAGAAGAACCAAAAGAGAATGAACCCAATGAAGAAAGTCCAAGACGCAGTAAACGTCAAAGGACATCTACTTCATTTGGATCTGATTTTGTAACATTTCTTCTTGAAAGTGAGCCTCAAACATTCAAGGAAGCAATGTTGTCTAGCGACTCAACCTCTTGGAAGGAGGCTGTTAATAGTGAAATTGAATCAATCTTAAGCAATCATACTTGGGAGTTGGTTGATCTTCCTCCAGGGAACAAACCCTTGGGTTCAAAATGGATCTTTAAAAGGAAGATGAAAGATGATGGAACTATTGACAAATATAAAGCAAGACTTGTTGTCAAAGGTTTTAGACAAAAAGAAGGTCTTGATTATTTTGACACATACTCGCCAGTGACTAGGATTACATCAATTCGGATGTTAATTGCACTAGCTGCAGTATACGGTCTTGAAATTCATCAAATGGATGTGAAAACAGCCTTCTTAAATGGAGAGCTGGAAGAAGAAATTTACATAGAACAGCCTGAGGGTTTTGTAGTTCCTGGTAAAGAAAAGAAAGTGTGCAAACTTATTAAGTCACTTTATGGACTAAAACAAGCACCAAAACAATGGCATGCAAAGTTTGATCAAACCATGTTGTCAAATGGATTTAAGATCAATGAATGTGATAAATGTGTTTACATTAAAGATACTCCAAATCAGGAAGTCATTGTATGCCTATATGTAGATGACATGCTTATAATGAGCAAAGACATTGCTAATATAAAAGCTACAAAGCGTATGCTCGCTAGTAAGTTTGATATGAAAGATTTAGGAGTTGCTGATGTGATATTAGGAATTAAAATTCTTAAAACTCCTAACGGTCTAGCATTGTCTCAAACTCATTATATTCAAAAGATACTTGAAAAATTCAAATTTTTGAATTTCAAAAGGGCAAAGACTCCAATTGATGTGAACCTTCATCTTGCAAAGAATAAAGGTGAAAGTCAGTCTCAATTGGACTATGCTAGCGTATTGGGAAGCTTAATGTATGTCATGAATTGTACACGACCAGACATAGCTTGCGCTATCAGTAAACTGAGTCGATACACAAGTAATCCTAATCAAAATCATTGGTTGGCAATGAAGAGAGTTTTGGGATACTTAGATGACACTCAAAACTATGCTTTACATTACAACAAATATCCAGCCGTTCTTGAAGGATATAGTGATGCAAATTGGATTACTGGGTCAACTGAAACAAAATCCACAAGTGGATACGTTTTTACTATTGGTGGAGGAGCAATATCTTGGAAATCATCCAAACAAACATGTATAGCTCGCTCTACAATGGAGTCTGAATTCATTGCTTTAGACAAGGCAGGTGAAGAAGCTGAATGGCTCCGGAATTTCTTAGAAGATATTCCATTTTGGCCCAAACCAATGGCCCCTATATGCATACACTGTGATAGTCAAGCTGCAATAGGAAGGGCTGGAACATTATGTATAACGGCAAGTCTCGTCACATAAGACGAAGACATAACTCTGTGAGACAACTACTCTCTAGTGGAATTATCACAATTGACTATGTGAAGTCAAAAGATAATGTGTCGGATCCACTTACAAAAGGCCTAACTCGAGAGGGAGTTGAGAAATCATCGACGGGAATGGGACTATGGCCGAGAACAAGTCATCGTGGCGGTAACTCTACCTAGAAGACTGGAGATCCCAAGATCTAGGTTCAAGAGATAAAACAAAGTCATTGATGACGGTTCAACATTGTCAAAAATTATTTTATGGTCCATTCTCATGATGAGACAATGTTTAGTAACCAGGATAAAGACATAACGACTTTTTAATGGTTTCTAAGTTTGATACAGGGAATATCAAATGGTGTATCTATGGGATAACACATTTAGAAATCACCTATGTAAGTGTGAAGTGTAAGCCGCTTCAAGGAGAATCCGGTAAGGCCAGTTCTTTAAGCACTTACTATCCGAGATGTGTTCATGGCTGAAACGAACAAAACAATGAGAACTAAGAACAGTTCAAGGGTTGATTGTGTGACATATGTTGTCTAGGTATACACAAAGCTCGACGGTTCAAAGATATCAAATCTACCGATTGACCGAGTATATCCGATATATGTTCACTACGGAAAGTTTAAAGGGAAACCTACTTATCCAGATACGATTAACCTTTACCTACAAGACACACAAGTGTTTTCATGCATATGTTTTAACAATAGCCTTCCCCATTCATGTGGGGGATTGTTGGGTTTAGCAAGTATGAATGGGAAAAGAAAAGAGAGAATATGAAAAGTGAGGGAACTATTTTGGAGGGAAAATGAAAAGTCATTTGCAAAGTGCAAAAAGTCATTTCTCCCATATCGGCAAAAGAAAGGGAAATTGTTGTCCTTATGTAAGGAAACACTTCCATTACTTCTTAAAGAGCTAAGAAGAAGATGCCCCCTCGCGCCGTCGTCGTCGTCGCTCGCTCGGCTTCGGATTTGGATTTGGATTTGGCAAATGATGTGATTGATTGATAAATTTTTTGGACAAAATTTATTCAATCAGTTTTAGTTAAATCAAATAAATCCTGTTAATTTTATCTCTTTATAAATTTGCGGGTAACGGTAACATTCCGAAAAGTTGTTACTCTTTCCGAAAAGTCATTACTTTCCGAAAAGCCGTTATTTTCCTAACAAACATATTTTTCTAAAAAGTTGTTATTTTTTCCAAAAGACACAACTTTCTGGATAAAACGGGTCTGAACAGATTTCTCTGAACAGACATGTTTCTTGCTGAAAATGGCTATAAAAGGAAGTCAATTTTAGTTTTTTCAAACACTGAATTTTTCCTGCTCTGCATAAATTTTTTCTCTCAAACAAATCAAAGTGTCGATCGACTGAGTCTGTGTGACTTGTTACTGTTCTGCAGTTCGCTGAAGTTAAAGAAATTTGAGGTACCGCTATTTCTTTAACAGGATTAATCCATTTTATCTTGGGAGAAATTAATCCATAACCTCGGGTACAGTGAGGGGATTAAATTTCTTAAGAAGACACAGTAGTTTCTGTGGACTCGGATTACTTCTTGTTTTCTATTATACTTTCTGTTTCATCTTATTCTGTTTCTGTCTTTTTGGCTAACCTTATAATACAGGTTGGATAACAGAATGTTGGTTGTGTTTCTCTTATATTTCAGTTGTTGTTGTCGTGATTGCAACTCACTATTGCGTGTGTTTTCCTGAAGCCTTTTTAGTTCGATTTCGTGTCTTTAGTGTTGCCCATATATTTCATTTCCTAACTCGAATTTTGTTGAGTTCATTATTAGTTGTTTGTTCTTTTTTGTCTTTATTTATTACTAACTCCAATTTAAGAATTGCTAATTAACTAAATTAGATTCCCCAAAAGATGAACTATATTCTTTATGTTTGTATATTTTTAATATAATTCATTTTTTGTCAACTCTTATTGTTGTATTGAATATATTTAGTCGAAAATTTTTATTTATTCTTCAATCAATTGGAAATAGTTTTCATGATTTAATTAATCAAATTTTTTCAAATTATTATTAAGATGATTTACAAAATAAATTCTAAATAATGTAATTTTGTTAAAAATTTTTTTACTTAGAATTCAATTCAAATGTTTCAATTCATGGACTATTTTGTTAAAAATTAAAAAAATGTTTTTTATTTAACTATCTCTCAAAGTTAATCAAATATTGTAAAATATTCTTTTCATTAAGTCATTTTCCTTAAAAAAAATAATAATCAAGTTTAACTATTTTAAATTATTTAAATGTTAATAAGTTTTTGTTCCACTTTTGGGATTTTTATAGGTGAAGTTAATATGTTTTAAATTTTTACTTTTAACTTTTCTTTCTCAAGACTAATCTTACAAGTTTAAATTTTCTTTTAAGCTTTTAATGGTTATTTTTTTTAATTAACCTAAGTCTGGTTGATTACCGTTTTCAACGGATCTATAAAGATGTCTAATCCCTTCCCTTTTGGATAACTTGAACCTTACCTAGAATCACTTAAGTTAAGTAGACCTTAATTGGAGTAAATTTTAGTTATACTTAGTTAAATATTTAGGTGTCCTAATACACCATAATTAATTAGGTGGCAACTTCTTAATCTAGTTAATAATTTGAAAATCAACATTATGTTGTCCACACTACACCGTTTGTACCTCAAGTTAAGATCGGGTATATCATAGTGTACTAGTTAAGTTTGACCACTTCTATTGACGTAATAGATGCTTGGTCAAGACTATGATTAGTTTTCCTTTTATTTGCCAAACTTTTTCACTATACGAGGTTTTCTATTTTTCTCTATTATGTGGTGTAGGGATACTTGTAACATCTCGTAACTCAAAATGACTAAGAACAGGCTAAGAAATTAAAAATAATCACTTTTGAAAAAAAAGGGGAAAATATGGAAAAATTTCTAAGTTAAGAAGTTAGTTTTGGTCATTTTCAAACGGTCATAACTCCTAGGTCAAGATGAGTTAGAGGTAGTTCCTGATATGGTTGGAATGCCCTGGAGACATCTTCCCAACGCCGCCGAGTTTGTGCATTTTTGATATCGTATGAGGGAGATATGCCTATTTGGGTTGTTGGATTGAGGAAGGTCCCCCATCTGAATTTAAGAAAGGACAAACTAGTCTTTTCACCAATTAATTTCCTATTTTGTTTTAGGGATTTATTTGGGGTAAAAACCATTTTTAGTCAGATTAGAAAGTTTATCTTTAAGCTTAGGGCTTGGAGAAAAGAGAAGAGAAGGAGAGGGAGAAAAATCAAGGATTCGCCAAGAATGCCAAAGAATTGCGAGTGGAATTCAGCGGGGGTGATCCCTATCAAGGTATGTGAAATCTTTCGTGTTGGTTAATTCATCCACACACAAAACTTGTTTCAATTATGTAGTTTTGGAATTGTTTACATGATTAGAAGTGAATTCTTGATGAATCTTGTCAAATCCCTCTTGGTAGAGTTGTTCAAATCTCCATTGATGTTGATATTGAAGGTATTGATGTGTCTAAGGGTTTGGGAATATAAGTATGGAGGTTTAGGAGATTTGGGATCAGAAAACGAGAGAATAAAGATGTTCAGCCGCATCTAGGTAGCACCAGGTGCGGCGCGCCCAATTTGTGCCAGAAGGCCTGGGGCGGCACGCCTACAGTACGCCAGAAAGGTGCCTCAGACCAACTGGTCTTGCGCGGCGCGCCCCAAACGTGCCCAAATCCGCGTATTTTACCCAATTTTTGTAGTTTAGCCTTTTTTAAGTCCTTCTAAGGTATATTAACACCTTCCACTGATTCTAATTACATCAAATTATTTTTGAACACCTAGAAATCACCACAGAACACAAATCATAACCTTGAATCCATAATCCAATTCAAGGAGAGTTAAGATCAAAGTCAAAGAAGTTAAGAGTCAAGTCTAAAGTTAAGAAGATAATCCAAAGCAATGCGTAAAGGTTTTCAAGACTCTTTATTAAACATTTAACTTCATTTTAAGACTGAAGTTTCAAGTTAAAGTGAAGAGTAAAAAGGTTGAAGTCTTTCCTTCAAGAAATATAAGGGAATTAAGAGTTTGTTTAAGACTAAAGTTTCAGGTTAAGAAAAGAGTAAAGAGTTGAGTTCATTACTCAAAAGTTATAAGGGAACTAAGTACTCCCTAAAAGTTCAAATGTTTTCACATTTATGATAGGAAGAAACTAAGATTTCCCAAAAGAGTTTTGAACAATAAAAGGGAACATTGATTCCAAGAGTGCTTTTTAAAGATAAGTGTTGACCAATTATCTCAACCCAAAGAAAGGAAGTTGTTTTTAAAAGCATGAGATAAAGTACATCTTTGGGAGTAATATTGACCACCTATGTGGGGATGATAGTTCATATTAACTCAAGTCTCCATGAAAACCATGTAGACATTATGGGTATTAACGGGACATACTTTTTAGATGATCACGTAAGTTAAGCTAGTGGATCAACTAAGTTAAGGAGTTCTATGTGACGACAAACTATAGGACAGTTCTGGAAGCGTGGGCAAGATGTTGTATACCCACTTAGGCTCATAGTGGTGGTTGTCGGTTAGAGAATCTCCCACGGAAATTATATCACTTCATATATAAGTAAAGTTGATTTTGTTATTGCATTTTCTTCGATGAACTAAGTGTTTACATTATTTTGGAAGCTTTTATATATTGCATGTGTCTTATTACTTTATATTTAATCAAGTTATTCATGAGTTGAGGAGAGTCAATGTAAGTGTTTCTTCTTACTTTTTGGAAGCTTAAGTTTCGTTAGCATTCCAATTCGCATACTCGTACATTGAATGAACTGATGCCAGTTGGCACGCATCGTATCATGATGAAGATGCAAGTAACCATGATCAACATCATCCAGCGACTCGGTGATCCAGTTGAGCACTCGAAGTCACTGGTGAGCCTCCTTGCATTCTGGAGGACACATTTACATGCTTTTCAGTTTTCTTTATAGGATGTTGTGGGGTCTATCCCAATATCCATTTAGTATTATAGAGGCTTCATAGATAGATAGGACATTTTAGTTTTGAATCTCTCATTATTTGCATTACAGACATTCTATTGTGAGACTTAAGTGTCATTTTACCCAAGATAATTTATTTTAAGTTATCTTTATGAGTTAAGTAAGTCATACCAAGGGTCCACTCAAGGCCAACAATGGGCATTGAGTGTCGGCTCGGGGCGTGACACTACTTGTGACTTATTCCTTCAATTCTTAGTTTACAGAACAAATTCGGGATAAGACACAAGTACCCTCGAACTATAACCGAAATTCCAGTGACACAACTGAAATTAACTAGTGTCCTTTAGCCCCATTTCCCCCTCCCTATCGAAATAATTTTTTTGGTATTTTCGTGCTCCTTTTGTGCTGATATTGAGTCAATATCCAACTTCAAAGTAGTGAGGTGATACACATGCGCCACCATCTGTAAAACTATTTTTAAAATTTTCTTTTTTATTTCTTATTTTTCTTTGCGTTGTATTTAAATTGAGTTAATCCAAGTTTAAAAAATATTAAAATTTGCCCTGTAATTAATATATTTTTTAATTTGTTTGTGGGGCGCAGGGGCACTACATAATTGGCCCAAAAAAACAAAAAATAATTACATGTTAATACGCCAATCCAAAGTAATTAAAAAAATAATTATTATTGAAAATAAAGTTACAGTCCATATCCCCATTAATTTTTTTTCATTAATTCTTTTTGTCCTATTATTAATTTTTTTTTGTTCTTTCTCATTTATTATTTTTCTTTTATCTTTTATTATTTCTCCTTTATTCTCTTTATTTTTCTCTTTATTTTCTATTCTTTTTTATTTTATCCTTTCTCATAGAGATCGCATGATACATTGTAGAACTTATTATAGCAATATACTGCGCGAAAGTTCTGCATAGTATTTTCTAAAGGAAATGTGAAAGATCGCTACTATATAAACTCTTCACAAAACTTATTTCTCAGATTTTTGTTGGTTATGGTGTATAAATTTTTAAGTGACTTGCATACTTTGGTAGCAGATGTATTTTTTATAATGGCCGAAAGGCGTTGAGAGATGACAATTTATTTTTTCTTTAATCAGGATAACGTATGAGCGGAGGAAAATAGTACAATACCCCCGAGCATTCATAGAGAGTTTTGTACTTTTGGGGATCTAACCAGGTTACGTTTTCTCATGTATATATTTTCCAAATAACTTTATAATTTAAATTGCTCCAAGAATAAATAAATCATAAGTCAACTCACGTTCATTTTTTTTTATCAGAATAATTTTTAATAAATGAACCTCTTAATGTTATAAAAGAAAACAATATTATCGATTATTTATTTATTATTTTGTGACTAATATTAATAAGACAATCAATTGAAGACAACAAAGTTACTCTATCTTCCCCCCAGAACCACCATTATATCACCTCCAGAAACTTAAAATACATTATATATTACATTAAAAGTACATATATATTAGTTTTAATTAAATAAAGGTTTCATAAACAAAAATAAATATAAAATTATATATTCTACTAAACCCAAAGACTGTTGTATTTATGATACAAGTAGCTGTTACTGTTTTTATTGTTTGACTCTACCCCCAAATTTATACCGGCTTTCACAGTCTCTGTATCTACCATTTATTCAACTATCTATTGCCGCCTACAGCACCAACACGTGTTTTTGGTAGGCCCGCGCTCAGAACAAAAATACTGACACCGGGACTGTTTGTTTTTAATAGATATTTAATTCTTTAATTTTGTATTTTTTTACGCTCCCCAATCCTTCAGAAACAGCTCTGTCTTGCACCACCTACAACTGCTTCCTCAAAGAAGATAAAAACAATTAGACTCTAATTTGTGGCTTTAAACACTACAATTTTCTGATTTTCTAAGTGTCTAATATATTATTTGTATTGTTATCATCCTCCATACATCCAAAAACTCTAGCGCCGTGCCACCACAACTGACACGAACTGAGCTACCAACCCGAAACAAGCAAATGTGACAGTTGTTAATTTAAAAAATTTTGTTTTCCAATCTTCGAAAGAGGACTTTTTAGATTTCTCGTTATTCAACCCGATTCTCGACAACTTTCTGGCATCTGTCACATTTCTCTTTCAACTCAATACAGCATCAGTTATATTGAATATCAAGGATATACCATTCCTTATGCTGCGAGCTCAAAAGTGAGATATTGATGTTTTTTTGTGTGTTATTCAAAAAGAAAGAACCAATTCTACTTCTACGAGATACTCATTTTTTCACGCCACCACACTCTATCCGTACATCAAGGTCCTATAATCAGTCAACAAATACTCCAAGGATAGCCTTAGCTAACTCAAACAGTTTAGAGTATAGAGTACTCTCTGCATGATGATGAGTAGCTATGAGGACCAAATTAAGAGCTAAATTCAAGTATTTGTGATGAAAAGATTATATAATTGTACTGTCAATTTGCACAAAATTTCATGTTTTTCCTTCACCATGACACGACCCTTCGTGACATCTCGCCATAGACTTGGTTCTCTTATCTGACAAGCAAGAAAACGAGTTTTTCCCAAAATTAACATTGTAATGATTTTAGATTTGCTTAGAGGATTCCGAAATAATTTATACAGATCTTCAAAAATTTCATTTTTTTAGCATAGCAAGCAGGAATAGGAGACTCAGCAGCACAATCCAACCCACCAATCAATAACACAGATTAACCACATTGTTCATAGTTTGGTTATATGTTTAGAATAAAAATGTATTCTCAAATAAATTGTCAAAGAATCATTTTCCTACTCTCTGAGAACTAGAGTATAGATGCTTCTTTAAGAATATTTGAGTCATAAGTTAATCTAAACAGCTAAAGTACAACATAAAGAATAATTTCTTCTCTCACAAAATAGCTTTTCTAATGCTCTGACGAGGCAAAACTGAGAAAATAAAAGATCAAAAATCTACATAGTATTCAGAAAAAGAATTTTCCATGGAACAAGGCCTAATTTTGAATCTACTATACTTCTGTGTGCTGACTAGCCGAAACCAACAACATGAGACTAGAAGAGCAGAACTTTACATTAAGATTGATGACATGTATTGACTCGAACAATAACTCAGAAGTTAACGCGGGATAAAGCATGAATGGGCAAGATTTGTTTGTTTGACTTGAAGACCACTCTTTGCGATATGTGAAGTACTGAATCGATACTAATATGTCTATTACCTTTTTATTTGGGTGGGATGTTGAGAATAAGTTAACACTATCAATTCTTGTTAAATGTTTTTGTTTTTTAAATATCTCTTCCATTTTGAATCAGGGAGGTGTTTTAACAGTCACATTTAGTTCCAAAGAATTAAAATTTTGCAAGCGG
This sequence comes from Solanum lycopersicoides, assembly GCA_022817965.1. NCBI lineage: Eukaryota > Viridiplantae > Streptophyta > Magnoliopsida > Solanales > Solanaceae > Solanum > Solanum lycopersicoides. Next base: position 26,880,890 of record CM040626.1, read on the forward strand.
GTCATTTGTTAAAATTCATCGAATTATGGGAATAAATCTTAGAACCCAGACTAACGTCCCTTAAAAGTCTACATGCTCATAGGAATGGATTGTAGAACCGAGGCGTTGAGTTTTGAAATATTAAGTTTTTGAGTTTGACCTACGATTGAGAGGACAAATATAGGTGATTTTGACGAGTTGTAGATGTACTTCGTAGGATTGATTCGAGTTTCGTTTAAGATCTTAGTCCTCGGAAGGTTTTTTGACGTACTTGTACGTTGGTCATAGAGCACGCCGATACTATACGACTGGGTGTCTTAACGTAGGTTGATAGCCTACAAACAGAAGCGCGCAAATCAGATAGGAAGATGTCCATTTGAACAAAAGGTGGTATCTAGGATAGGTCTGTGTACGTAGAAAATTTCTGTAGATCGTATAGCGAATAACTCTTAGTGGGAAGTGTGGTGTAATAATAATCTGGGCTTTCTAGTATAGGTTTGGTTAGTAAAAAGGTTAAAAGTAACTCTATGTCTCACAAATGGGATTCAATAGACCATAGGTAGGTAATATATATGTTCTGATACATACGGACCAATAGGGTAGAATCCGTATTGACTCGAGTAAGAACAATACTATCTAAAACAATTTTTAATATAATCGGTGTTAGAAGGGTTAATATTTTGGGTTCATATTCCCAGTAAATAGAGAGAGACTTAGGTTTGACTAATAATTCAGTTGCTCACCTTCCTTTCACTACTGGGAGCTAATTTCTAAGACCAATTATTGCCACACTTCTAAGATATAATCTAACGCAATTATACAATATACTACTCGCAACTCTTTTAGCATATCTGTTCAGTATAACATACTTAAAATTCTCTTAGTGCACGAGGTCTATGTCAATAATGGCGTGTCTGCGTTCTAGAGTAATTAGGAATTTGCACAGCACACGCATATATTCTTCCGGGATAGTTTTAGTTTGTTCATACTCTTCACAATTTAATTTCTCAGAAAGACTATTATAGATCCTGGATGAATTGGAACTAAAGAATGATAATGATAGAAGAGAGCGAGAATATCCTAACTATTCTACCATATTGGGTTTGAACTTCTTTTGGTTTTCTCAATTCCAAATTACGTCGACATTCACTTCAATCATATATTATCTTTGCAGATCATCGCCTCATTGAGTTCTATTAAAAAAGGTGCACGCGCATTGAAAGGTTTTATCTTCAATAGATTTTATTCTCTAACCAAATTTTCAATATTCAATATGTGATATTTAGGTCTATATCAGATCCAAACATTTAGTTCAATGTGTTAATTGACAAGTTACATGATAATATGTATTGTTTGGATACAGATGTTTGGATGTAAAGTATTTATGAATCTAATTATAGGAGTGTGGTCCAATATAGTTTATACTTACACATTATATGTTTCAATATTTTCACAGAACTCATGCAATTGAATGTCTAGTTGAGAGATTGGTAAAACGTGACTATGTAATAAAACATAAAAAGTGTGAATGGTAGAGTTGTGGGTTGGGTGGGGGATAGGAGAGGGAAGCTGAAGTGTATGAATTTGAATTTAACTTTAAGTTATGCACGAGTTTAATAGCGAAAGAGTACAAGATTTATATATCGAAACAAACACTTTGGTAGGTTTGTCATTATACCTAGACGGACTAGTAAACTGATATGAAAGATGTTGAACGAAGTATTATGTGTTTCGCTCGAGATTATATAGAGTGAGATATTCTTGTCTTGTGTTGATGTTAGTTTATTCTGACCCTCCACATATAGCTTGCTTTCTCACATAAGATTTTGTGCATAGTCTGTACCTAGGCTCTTAATTTGATTGTTTTATACATTGGATAGCTTTTGAGAATATATAAGGGTTCGTAATTTAGTGTCTACTGATGATATACCTTTATGAAGAGCAATAACATCTCTGTTGAGAATTAACCTCTACTTGCATCTCTGAATGGGTTAGAGAGAAAAGCATAAATATAGGTAATCAATTTTCATAGAGAGTAACCTGTGAATTGTTTAAGACTTTCCGCACTCTTTAAGCGTAAAATAACGTATAATTTTGCGATAGGTGTGATCTACTTTGAGTGAGGGCATCTAGATTTGTTGAATCCACACAATATAGTAAAGCGTTAATGGATTATTGAATACTAGTAGTTGCTAATTTACTTTTTGCCACAAACAGTGTAACATCCATTCCATTTCAAGTATGTCGGAGGTTACATTAAGGAGAATTTGACTCGATGTGTTTATGCGATCAATGGTCTATAAGTAACGGAGTGTTTAAAAAGATTAACTAAAGACACCCATCGATATAGTTGAACTTAAGTATGTCTTTAATAGGGATATTTTCATCAGAATGCGGTTCTACGTCAGGATCTGTCTAATATAAAGATAAATGAATTGAACGGCGTATAATATTTCTGAAGGTGTGATTATAAGGATTTTTAGTTATGAATCTTGATTAAATGATGTGTTCTCCCCTTACTCGCTAATTAGCTGGTTCAAGTTCGAGAGCTGCAAGCATATCATTTTCTGGATTATGTCGATCTTGTGATCTTACTTTCAATATTTAATCACCTTTCCTCTTTTATACTTATTTTGTACATTCCATACTAATGTATAACTTGTGCTACATTGTTTTACATATGTAGGCGCGTGGTAATTCCTCTCCTCCGTTCATGGCTAGCAAGTCACCTGTAGATCAAAGAAATTGGTGAGTCCTCATTACTCCGAGGACCATGTCAAAATTATCGCTTCATCTGTATTTATGTTTTTTGGTTGTTGTATGTTGGTGTGTTAACACTAATTTTAGACCACGAAAATAATAGATTGATCATCAGCTTCTTTAATTTCTCACAATAAAAGAATTAGTAAATTTCAAAAAAAATAAATATAGTTTCAAAGTGTTTTAAATAAGTATATCATTTTTATATTTTTAAATAATATATTTTTTCTATTATTTATATATAATTAGTATATTTAAGGGAAATTTTGAATATGTATGCCCGAGCTACACCCTGGACGTGGCCGACGCCCAATGACCATTGTTTGGCCTTAGAGCGGACCATTGAATATTTATGGTATAATTTATATTTAATTTTAAAATAGTTTAAATGTGGCTAATAAGAGAACATT
>CM040626.1:26884063-26910298 GCA_022817965.1 Solanum lycopersicoides
ATTAGCCGATACAATTTTATTAATAATTTATTATTAGTTAAATTTATGTGTCTCGCTTAGAGTTTGAGTATAGTTCAGGGGGATACTCATGTCTTATCCCAATAAATTTAAATATTTTAACTAAAAAAGTTGTTTGTATTAATCTATCCTGATAATACAAAAGCGTGACTAAAATAATTTTATGTGGGGATTTCATACTTAAAAAATTGAATTATATTTGTGAGGATTTCTTATACTTTTTAAGACGAGTTTTGAGATATTACTAAAGGTCAAGGGTTGATTGACATTTACTATTTATCAGTTATAAAAATAGTACAAAATTTATTTACTGAGTTTATTAGAGATAATTAAACTTGCACTTATATTATATGTGCCAACTAAAACCCATTATATTTAAGGTGATGCCGCCTTGAAAAATATTATCATGTTGAAAATAGAGTTTTTCGCACGTCTTAAGAGAAAGTTACTGAAATTTTTTATGTTTGAAAGGTGGTCCTCTGTATTTGAGAAATTCTACTAAAAGGAGAAAGATGGGGGAGGAGAAATAATGTCAAACGTCCAGTTTTCATGCAGGATTTCAGGTATGATAATAAATATCATATTTTTTTTGTTATTTTCTTTGTGTATTAACTATAAAGTGAATTTTAAATGATGGTGAGAAAACAGAGAAAATTTTGTAGGTTTTAGAAAAGATCAATACGGAAAAGGAAATAAATGAGAAAATTTCACTATATGGAATTAAGAAAGATGGCTTATGCACCATTTATTTGCATTAAGCTTAGAAAATTTGAATGCACATTTGAGTAATTAGATGTTGTCTTTAGATCTGAACCAAATGATTAAAATATGGAAAAATTACATCACCGCACAAATTAAGATATCATAATCTCTAGAACTTTCTTGCAGTTAAAAAAATACAAAATCCCCTTCGGTTACATCTTTTCCATTAAGTAATGGACAATTTTCAATGTATCGGAAAACGAAGGAATTGAATGTATTCGAGAATAACGATGTTGGGGAAACTTCCAGGATAGGATGTAATTAGCTCTCAAATGTATGATATTTCTACAAGTTTTCCTAATATTATTTGTCTTCAACACCTTTAGATGCTTTTTTTAAATTTATTTTAATAATAAAAAATATACAATTTCGATAAAAAGTAGTTAAATATTTGAAAAATTTATAAATATAATATAATAAAATAATTATTTAATATACAAATATGTATGTTCGATAGTGATAAATGTAGATTATTTGTAGATTTGGTTGTTGTGATGATTGATGTTAGTTTCTAGTTTTCTTGTGGTGATAGTTATGATGGTGGAGCTAGTTAGTGGTGTGGTGATTCAGCTGATAATAATGGTTGGTATTAGTAATGGTGATTGTGATGGTAGATTTGATTGATGTTAGTAGTTGAGGATGGTGCTGGTTGTGATAATGGAGGTGACTGATTGTAGGTCATAGTGGTGATAGTGGCTAATAGTGATGATAAGTGTGGCAAATGATGTGAGACCAAAAATATATATTTTTAATCACTATTTGCCTCACATTTATTATCTATATTTGTGCTTATTGAGAATGAATTTTATAAATTGTGCTAAGTAGTGTATTTTATTTGTAGGAGTAAATTTGTGAAAGTTAAAGTTTAAAGCTAAAACGAATTAAATATAAAAGGTCGAAGAAGAAAATAAAGCAGACAACTTAATGTATTTAATTTTATAAAATAATATATATGTTGGTTGAAGTAGAATAGGAATTGTAAATTCCATGTGGCATCATATGAAGAATGAAGAAGCACAAGGTTGAAGAGGCAACGACTAACGTATTCCACACGTAGAGGAATTATTATTCCGCTTGGTTTTGATTTCCCAATTTGTTTTGGACTCAATTATTTTATTTAGGGTTTTCTATCTCTATAACAGTCCATAGAAATTATTATGCGATTACATCAATCTAGAGGAGGAAATTATAGGGGGTAGAAAGTTGTCAGCACTTTTTAGGATGTTTTCGTTTTTCTTTTCTTAGAGATTAGTAGCTAACCACTCTTGTTCTGGGGCTGTACCTACAAATTAATTGTTGATTATTTAAAGGCTTTTCATTATAAGTTACTTTTATATTATTATTTTAGTATTTCTTGACTGGCCATCTAGAGATAAATATATTGTCTAATAATTAAATTGAGAGAGGAGAAGTTAGATAAACGAGACAATATAGAGTGCCCGGTCCACCCATTAGATTGAGGTGATTAGTGTTGGAAAAAATGCTACAATATTGATATTAGATTGGAATTATAAAGTAATAAATAACTTATCACAAACACTGTGTCGTGGCAAGTCACTGCCTTGAAAGCGATTTCGGCTCGACTCCGGTGTAAATCGTTGTAGCCAGTCGCTCCCCAAGGATCCACAGTTACTCTCAAACACGTGCACTCGTGGCTGAAAGTATGGAGTTGCACAAAAATAATTTCCCAGAAATCCACAATAGGATGAAGGATTATTCAAGCCAAAGAAATTGTTGAGGGAGAGTAAATGAAAGATAGGACTTGTTTGTTTTTTCTTTTTCCTTCTTTGTGTTTAGCTCCCAAAATGATAGTCCTTAAATAGGAAAATCATTTACGTTTCATCCATCAAAAGAATGTAAGAAACTAACGTATGAATAATGTAATGAAACATAACTCTTACTTTAATGACAAATTTGTCTTAATACAAAGTAAGTCTTCTGAATATTTCTTACGAAGTTAAGAAACTAACACTTGAAATAAATGTGAACCATTAATGAGGAAGTAACTTTCCTCTTTCACATATATTAATGACTTAGCAATGTTCATGTAGATTAATTACAGAGAGTTAAAAGATGTAACTTATCCTTTGCATTAAAAGAAAATGAATATTATCCACAATCCCCCACTAATGCAAAGATAAAGAATAAGAATAATTTCTGAGCAAAAGAAAGGAACATGTACTTAAGTGTCAATATCTTTCGATTTGAATTGACACATAGTGAAATGAGGCAACAACATATATCCGTAAAGTGAGGTGCTCTTGAACTAAATGGCAACATATACCATATCCTTGATTTTTTTTATGCAAACTCCGTGATACAACAAAGTGCTTTTATGGTCATGCACACACACCTTGGGTCTTATGAGTGCTCTAGAAAGACGACCCAATTCTTTCATAAAAGGCGACCACACCTTTACACTCACTTAGGTGATTCCATCAAGTTTATCTCAAATAGACCACCTTAAGGCTATAGAATCATTAAGAGCAAAATAAGCTCAACCTTACAAAACAGTGCCTCACGCGGTAGGGATAGAAAATGTGGTGTATATTGAGGCCTAACAGGTCCACTACGTTACCTCAATCAATGGGCTTTAGCCCCATCCCCCTCGACGTTTCAAGGATTATTTTCCTTGTCAATCCCTTGGTCATAGGATCCGCCAAATTTCTTTCGGACCTTACATATTCCAAGGAAATAACACCAGTTTCAACAACTGTTTAACTGCACCATATCTGATGCGAATATGTCTCTTTTTTCTATTGTACACACTATTTTTGGCGATTCCAATTCTTGCATGTGAGTCACAATGAAGAGAAACTGGTGAAACTTGTCTTTCCCACAAAGGCATATCTGCCAAAAGATTTCTCAGCCACTCAACTTCTTGCCCTGCCAACTCGAGAGCAATGAATTCTGATTCCACGGTAGAACGTGCTATACAAGTCTGTTTGGAAGACTTCCACGAAATAGCACCCGCACCCAAAGTAAACACATAGACACTAGTGGAGCTAACTTCATCATTGTCACTTACCCAGTTTGCATCACAAAAACCTTCTAAAACAGCAGTAATTTGTTAAAATGCAAACACCAATTCATAGTAGCTCTCAAATACCTTAGCAACTGATAAAGAGCATTCCAGTGTTCACTACTGGGATTATGAGTATATCTACTCAATCTACTAACAGCATAAGCAATATCAGGCCGAGTATAGTTCATGAGAAACATTACGCTCCCAATTATTTTAGCATATTCAGTTTGAGCAACACTAGATTCTTTATTCTTTTTCAAGTGTATGCTAGGATCATAAGGAGTTCTCACTGAAACTACATCAAAATAATCGAACTTTTTCAATATTTTTTCAATGTAATGAGACTGACACAAAGAGAAACCATTAGCTGTTCTTTTTATTTTAACTCCCAAAATCACATCTGCTTCACCAAGGTCTTTCATTTCAAATTTAGAAGACAAAAAGTTCTTATTCTCATTAATAACATTCACATTAGGACCAAAGATTAACATGTCATCTACATATAAACATATAATGACACAACATGAACCTATCATCTTAGAATAAACACATGTATCAGATGAATTTACAACAAAGTCATTATCCACTAATGTGATATTAAATTTTTCATACCATTTCTTAGGTTCTTGTTTTAGTCCATACAAAGACTTTCTCAGTTTGCATACTTTATCCTCTTGTCCTGGAACCACAAAACCCTCAGGTTGAGTCATATAGATCTCTTCCTCTAAATCACCATATAGAAATGCAGTATTAACATCCATTTGATGTACCACTAAATCATGAATAGCGGCTAAAACAATAATAATTCTAATTGTCGCTATTTTAGTCACAGGAGAATAAGTATTAAAGTAATCAACGCCTTTCTTTTGGTTAAAACTCCTAATCACAAGTCTAGCCTTATATTTATCAATTGTACCATTAGGTCTCAATTTCTTCTTAAATATCCACTTGCTACTTATGGGTTTACAACCTTGAGGCAAATCATACAAGTCCCAAGTGTGATTAGAAACTATAGAATCTAACTCACCTTTAATAGCCTCTTTCCAAAATATAACATCTATTGATCTCATTGATTCATCATAAGTCTTAGGATCTTCTTCTATTAAATAGATAAACACTAATTCATCATTTAAAACATTAATATCAAAATTTTCAGTTAAAAAAGTAGTGATAAAATCAGAACCAAAACTTGTCTCAATTCTACGTCTCTTACTCCTTCTAAGTTCATTTTCATGCTCATTAGAAATAAATCTATAAGAAGGTACAACATGAGAATTAATAGACATAGACATAGAAGCATTATTTTGCACATCACTCGGCACACTCTTTTTTGAAGGAAAAATATGCTAAAAAAATTTCGCATCTCTAGATTCACAAATAGAATGATCATTTAGAGATGTAAATCTATATGCAACACTATTTTGAGCATAACCAATAAAGACAGTATCAGAAGTCTTAGAACCAACATTTACTCGTTTAAAATCAGGTAGACAACCTTAGCCAAACACCCCCACACTTTCAGAAATTTCAAATTAGGAGCAAATCCTTTCCACAACTCATATGAGGTCTTGTCTAACTTCTTATGCAGGACTATTAAGAATATAACATGCAGACAAGACTGCTTCTCCCCATATATTGTCAGATAGACCAGAGCTTAAAAGCATAGAGTTCATCATTTCTTTAAGGGTTCTATTTTTTCGTTCGGCTATACCATTTTGTTGGGGAGTATATGGAGCACTAACCTCATGTATGATACCATTTTTCTCACAAACATCTTCTAGAGTTTTAGTACTATATTCACCACCCCTATCAGATCTAAACCTCTTGATTTTCCTGTCTAATTGATTTTCCACTTCTGCTTTGAATTTCAAAAACATGCTTTCAGCCTCATCTTTAGACTTGAGAAGATATGCCTTAGTGTATCTAGAAAAGTCATCAACAAAAGTAATGTAATACTTTTTTCCACCTTTGCTAACAGTGTTATTGAAATCTGCTAAATCTGAATGTATTAGTTCAAGTAATTTAGTCTTCCTACTAATAACAGATTTGAAAGGTTTCTTGGCATGCTTTGCTTCTACACACACATGACATTTAGAAAAATCATCAGTTTTTATCATAGGAATTAATTCCATTTTTCTAAGCCTTTTAATAGAAGCAATATTGACATGACCTAGTCTAGCATGCCACAAATTAATAGACTCAACAATATAAGCAGTATTTAAAATGCTTGCATTGTTGACAATCTCTTGAACAATGTTCAATATAAATAATCCTCCACTAAGATATCCCTTCCCAACAAAGTCTCCTCCGCGATAAATAATTATTTTATCAGCTTCAAAAACAAGTTTAAGGCCTACTTTGTTGAGAAGTGCTTCGGAAACTAAGTATCTACGGAGGGAGGGAACATACAAAATATTGTTCAAGCATAATATCTTTCCAGAAGTTAATTTAAGCAAAACTTTGCCTTTACCCATCACTACAGCAGTAGTGTAGTTACCCATATATACACACTCTCCATCAGTAGACTCCTCAGTCATGAAATAACTCTTTATTGGCACAGAAATGCCTTAAGGCGCCTGTGTCTAGCACCCAGTCAATTTTATTTGCCACCAGATTGGCCGCAACGACTACAACAACATTCACTTCATTACCCTCAGCAAGATTGGCTTGGACATCACTTTGTCCTTCCTGCTTTGAGTCTTGCCCTTTTCTTTGATAGCACTTGGCAGCTCTGTGACCAACTTTTCCACAAACAAAACAAGAGCCCTTAAATTTTTGAATTTGACTCTCCGGCTTGTTGAATTGATTTTTCTTCTTCATAAGTTCCTTTTTTAAGACTTTCTTCTGTTTGCCTTTGAACCTGTCTTTCACAACAATACCAGAAGATTCAACAAGATTAGCTTTAGAAGAATTAAGAGAAAGTTCTTCCATTTTATCTTTGAGACGGTTCGCCTCTTCAGTCCTCATGTGACTAATAAGTTCTCGGAGGGTTAAATTCTTTTTCTTATGTTTTAATTGATTTCTATAATCACTCCAAGATGGTGGAAATTTTTTCAAGCAGAACATTAGCCTGAAATATCTCACATATCTTCATGTCCTCGTTGAGAACATCAGCAGTCAAGTTCTCATATTCGTGAACTTGTTCAATTGTTGGCTTATTATCAAAAATTTGAAATTTAATCCATTGACCGACAATATAGTTTTTCTTTCCTGCATCATCAATACCATATTTCTTTTCCAATCTATCCCATATTTCTTTGGCAGATTTATAGGTAACAAATAAATCAAATAAAGGATTAGTCATGTGATTTAACAAATTCCCTCTCATAGTTCTGTTATTCTTTTCAAACTTCTTTTTAACAACATCGTCAATAGTTATAACATTGCTAGAATCAGTAGTGGTGTTAGAACCATTCATAGAAGATTCTTTAAATAAAACATAATCAACTTCTAATTTTTCAAAGAAAATTAAAAGTTTTTGTGACCATCGCTTAAAATTATTTCCATTCAAAGGCTCAAGTTTTGACAAATCATTAAAGGTTTTGTTCAAAGAAATAGCCATTATCAATATTGTATGTTAGAAAATCGCTTTCAAATTGTTGGGAAAAATGCTACAATATTGATATTAGATTGGAATTATAAAGTAATAAATAACTTATCAAAAACAATGTGTCGTGGCAAGCCACTGCCTTGAAAGCGATTTCGGCTCGACTCCGGTATAAATCGTTGTAGCCGGTCGCTCCCCAAGGTTCCACAGTTACTCTCAAACACGTGCACGCGTGGCTGAAAGTATGGAGTTGCAAAAAAATAATTGCCCAGAAATCCACAATACGATGAAGGATTATTCAAGCAAAAGAAATTGTTGAGGGAGAGTAAATGAAAGATAGCACTTGGTTTTTTCTCTTTTTTCTTCTCTGTGTTTAGCTCCAAAATGATAGTCCTTAAATAGGAAAATCATTTAAGTTTCATCCATCAAAAGAATGTAAGAAACTAACGTATAATTAATGAATGAAACATAACTCTTACTTTAATGACAAATTTGTCATAATACAAAGTAAGTCTTCTGAATATTTCTTACGAAGTTAAGAAACTAACACATGAAATAAATGTGAACCATTAATGAGGAAGTAACTTTCCTCTTTTATATATTAACGACTTAGCAATGTTCATATAGATTAAATACAAAGAGTTAAAAGATGTAACCTATCCTTTGCATTAAAAGAAAATGAATATTATCCAAAATTAATGTTCAGGAAGGATGCCCAAACGAACACCTTGCTTGGTTACAAAACATGATAAAATATAAATGCTCGGCAGTTAGTCTAGTTATCCCCGCTCAACAATGTAGTTAGATAGCTAATTGAGATAGGTGACGAGAGGTGTGTAAAAATTTTATTATTTAATTCGTGTAAGCAAATTTATTATTTAATTCATGCATTCTCTTCTCTATAAGTAAAATATAAAACTCTTTTGACACACTTAAATAAATAATTAGACTAGTATAATTTAGCTAAAATAGTTAATTCACAACTCCTTTAGGTTCGACAATCTGATTCTTTTAAGAGCCACTATATTACTTGCGCGACCCCGTACACTTGCATGTGCAATTGGGAGCAACAACATCGATTGATAATATTGGTTGACAAGGATATGATTGCCAACAACTGTTTTGATGGCAAGGATGACTTGTAGTTGGCGACGATGATGGTAATTGCGATAGCAAAGGTGGTTAACAATTGTGGAAATGATAGTGAAAATTATTCATACAAAAATACCAATTAAATTGCTTACATTTAATCAAAGTTTCAATATGAATTGTTCACACTTTAGGCCATTAATAACATTCGCTTACATTAGGATTCTAACACTTATTCAGTTTAAATATGTCTTAATCATTAAGATTTTGAAGAAAGTCTTAATATCATCAAGAGAAAATAAAACTTAGATTTAAGTGGTTAAATTTTTTTACCCAACCCTACCTAAGTAGCGGACCGTTCCAATGGGACAAGCCATTTTGACGGCTATAGTATTATCACTTGAATATTTTTGAAGGATCCTCGAGAGTGTGATATTCACGCAACATGTCATATTCTTCTAGGGGAATTTCAATATGAATTTAGCCGTAATTTCTTTTTTCAAACAATTTATTTGTGTCAAAAAATTTATTAGCACATATTAAGTTTAATTTTTTTATTAGCATTAGAAAGTCTAACATTTAGAAATTATGAAGACACAATTTTACGGATTCTTAAGTAAGTGCATAGGTAACAAAATTTATTTTCAACAAAGATGATCACATGTATATATAATGCATCAATATTGTGTAATTTAGATATGAGCTCCGTTTGATGTTGGAGTCTTTTGATATATCATTCACTTTAAAAGATTCATATTTGTAACAAATATAAGTTTAAATTTTTGAACGAATTGTTCAAGTTTTTCAAGCAAATATAAGTTAGAATTTCATTACTAAATTTTCAATTAATCTTTGTAACTCTTCATAGTTTCATTTTTCGAGTGCAATATTATGATAATGCTATTAATTTTTTCCTGAGATACAAATCATATTAATATATATCTTTTTATAATTAGTCAAAAATCAGAAGTAATATTACTAGTAGATGTAACCTTGTATATTAATGGTGATGCATATAGTGGTCATGAAAAAAAAGCACTTCACATCTGATGGGTGTGACCCAATGATCAATTTTGGTAATATTGATTGTTTTACTCACAAGATATTTTGACCCAATAAACAGTTTAACATTTTTTTTTAAAAAAATTATCTTTCAAAGTATAGTAGGACCAAAAGTTCTTCTGCAATCCCTCTACACTACAAGGTAATGTGGATCTTTTTCCGTCTAGGGTTATTGGTTTTTGCTGATAATTCCTTGTTTGGGACTTTTTCACACACTTATAAAATGACTTGATCGTTAAAAGTTGTGATTTTGAAGGTTTATTTTATAATATTGATAAAGAACCCAATTCCCACCAAATAATTTGAGCTATTGCTAGTTTGGTAAGAGGGATAAGGAATAACTAATCCCCAGATTAAGTTTAGGATGATTTTATCCCATGTTTGGTTGATAATTTGAGATAAGATAACATATCTCGAGATTGTAGTGGTATTTTTTTTATATTGATGGTGGGATAACTATTTCATGATAATTTGTTCCTAATAATACGAGCCTTTATACTTTGAATTTTTCATTTATGTATGACGGGAAGGAGTAAAACACAATCTTGCAACAACTAAACTAAGGTGTTTTACATATTGGGTTGTAGAATTTTGATTTCATTTGCTTACGTAATGTTCAGGCACAACTTGTAAGAAGTGCAAGAAGAAGGAGCATATTATTGATGACAAACTTCGTAGTGCTTTGGACATTTGCTTATAGGATCAATATCATGTTCCATGACCCTACTCTAACCTTAGGAGAACATGTAACCCCCCTTACCCATACTTCCCCTCACCCCCGACCTGAACCAAAGATATGACCATAGTATTTCACCATTCCCCAGAGCCACCGGGGAGATATAAGCTAAAAAGATGTAAATGGAACATGAATCTACTTAACTACTGAATCAAGCAAAGAATCTAGGACCAATTAACGATAACAAAAATTGAAGAAAATAAAATAATAATATGATAGATGAACAAAAAGTAACCAGCTCTAGAAGCCAACCGATGGGTCGTGGACTGACCCATGGTCCATCCTATCAACCGTCTTTGGATTTTAGAGAGATAGAATTTAGGGGTCTCAACTATGGCCTTGATCACGTACAGTGGTTCCACCTACGGTCCGTAGGTCAATCCTAAGACGAATTTCTATTGGGTTCTAGGAGGGAGATGTAGGTGGCCAACCACAGACCCCACCTATGGTCCGTGAGTCACCTTACAGTCTGTGGGTGCATGATTCCAGTCGGTGGCACCTGCACCTGCTTAAATCTCCTGTTTGGTCTATGTAGGATACGGGGTGTTTCATAAAGTGTGAACAAGTCTTATGCCGATGTGCGGAGAAGGGATCTAGAAGTTGAGGTTATCGATTAGGTCTATTTGAAAATCTCACCCACCAAGACTGTGATTAGGTTTGGTAAGAAGGAAAAGGTTAGTCCCCACTACATAGACCCATACAAAATTGTAAGACGTGTTAGTAAGGTTGCATATGAGTTAGATTGTCCAAGCGAGTTTGCATCGGTGCATCCGGTTTTCCATGTCTCTATGATTAAGAAGTGTGTTTGGGATCCGACATCCATAGTTGTAACATCTCGCAACTAGAAAAAACTAGAAAAGAGTTTAAAATCTGAAAATACTTATTTTAGGAAAGAATAAGAAAAATCAGGAAAATTGTCTAAGTTAAAAAATGAGTTTTTTGTCAACTTCATATGACCATAACTCCTAACTCAGGATGAATTAGGTGTAGTTCCAGATATGGATGGAAAACCCTTAGAATAATCTTTCCAACTCCCTCGAGTTTGCGAGATTTTGATATAGTATTAGTAAGTTATGATGTTCGGAAGTTGGGCTGTTGGATTAAGAAATGTCCAATCCGCATTTGAGAAGGGTAAAGTTGTATTTTCCTTACCTAATTTAATTAATTCATTTTTAGGAATTAATTGGGGTAAAACCATACCTTTATTCAGTTTAGAAAAATAGAATTCACGCTATGGATTGGAGAAGAAAGAGAGCAAGAGAAAAGAGGAGAGAAATAAGGAATCGCCAAGAATGCTCAGGCTTTGCGCGTAAAATTCGTCAGGGGTGATCCCTAAAACCGTATGTAAGATCACATAGTGTTGGGTTCGTTAACCGACACGCCAATATTTTTTAATTTAGCGAATCTAAGCTATTTGAATGTTAAGAAATTGAGTTCTTGAAGTACATTGTTAAAGTTTTCGTTGAATTCTTTATAGTTTTGTTGTTGAAGTTTTGATTCATATTTTTGGGTGTGATTTAAGGTTGAATCTATTGCGTATTGAGTGTAATAACTATCCTAAGTGTTTGTGAAAAGAACCATGGAAATTTAGAGGGTTTAGAGATGAAACAAGAAAAAGAAAAGTCAACAACACCTGGGGATAAGGGTTGGGGCGTCGCACCTCTTAGAGCCCCAAAATACAATCGCAGTCCGTAGGGAATTGGGGCGCCTCACCAGACAAAGCACCCCAGCCTGCTCTCTTTATGATGAGGGCTGGCGCCCCGCGACTCTCAGAGCGCCAGGGACTCCAGTTCTCCCCATTTTCCCCCATCTTTTCGTACTAATTTCTAAGTGATGTACCTATGTTATTCATGAGTTGAGCAGAGCCAAGGTAAGTGTTCCATTCATATCCTTTCCAAGCTTAGGTTGTGTTTAGAATTCCAACTTCCATACTCGTATATTCAATGTACTGATGCTAGTTGGCCTGTATTGTCTTATGATGCCGAAGTAGGTAACTAGGACTAGCATCCGGCGTAACATTGATCCGGTGAGCAGCTCAGAGTCAGTTGGTGAGCCTCCCTACATTCTGGGGGGCATCTTTATCATTTATCTACTGTTTTAGTTTTCAGTTGTTAGGATGATTGGGGTCCTTTCCCAACATTCCTCTTTATTATGAGGCTTCATAGACAGATAACATAGTTCTTTAGTCTTATTCTTTTCAGTTGTATACGTTTAAGACTTGAGTTGCCATTTTTACTAAGTGATTATCTTTTAGTTATTACTTGAGTTATTTATCTTGTGTTTAAGTCTTCTGGTGAGTAAGTAAGTCAAGCCAAGGGTCCGCTCGAGGCTAGCAATAGTCTTCGAGTGCCGGTAACGTCCAGGGTGTAGGCTCGGAGCATGGCAATAGTGTCCCTATAAGGGTTGGGATTTGATGAAAGTCTTTATGAGGAAGTTCTGGTAAAGATTCCAGACCATCAAGTCAAGATATTGAGTAACAAGGGAATAGCTTCCGTGAAGGTTTTGTAGAGGAATCATAGTTAAAGGTGCTTCTTGGGAGGCCTCGACCGATATGACGTCCCGATATATTCATCTTTTTCCTTCTACCCCTATTCCAACTTGAGGTAATGAGCTCCTCTTCATTTGTCTTTGATTTTGTATGCATGTGCTTTTATGTGTTTTCCTTGATTTTCATATGATTATGCATGTTCATGAATATTTATGTTTTGAAAGAAATGCGTTTATATGATTGATTTTTTCCCTCATGTTGTTGTGCATTCAGTGTGAGTTGCCTATTGAATTCATGAGATGAATTGATGAGCATGCTTTAGATATGCTTTTTGAGAGTTAATTGCATATGAGCTCCTTCAGATTGTGTTGAGCATACTTTTAGCTTGGAGAAGGTTGTTCCTCCTTGAACATGAGAAATATTAAAAATTTTGTGCATAATGAGTTGTTAGATGTAGTTCCTAGTTCCTTGAGATGCATTGAGTATGTTTGAGTTGGAGTTGGTGTTCCCTCCTTGATTATGTACATTTGATGAGTTGCATGCATGACGGGCTGCTAGTATTGAGTCTTTATATCCGTAAGGTGTCTAGAAATATCATTATTGTTCCCTAGGGGAGATAATGTAACACTCCGAAATCACGTGGACTAAAGTAGGGCTAAGTGTGTGAGGTCTAGGGTCAAGGAAGAGGGAAAATGCCAATGGTGAAGGCTAGGGCAACCTTGAAATTTTCTAGGCACTGCCCCACCTACCACGACCACCACCACAGCTTGTGGTGAGGACCACGACCCTTGTTGTGGCTCGTGGTGGGATAGGCAATAGCCTCCTCAAAAACTACCCTAAATAGCGCCTCTTCACAAGCCACTTCACGACTCGTGGTGTTGACCACGACTCGTGGGAAGGCTCGTGGAGTTGCCATAGAATTGTGGGATTTGGGGGAAAAATACCGAGCTATTTTTTTCTCAATACAGAAGGGACCACGACTTGTGTGGCCCCTACAAAGGGCAAGTCATTCCACTATAGCAAGGGGTTAATTGGTCTTTTCTTGTTTTAACCAAACTAAAGATATATCATTTTTCCCTATGTCTAGGCCCCTATATAAGTCATTTGAACTCTTAAACTCACCCATTTAAGTCATAATTTTAAAATCCAAAATAAATCCCTAAAGTTCATTCTCTCAAATAATTCTCTTTCTAGAAAACTAGAAGAAGAAGAAGAAGAAGAATAAGGAGATTCAAGCAAGGTCTCAAGAGAAATCTTTCATACTTAAATTTCTTTGGTGTTTGATAGTAAGGTGTGGTAGTTTTCATCCATGGATTCCTTTCATCCACGGAGTTCTATCAATATCTTTAATTTCAAAAAGGTAGAAATCCCCAATTGTTAGGGTTTTCAACAATTACCATGGCTTCCTTTCAAACTTGATTTTAATGATTGCATTGAGTTATATTAAACATGAATTGATGAATTTTTGTTATTTTATGATGTTTTCCCATGAACCCATATAATTTCCATATTTCTCAATCGTGATAATATGATGTGGGTCTTTGTTGATGAAAGAGAAATTTTATTAAATTATGCATGAAATGATAATATCACATGAATTTATGATGAAATCCATATCTAATGCTTGAATTTTAGATGTGGTAATTGAAAGTAGGTTTTGAATTTCAAGGAGGTAAAGTATGAGAATATGCATTTTGTATGAAACCTATGCAACTGTATTAAGGATAATTTGAGAGTAAAGTGTCAATGATGTTGTTATTGTTGTTGTTGTTGTTGTTGTTGTTGAAAGGACATTCTCATAAGCACATAACTAGCTTGATGTGAATTGTTTTCTCACATAGTAAGGATTCTCAGGTTGAAAGGGTTTCTCACCTAATTGAATAAAACACTAGGAGCTATCTTAATGAAATTAGCTTGAATCGGTAGGCCAAGGGAACCCTTTCATTAGTATGAAGTCAAGAAAGAATGACTTTTTAGAGGAAATTTATGTTTGGCACCAAGTGGATATTGATAGTTAAATGGAAGATCTCCCATAGTAGAGGCTGACTGGGTTCCCAAAGTAATTTCATGAGATGGAAGCTCTCCCGTAGTAGAGGTTGGGTTTCTAGTAGAAATCTCCTTATCCCATAACTATGTGCCCACATAGGTTGATTAGCCAGTGGATCCACTTAAGATAGAAGTTCTAGATTCTACCATAGGCAAGAATAACACATCTTTTCGGGATGTGGTAGACATCGAATTCCATGGTATACCTCACATGGACTCTTTTCGGTTAAGGCTATTTGCCACTACAAGATTAATAATGAGTTGAGTCATGCTTGATGAAATATCACGTAAGTGTTCAAAGGTTTTAAAGATGATTTTATGACGTATATTTTCCAACTCTCTCTCATATGATGCTTTAGGTTTTTAAATTGCATGTTATGAACGAAATGTCCCTTCGAACTTGTTTTAAATTTTTTATGCATGACTATCAAGTGTTTCGTCACTAAATAGTATTGTATTAACTATGAAAATGTTTTTTTCCGCAAATGCAAAGTATTTATGACGGACTTGTTTGTCCAAGAAATTATAAAATTTTGTAGGTAATTGTGTGTTTTCGTCACTAAACAAGACATCAATGCCAAAAATTGATTTGTCACTGGATATTTAGTTTAATCCATGACGACCTCATTTTTCTCTAATATTATATGTATTTGTAACAAGAAATTATTATTTCATCACTAAAAGTTGTCTCTTACATACAAATTCTTTTATCCCTAAATGTATAAATTAATGACAACTATGTTGTTTTTACAATTTTGGAGTTGAAGAGAATCATATCGTCACAAAAAATATTTCTATTACCAACAAAATAAAATTATCACTACCCCATATCATAATTAACAACAATCACAGTTGTCACTAAATGACATATTTTTATGACAAACATATAATTGTCTAAATGAGGTTGTCACTAAAATTTAAACTTTTAAGGATGAAATATTGTCACTAATCACAAGCATCTGTTGATATTTAAATTAGTAGCAACACTATTTACAATTTGCATTTAAATAGGTTTCACTAAATTAATATTTAATTCAAAATACAATTATTAAATGATACATAGATATCTTCAACTTTCCAGAATGTAGTATCTATTTTATAATGACCATTGTATAAATTAAAAATAATAAATGTGCAGTGTGTGTCTTAACATTTCTCGTCATCTAATGAAAAATTATGGATAAAAAATTCTGCATTTAACTTACACAGTTAGATTTGAAGGAAGTTCACAAAATCATGAACAACCATTGTACCTACAAAATGCTAGTATTACTGCACAGGTAGTAAAACATCAAGTAAACCCGATAACGATTTCAAAGAAAAGGTGAAAACCACAAACAAATAGAAGCTGAATAAAACAAGTACCATTCTTTAAAGAAATAAATGTAAAGCATGCCCAAACTTTTGAAAAATATTTCTACTTTAGAGTGCTTAAGCCTCAGCAATGCAAAACAGTGAGCTCAAATTAAAATATAACATGACATGCATTTAAGAAATAGTTCTTCTTGGAGGGGAATGTCAAACATAGAAATTTCATGTTGTTAGAGAAGCTTATGAGGGACAGAAAAATGGGAGGATTGGGTGTAAAATTAGCTTTGTCAATACATGCATGAAAACATACCTTAGTAAAAATAGTATACCATATCTTCTTTCAAGAATTTCTAGAAAAGACAAACAAGAGAAACAATTGTTGTCAATAATAGAATCATATATTTAGATGAAAAGAAATAGAAAAGATTCAATGAGTCAATCTTTTTTATGAAACACTTATGACTCAATCTCACAAAAATTTCATTTCAAAGAAATAACCAGATGATTCATTATTAGTATGATAGCAATATTCAACATATTATGTCTTTTCATAAGTCCATATATAGTTTGTATCTATGTATAAGGTATATGCAAAGTAACTAACTAAAGAATCAAGTTAAAAATATATAGGAGGTGACTAATCACAACATCCAATGTGTTTTGCACCTGGAAGAAACAAAATAGTTGATGAGAATCAATCCTAGCAAACCAACCATAAGTTCTAAAATTAGATTCACTAATCTTGTAGGCACTAATACTAACTGAATTTTTTTTAAAAAAAAGAACCTTGGAATAGAAAATTCATGGGATATAACATGCTTTTGAGGAGTAACAAAGATATGCTCGAGTGACTGAGGTATAAAGACTCATTTAATATGCATGATGGAATAGAAAATCATGGGATATAATGTTGGATTTTTTTATTGTGCATTTGGTTGTGGGATAAGAGATTGCAATCCTATGAGATGTACTAAATGATGGGATAAATTGTTCCGTATAGAAAATGGAAAGGTAATCCATGACATATCCTCGTCTATCCCATCTCACACAACAAATGCGTCCTAAGAATAACTCAATGGAGCTCCAGTTTCTGATCCACACTACAACACTCTATACAATATCATGTACTACAACCATGTTGGACAGGTTTACTTGGCACTAAATTTCTTATGGGCTCTGACAAGATGTTCAATATAATTAGATAAGGTGTGACTCAACTTACCTGCACACCACGATCCTCTTCAACAAACTATTACAACCCTTGCCACTATAATCTAAAAGATCCTATTAACAATTTTTCAAGTTTAATATACAATACTTCCTCTCCTCCTCCTCATATTGGACATATATGATTCACTCAAAAAACAATATCTAGTCGCATCTCAACAGTGAAATACCTTAGACGTTGACTAACTAAGAAAATAAAGCAATAACAATGACATACCACAAGTGGGGCCTTGAACTTGACTTTTTCAGTATTAACCTTCTCTAAGTTGGACATTGTGTTGCTTCTTTAAACCTAGCTCCTTCATAATCTCATGCCTCAAAAGTAAAATTCAAAATTAACTTATAAATCTACACAAGTTAGTGGAGAAAATGTACATATCATTAACAAATTCATTCCAATAAGACATAGAAAAAGGAACAACTTCAGGAAAAAAATCACAGCATGGACTACATTCTACTATCACATGAAATAGGCCTAAAACATCAAGACAATGTGATAATTTAATAGATAAAAAGAAGAGGTGCTACAAAATTTATTAGAAGAAATCGGTATAAGAGAAATGAAAAAAATTGGAGTTATGGTGATGAGATCCAAAGAAGAGAAGTCATCAACCCATGAAACTTCACAACAACACACATATATCTGGAAAATTGAAAAATTGGAGAGAATCCACCTGAGATATATAGCTCGAAGAAGAGTTAAAGAGGGAGTACTTACAACCATGGCTAGCGCTCAGAGAAAGACCAGGTATGCCGGCAATGATGGAGGCTATGGCCAGTGACGATGGAGGCTCTGGACGGTGACGATGGCAGACTCCTTTGGCTAGTGATGATGGAGGCTCTGGACGGTGACGACCGAATGAAAAGCTCACTTTTAAGTTTAGCACTAAAAAATAAGAATTTTGATCTCCTTCTAGATAGATCTGCTTCTGTTAGCTTTTATTTTATTCTTTATTTTTTTACTCCCTCCGTTTCAAAAAGAATGTCCCTATTTCCTTTTTAGTGTGTTTCAAAAAGAATGACCCCTTTCCTTTTTTGGCAACACTTTAACTTTAACTTTCCACGTGGCATGTTTAAGACCACAAGATTAAAGGGCATTTTGATACATTTGACATAACTTTAATTTAGAACCACAAGATTAAAAGTCTTCTTTCTTTTTCTTAAACTCCGTTCCAAGTCAAACTAGGCCAATCTTTTTGAAACGGAGGGAGTACTTTTTTTTAGCTGGGTCATTTTATTTTGGGTTGGCCAAAATTTATCTTTTTAGTTTTTTAATCAACAAAATCGGCCATAGGCCCATGTTATATATATACACTATCGTCAGTACATGTACAATAATGAAAGGTATTCATTTTTCTATAACTTATTAATTAGTAAATGTTCTAGATAGATCTGCTTATTTTAATTTTTAGCTTCTATTTTATTCTTTATTTATTTGGGCAAATTACAAAAATCACAGTCTTTTAAGGTAAAATTACAATTTATTTCTTAAAAGTTTATAATTACAAATTTGATGCGCTAATACACCAATCTAATGTGTGAGACACATTAATTTGATGCGTGAGATACATTAATATGATGTGTGAGATACACTAATATTATGTGTGAGGTACATGTTGTACATGATACACTAATCTGACGCGAGATACATTAATCTGATGCGTGAGATACATTAATCTGATGCGCAAGGTATATTTTACACATGATACACTAATCTAATGTGCGAAATACATTAATGTGATGCGCGAGATACATTAATGTGATGAGCGAAAATAAGGGATTTTGGAAATTTGTAAAACTTATAGGGATAATGGTAATAAGTAAAACTAAAAGGTGTAATTTCCGTAATTAATCTTATTTATTTACTTCTTTTTAGTTGATGGATCATCCAATTTTGGGTAGGCCAAAATTTATCTTTTTAGTTTTTTAATGAGATAAATGTGAAAAATACATCTCAACTATACTCTTTTTTTAGTTTCATATATAAACTATTGAGAGTGTGAGTTTCATATCTAAAATATCACTTGTTAGTTTGAGAAATACACCTCTCTCTTTTATACCACTTTCATTATGGTGTGTGTAATACACTCCGTTTTTATTGTAAAAAATTGTCACATCACACTCTACGTGGACAAACAATTCAACCTTGACAAAAATTAGAAAAATTATTAGTATTAATAAAATTTAAAATTAAAAAAATATTTGTCACGGTCGGGGAGCACCCCCTAGACATAACCGGCGTCTTGGTCCTCGTAGAGGCCTTAGACTAGCCCTTAGCATACATCATGGCATATCATAGGTAGAGAAAATGCGGAAAATTTAAAACTTTTACATAGTGAAGTATACTTAGACTTCTCACATATCATATATGGAGATTACATAGACTCCTCGCTTATGAAATTTACATAGACTTCTCATTTATGCAATATAGCCAATTCATTAAGTAGTGTAATACTTCGTCTCACATATAACCATCTAAAGAGAATTACAAAATTTGGGCATAACCCTTACGCTAGTACAATATGCCACATATGGGCTTACAATAATAGTCTCAAGAATAAGGAAAGAACAATTGTCTTTAGACATAAGCAATCCTACTAAGCTAGATAAGGTTACACCATCCTCAAACATTGAGGACTCACCAACAACTTGGGGAAAGGTCCAAGTCTTCTTGCAAATGGCTCTAAGCACCTTAACGGCCCGAACCTACATATTTGTATAAACATAAAGAATATGGGTTAGTGTAACCACTTGTACTAAGTATGGAAACATATGCAAGTAAAACCATTAAAATCATGCAGAAAAGGGACCATTTCTTTAGAAACATGCTAAGTCATTTTGAAAGCCTTTATGCACACACGAGAGATCATATACATGTCAAGGATCACAACAACATAAGACATGTTCATAAACAAGGATAAACACCATCAGAAAGTCATATCCACATTTCATGTTTAATAGTTCATATTATCAAAATACAAGACACTTACCAACAATCCCATCCCAAGCCTAGAAGTGCAATGCTCATGTCAAGCCCCATAACCCCACATAATCAAGTAAACAAGAAAAGGAACCATAAGTAATGTCTTGCTTCATATAACAGAACATCATGTATAGTCATCATCATATCTAGCAATTTAGACCAATATCATGTTCATCAAATGAAGTTAACAACATATAAGAGCAACATCATATAGGATCAACATATATACATTTCATGATATCATAAGTACATAAGAACAACCTCCTAGGATTTCCCTCAAGGCCAACTTGTGCAAAGCATAGGTAAAGTCCCATACCCTTACCTATACTAAGTAGAACCCCTTAAGTCACCCTAATTAGTGTCCATCTGTATTACTTTCATTCATTCATTTTACTTTCGGGAACAATCGCCTTAACCGCCAATAGACCATATGATATAAACATGGAATCCGGTGTCATGAAACCCTACACCGAAATAAGGTTCTCTACTTGCCAAGGTAGAACTAAAACATTAGCATAGAATTCTAGGTGGATACACTAGCTAGTATTCCTTTGGGGGCAACATAGTTAAGGAACTAGGAGATATACTAGTAACTCGTGTATGCACATTGCATGGTAGTCTCTATATCATGAGAATCATTGTGAACCTACGTTCCGTCATTGGGAAAGGACACCTTTCATATCTAGTTCGCTCGGTGCTAAGTTAAAGTCTCTTTTTGAAATGCCTTTAAGTCATTTTTAATCATCAATCTTAATATAGGCCATAGGAGACTAACCCCTTGTATAATCATGTCATTATCTCATTAGGTCTAGGATGAGAACTTCCTTTCATCACCGACCATCATTAGTGAGATGAACACATCATAGTCATATCATATAAGGCACACAAGAGAATCACCTTCAACCTTGTATCATCATACCCTTACCATGATCTCACAATTCAACATATTCATAACATGCCATCATAATCATCATATCATCATCTTCTTATTTTATTAAAATTATCATACTTCAATTGAATATCATCATTAAGAATAAACCATCATTATTGAAGTAGAGAACTCATAATCATAAAGGTCTTACCAGATAGCTTCCAAAGCCTCCTTCAAGATCTTACCCTCAATTAATCACAATTATCCAATAATACAATCACCATCATCATAATATAGTGAATTAAACATTAACATAATCAATTCCAACAACCCTAATCATCTAAAAGTCCAATTCATAGCTAGGGTTAGGGAAAAGGGTTCAATCATGGACCTTTCATGGAAACGAGGTCAAAGACTAAGAACTACAACAATTAATCAATAAAAATCATAATATATCAATATTAATCAAATGAATTTTACATCAAATCAATTTGAAAGACAATTCACGATATTGGATGAAAACCCGTGTTTTAGACATCTTTGGAAACCAATTTTGAAGAGCCTCTTGGGGAAAGAGATCCCAAGAGTGAATAGTTTCCATACCTTAACAATCCTTGAAGATTGATGGAAGAAATATTGAGTCTTGAATCCATAATAAAGCTTGAACCTTGTTATTCAATGGTGGGTCTTGGAATAGAGAGAGAAAGTAGAGAGAAGTTGAAGAGAATCGGGTTTGGGAAATTATGAAGTAGTGAGTTAGTTTAATGAAGGTTAACTCTTTATAGTCCCCAACTAACTTAATTAACCACCCCTTAAGACTTAATTAATTAATTAAATAATTAACCAACTAAGCTAACTTAACTCAAAACTTAACAGTGACTCTTGAGCTTCAAACCATGACTGTCCTTCTACGGGGCGTCGACCAAACGACGGCCCCGTACTGGCAATCCGTGGTTTTGGTCAGAGAGGTGTATTGAAGCCATTTTTAGAAAATGGATAAGTGTCAACCAACTCCACCATCGTCGGGCCGTTGACCCATCCTTTGGTCTGTCCTTAGCCATTGTCAAATGACAACTTTTTGGCCAAATGCAAGGGTCCTCCTTAAGGACCCGTAGGGTGGTCCTTGGGTAGTCGTACCCCGACGTTTCAACCCTAAACACACTCTACTATATGTTCCACACCTTTCCACCAAATTTGACTTAATTCCGATTCTTAAAACCTTTGAAACATACCAAGACACACTAGCTCAATTTCACTAGTCTCCGGACGTCTTGGTCGTTTCTTAACGTTTTGATTCTAACACTTCCTAATTAGGTTGGATACATTATTTTAACCTTAGAAACAATGTTTTAAGGCTTAGTTCATCAAGTGAGGCTCTATACTAAGTCATGGAATTTCCGGAGTGTTATATTATTATCCCAAAAATAATATTTCTTTTATAAAATAAAATGTAAATACTTTTCTTACCCCACTTCATCACTTCCTCTCACCAACCCCCCCCCCCCAAACCCCTCCCCCAATAATTTTTTTTGTTTAAATTTCTTTTATAAAAGTATTTAATTTTCTTACTTCATCTCCTCCCCCCAGCCCCCACCCCAAATAGTAATTTAGATATAAAAATAATTCTACTCACACCACCTAACCCTCTGCTTCCAAGTTTTTGTTCTCATTTTGTGTTGGATATATACGTATCAAAAATATTTTTTATTTTCCGCCGCAAGAGTTTTCTAATTTTTTATTTATTTACATTATAT
The DNA here is from genome assembly GCA_022817965.1 of Solanum lycopersicoides. NCBI lineage: Eukaryota > Viridiplantae > Streptophyta > Magnoliopsida > Solanales > Solanaceae > Solanum > Solanum lycopersicoides. The sequence goes on from CM040626.1 coordinate 26,906,983, forward strand.
TCATTACACTAGTACAATTTTTTTTCTGAATTTATAGGAATGTACATATCTAACACAAAAAGAGAAAAATGTAAAAAATAAAAATAAAAAAAAATAGGAGCAGAGGCTTAAATAGGATGGGGTAAATTTTTTATTTATTTTTAAAAAAATTATATCACTTTTTTTTTTGGGTGGGTGGGTGGGTGGGGTGAGTGGGTGGTTTCTTTTGGGTTGGGAGAGTGAAGTATGAATTTTTTTTAAAAATATTTTATAAATGAAAAAGGATGGGGGATTGTTGGGGGGGGGGCACGTGGAGGAGGTGGTGAAGTGAGGTGAAAATTTTACTTTTAAAAAAAACATATTTTTTTTATGGATATTAATACTTTAATCTATAATTTTTAATTGATATAAATAGTTTATTATTTCATTTTTGTTAAGGTGGAATATTTTATCTAAGTAAAATGTCATGTGTCAAGGTTTTTTCAAATAAAGGAGAGAGTGAAATACACACACCACTGAGGTGTGTTTCTCAAACTAAAAAGTGATAATTTAGGTATTAAACTCACACTCTCAATAGTTTAGTTATAAAGCTCATGTCACAATCCAACACACCAGATCATGTGGGCACCCACTCTAACACCTAAGTAGGAGAACCCTCATTTCCCAATAGAGAAAGATGCGGAAATTAAAGAAGACGGAAAATAAGTTAAGGAAAGTTAATAAATAACACTTTTTAAGTACAATCTTTATTAAACTTGTAAAGTAATTTAACAACCCCATGAATCTAGTCTAATATGTACAAGAGCCACTAAGAGTACAATCTGGTCAATAGATAATAACATAACACAACTCCTACCATGCGCAAAGAAAAGTCGAAGTTGCCGGAGAAATTCTTCGTCTTTACCTAACGAAACATCACCAATCTTGCATCCAGACTATGTCAGCAAGAGTAGTATCATTACAACCACACGTACTAGTAGGAATCATTGATCACCCGACGCCCACCCCATAATATAAGAAAAGAATAATAGGATCATGCAAGTACCACTCGTTTCTCCACCCTTGCCCCTTTCTTCTAACACCCTCGACTTGTAACAATACCCTAACTACTAACCATTTTCTTGGCCAACTGCTAACACTTCTAGCTCTATTAAGTCATAGCCTAAACATTGCTAACAACATTAGATAATCTCAACCACAGCTAACATCCTTTTTCAACCAACCAATTTTGTCGCTCTCTAAAAGTATCACAACCTTGTCTAGCCAGAGCCATAATGTTTCTCCTTACCTCAATCTCACATTACATTCAACACTTCAACTCACTCATTCTCAACAAGTACACCTCATTAAATATCCACACAACACCCACCCTCACATACCGACACATAGTTCCATCTATACCCTGTCATCATTTGGTAATAACACAATCATCACAAGTATATAACATCACAATACAGAAATTTAACATGTTTTTCTCTACAACATATCGCAAGTAGTTGGTCCTCTAACGGAACCCAAACTTAAATGTTTAGTGCATCGGCGTGGTACCCGATCCGAGTTAGCTTGCCAGAACGTGGAATACCGATCCCATAGTTGTTCCGGAACGAGGCAACTCGATCAAATATTTATGCCGAACGTGGAAATCCGATCCAATATTTATGACGGAACGTGGCAATCCAGTCCAAGTTAGCTTGCCAGAACATGGTGATTCAATCCCCATCCACACACCATAATTACGATCCCAAGTACATCATCAAGATCACACATTTACATCATAATTTCATGGCTATATTATTTATCAATCTCTATTACAACAACGTGATCAATATTGCGATAGTCATATACATACGAGTATCATAATGAAGAAAGAACATGCATACATCACACAATCATGAAGTCACAACCACCCTCTACGAATTTCCCATCCTATTCTTAATTACGCAAAAGACCAAACTCAACCCTACTTATTCTATAGGGATTGTCATTAGGGTTTTTAACCTAAATTGTTAAATTTCATCAACTTACTACTTCGATGGGTCAAACTTAGCATAGATCGATATTTATTCTCTTCTACCGGATACCCTTGTTCAATGAAGGAATTCTACTGAAGAAATAACTAAGAACACTTGATCAATCATCAATTTGCTATATCAAGCACTAACCCCAAACACGTTGCAAGCCTATAACTGTTTCCATGGAATTTACTTGGTTCACGAAGGTCCACACATATGTATTATTATTAATTTCATATATTGCATGATAAGAACAGATTTACAACTACTCAATGCATAAAATTAACCTACTTGGGCGCCAAGCAATTGCATGGAGTTTGGATGTCTTTTTCCAGCTTTTCCGAATTCGCTACGGTGAATTTGGCTAAGATTTCGCAAGATTCTGCCACCCCCATACTAGAAAGATCCTTCCCATTCTTTTCCAAGCTTATAATAACGTTTCTAGAGTTTCTAGGGTAATTAACGACCTATAGGTTATTTTAGGAAAGATGGAAAAATAAGGATTTCCTCAAAATTCAGATGTTTCCTCGCTTATCGTGCTTTAGCGGGGTAAGTTGCCGTTGTAGCACGATCGCACCAGCGGCATCTGTCCCACTGTAGCGGGACAAGGTCCCAATTTTTCGCACCTTTTTGCCCTTCCTAAATAACGACGGTTTGGGTCGTTAAAAATAATCCGCGCTTTGCGCGGGAATTCAATTTCACAAAATTTATAAAATAATTATTTCATATTATATTATACTAAAAGTGGGAAGCTCCAAACATCAATGTTTAATTACCATTTTGCCCTATATTAAATTAAAATCTAATTAAATAGTAAATTCAATTTAATAGTCATATTTATTTATGTAATGTAGAATTAAAATTCCAACCCTTTAATTTATTAGTTAATTATATCATTGTAAATTCCCTAATTTTTTATTAATTAATGCAAATTTTATTCCCCTATAAAAAGAATTTCTTTCGTACTCCAAAAAGTCTGAAGAAATTGATGAGTTGCAATGAACTCAATACGTATTATAGGCCAAATTCATTTAGATAGTGAAAAGCTTATACATACGTACTCCAATATTAGCACATAAAAACGTAAAAAATATTTCATAAATTCTATGATTTATTTAATGATGTTATTGTTTTTCCACTATTTTTAATTAGCTCATAGAAGACTATTTTTTTCATAATGTTTTTTTGTCATTTCTCGTATTTTGTTTTAAATAAATTAGTTTAATATGTCCTTAAGGCTTTTAGATATTTAACCATTCATCATACTCTTAAAACTGTCAAACAAAAGCCAAACTCATAATATATTACTACTACCTATCCACCTC
>CM040626.1:26911259-27122942 GCA_022817965.1 Solanum lycopersicoides
TCGGTATAAAACCTGAACTGCTAAGTGGATCCACTGGTCTATTCTAGTAATCATTAAGGAATCATCCAAAAAGTATGATTCTTTATATGTCCATGCTGGATATAAGGTTTATGGAGACTTGAGTTAATATGAACTCGCATTGCATATCGGTGCTCAATACTACTCCCAAAATACTCAGCTCATATGTTTTTAAAACAACTTATTCTCTAGTTTGAGATAATTGCTAAAACTTAGCTTAAGAAGTTTTCATGGAAATCATAGTTTCCTTTTCTTTTACTAAAACTAGTCATAGGCTCTGTGGAAGTCTAGCTCCCTCTCTTTCTCAAAAGTTTGAAAACATTTTTCTTAAACTTCAGGGACTACTTAGTTCCCTTATAACTCTTGAGAAGTGAACTCAACTTGCTACTCTTTGCTTAACTTGAAACTTCACTTTTAGGGAATACTTGTTTCCCTTATAGCCTTTGAGAATTTCACTCAACTCTTTACTCTTTCTTTAACTCGAAGCTCGATCATTAAAACGAAGTTAAAACTTTTAATAAGACTCTTGGAATCTTTGAGAAACTTTACATTAACTTACTTCATCGCTTTATATTTAACTTTTTAACCCCCTTTATGTTGATCTAAACATTCCTTCAATGGATTATGGATTCAAGGTTTCTATTTGAGTTCTTTGATGATTTCTAGGTATTTAGAAATAATTTGAAGTAATTAGGATCATTGGAAGATGTTAATGTGCCTTGGAAGGACTTAAAAGGACTAAACAACGAAAACTGGCCGAAAAACGCTGGGTTAAGCGTACTGGTGGCGCGCCGCGCCAGCCTCAGTTAACTGAGACTAATTCTAGCACACTTGTGGCGCGCCGCGCCAGGCCTTGGTTGAGTGAGGCGAATTCCTGGCGCACCGCGCCTTCACCTACCCAGGTGCATCTGACGAATTTTTAAACTCATTTTTCATCTCCAAACTCTCCTAAATTTCCTAGTTCTTTAACCAAACGACTGGCACTATTTGTACTATCAATAACTACTGAATTCAACTCAAAATATCTCGTAGAAAACAATAATATAACCAACAATGGCAGCCAACAATCCAATCAACAAAAAATCAAAACTTTCCTTCAACAACTTAACTTCAAACATGAAATCAATCCATAAACTCGCTGATTTGAAAAAAATTTGTGTGGCTGAATTAGCCCAACACGAAATATCCCACATAACTTAAAGGGATCACCCCGACGAAATCCTCGCAGCGATTCTTGGCGTTCTTGAAGAATTCTTGATCTTCCTCTTCTCTCCTCTTTTCTCCAAATCCCTAAGCGTTCTCAAATTTGCTAAAACTGAGTTGGGACTTGTTTTTACCCCTAATAAACCCCTAAAAGAATTAGGAAATAATAGGGTGAAAAGACTACTTTACCCTTACTAAAATCCGGATTGGACCTCACTCCAACAACTTAACTTCCGAAAGGCATATCTCCCTCATACGACATTGAATAATGCACAAACTCGGCGCCGTTGGAAAGATCTTTCCAAGGGCTTTCCAACCATATGAAGAAATCACCCTAACTTCTCCTGAGCTGGAAGTTAGAGCCGTTTGAAAATGATCAAAACTCACTTTTTAAAATTAGGAAATTTTTCAGATTTCCCTATTTATTTCTAAAAATGATTATTCTTGGTTTCTTAACTTATTCTTAGTTATTTCAAGTTACGAGATATTACACTTATCTCTTATAGCTAAGCACGTGTGATATTAATTTAGGTTTGAATATTCTACTACTAGAATTAGGTCTATTGGAGATGGTCCATGTAACTCTACTATTCAAAGTTGAAATATTGAGAAAAACAAGAATGTTACGACACTTTATTGAAATGTGAGTTTTCGACTGTCTTATTTTGGCTGACTTCAGTTGATCTTTACTTTTCTAAGGTGAGGTATCGTGAATGCATTCAACAATTTGAATTTCACTCAGGTGTTTTGTTTCTCTTGTTCTGTCTTTATTTCATAGGTTTGTATATATGCCCACGACTAGTAAATGGTCCTGCGCTTCGCGTGGTTAGAACATTCTTCTTTAAATTTATTAGAACAAAACTTTTTTTTTGTATTTTGATGTTATAGTATTTTAATATAAATCTATTTTTAAAAGTATAGAGGTTATTCAATTGTACTTTACCATTTGTTTTATTATTTATTAAAAGAAAAGGCAAAATTACAAAAAATAACACTATTTTCTCCTAGTTTACATAATTTCATTTTACAGATTCATTAATTTGCTTTTAAATTTTTTATAACAGTTAGGTTATTTTTATCATCTATATGCATAGTTACATAGTATCTTTATTTAGAGAGTCAAATAAATATTTACCAATAAGTAGTATGTAGTCATTCTATGTTTTAAAATTAAAATTCAATCTTCCAAAATTGAAATTTCATATGCAATATAGTTATGATAGTGTTTTGGAACTGATGTTTTTAACAAACAAAACATTAAGGATCCTTGAAAAGGATGAAAAAGAAGTATGGGATAATAGGAAAAAAATTCAAAGAAGTACTTTGGTGTGAGAGAATAGTCATCATCGTGTATCATATAATTGCAATTAAGTTCTAGTTTTAATTCTGACTTTCTATTTTTTTAAACTCCTGTTCATATTAACTTTATTATGACAACAACAAAAAGTCATATAAATTATTAGGATTGATCTCTTGGAGAAGAAGAGATTTCTTTGGAGAATATTGTAAATAAATGTATTGTGTAAAATGTTATTTGTTAATCTGCAGTAGTTGAATCTACATAGAGTCTGTACTAAAATAATACTTATAGCAAAAACTTCTACAGAAATATAAACATCAAAGTTCAAAACATGTGATAATAAAAAATAATTAATATCATAAGCATAAATTAATGATCGTAAAAAAACATATCAAGATCTATAATAATAGGATGAAACAAAAAGGAAAAATTGAGCTCACATAATACATAGTATCTCTTTGAAGGAAATTATTCTCCTCTATTACTTGAGGTTTACAAAATAGATCTTCTAAGCATGAAACGATTTTACTCACCAGTGTCATGATACAAAAACAATAGTGTCAATGAGCCACTCAACAATAGCAAAGTACACAAATATTTAATTATGCAGTAGAAAAACAAGTAGTTTAGAATTTTCTTTCTTTTAAAATCAGAGAAAACTCTTCTATTTATAGACAACAAAGGGTAGTGTGAACAAATGCTTATTGTGCCTTATCGGAAGGTCAAAACTCTTCGGAAAAGTCAAAACTGTTCGGAAATGTCACAACTCGCGGGGAATTCATCTAAAAATGTATGTTGAACCTTTATATAGGGCATCTTTCACCCTAGAGTCAATCTAAAAATAGTTCTCAAGTTTCCAAAGTTTGTGGATAACCCCAATTCTTACTCAAACTCATGGGTTCTTGCATAAAACATTCTCAATTGATAAACTATGATTACATTGATGATTAATTGGTGATTTTAAGGTGAAAAACTCTATCAACCCATGATTTCACTAATCTCCTAAATTTAACTTATAAAGTGGGTTTTATGATTATGATTGGATGTTGATTAAATTATGCTTAGATTTGATTGTATTATTGATTTCTATGGTTCTATACATCTATGTATGGTGAATTATTGGATAATTGAGTAATGGTGGTTATGAATTTGGAGAATGGTAAGTGACCTAATTTTCATGCTATATTGGAATTGTTCTTGTATGGATTGATCCACTTATGGTGGAGGTGTTTGCTTTTATTTGTATTTTATGATCGTGACCTTAGAGGCATTATATGTTGAATTGGAGTATTGTCACGTTAATGTGTAATGTGACGGTGTTCATGAGATTTCAAGGTGATCTTGTATAAAGTGTCATTGTATTATGATTTGAATTATGTTCTCTCTTAATGTTCTTGTGTGATGATGTTAGAATGTGAAAGGTTCCTATAATATGATGTTATATCTTGATTTGGTAGACGTAGGTGCCTCTTCTTGATACTTGAAAGCTTATGGAATGTGATCTCTTGACTTAATTGGTTTAGACATCCTTTTCTTGATTAATGAATGAATGAATGTCTAGAATCGGTAGACCTAAACTTGGTACCCTTTATATGAATGGCTAATGATGCATTCCAGGCTATGTCTTGAACTTGTAGACCTAAGCATGGTGCCCCTTCATGATGAGTCTAGAACCCGATGTGAATGTAAAACCTTGAAGTGTTACACCTTATAATGGTTCCTCGTTCTTGTGTGAGATGATAGACTTAGAGTTAATGGACCGGAAAGGTAGAATCCCTCTCTAATAAAGTCAATGATCTATCCTTAATGAACCTCAATTGGTAGACCTAATGTTGGTGCCCTTCTTGGTAGAACTACTATGGGTTGTTATACCTAATGTTTGTTCCCTCTCTAGTACACTATTGTGAATTAAACTACTCTATGGGAACCAAGTCTAAGTACCGAGTGGATATGGTTAAGATGGTGGCTCTTCCCAAGTAAGAGGCTAGAGCACAATGAACGTCTTTGGATATCCCCTAAACCATGTGCCTACATGGGATGTATACTAGTTCTATCCTTGGCAAGTAGAACACCTTCCACGGTGTGGGGTTTTATGATACCAGATTTTATGTCTAGATCGAATCGTCTATGTCGGTTAATTCCTATTCCCATCATGTGGTATGTGCACTCTAGTTACTCGATAGGTTCTACAACGTGTAGGTAGTAGTATGGGATGCTATCTACACATGGCACGAGTTGTCTTTGAAGGTGCTAAAGTGAGCTCCCTAATTCTTAATGAATAATATATGTAAGTCCTCTAAATGCATGAATGTTTCCTTAAACGACTCAAATGATGATTGTTGACTTATAGCTTAAATGAAGTTATAAATGAGTAGCTTACATGGGTAAAATGAGATTTTCGCATATTATGTTGAAGTATAGAGGTCTTGTCTATGGTAACTCGAGAAACACCTAGGTGTGGTGTGAAGAGGTAGTATTGTCTACCACTCCATGTCTTACTTAGATGCGTCTTATGGTAACCTAGATAGAGGTCCTAAGATTTATGAAATGGTTTACTTCACGAATAAGTCTATATGTTGTAATTGGTACTAGTAGAGCATGTCTATAATGTGGGTATGGTCTTGCCTGTGGATGGTGACTTATATTATGCCTCTTATACTTGTGTTTTATTAAGTTATATTGAAAATGTCATAAAAGCATGCATTTCAAAATAATGTCCCATTTTTTTTTGCATGTTTTCGCATGGTCATCATACTTAGTGCTTAATTTTGCTAACTCCATTCTTCTTCCATCTCAAACGAGCTTCTTCAATTTCGAATGATAAGATAATTATTTTTTATAGAATTTCCAAAAATATAATAGTTGTATCATTTTTATAATTTTCATATAATATATGTGTTTTATATAATTATGTATATAATTAGTATATTGTAAGAATATTTGTATACCATCACAAAAGATTTTACATTATAGTTAAATATTTTATTAATTTAATTTAGTTTAAATTGTAGTTATAACTTTGAGTTAATTAGTTTGTAATTAAATTAATTATTATATAATCGAATTAATTATTTTATTTCGTTATAATTAAGAAGTTCCTTAATGAATGACCTGAGAGACCCTTGTACTTGACTTTGTTCGTTAGTTGGACTCTTGTACTTATGACTTTACCTAATGGACCCCTAAACTCATTCAAACACAATATTTTAAGGGAAAAATTTCAAAATGTCAATATTTTGACATATAATAGGATTCATTGTCAATACTTTCAATATTTAGTAAAAATGTCAAAAAAGAAACAATTGTTAAAAACAAAAAGGAGAAATTAAGGGGAGAGAAAAATATTAAAAAGAGACAATTGCTTAAAAGTATTATCAGTTACAAAAATTCAAAAACAAAGAACAAATTGACAATTTATCAAAATACACCAACTTCCATCTCTTTCTTATTCTTTCACCATGTTCTAAAAAACACGCCTATCACCATTGTTCTAAAAATTTAATATTCAATTTTCTTAATTTTTTTTGTTTGTAAACACGTTTATTTACCATACATTATCATATTTGAAGCATTTTATTCTACTAAGGCATCATTTTGACGTTATGAAATTATAATTCATCTTTTAAAATGTCTAAATTTTATGAAGTTATTGTCTATCATGTTAAGGTTATGAATTTTATGTATCTCCTTTAAGAAATTTTCCAGTATTCAGAATACAATACTCATGTATATTCATGGTTAGGTATTCATCCATCTTACATATGTATTTTATTTTACTTACTTCCAATATCACTTTGTATACCAATCAATTTGTATTTAGATTTGATTTTGTATTCACACTAATGTACTATAAAGTTTGTATTTAGATTTGATTTTGCATTTGTCCTAATGTATACCATAAAGTTTTGTATTTATATTTTGATGTCGTATTCATTCTCAACTATAAATAGCCAAAATACAGTTTATTTATGTATTCATTATATGTGTATTCATCCTAATTGCATCAGTCAAATAATTTTGTATTTCATTTTGCTCATTATATGTTTATACCAACTAGTTTATCTTTAAATTCGTATTCATTCACAATTTTAAATAATCAAACTACAGATTTGTATTTGGATTATCACTTTGTAAAAACAAATTTAACTACAAACTACAGAACATTCAAAATACTTTCAAATACTTTTGCGAAACAACTCAATATCTAAATGCTAATGTAGATTCTACTAAATCTGAAATATAAAAACAAATCATAAAAAAGATCAAAAAAAATCATTTAAAATACCAAAAATCTGAAATACATAAATATTTGATGAGTATGTTAACAAACTCACATAAAAATTAAAAAAAATGACGGAAAATGCTCAATACATACAATCCAAAAATTCAACATAATGTGTGATTTTTAAAATAAAAAATCACAAAATAAATGATGACTTCCAAAATACCTTTATCAATTGAGAGATTTCTTGATTAATTGATAGATCTGAACAAATTGTTATAAACTTGAATAATTAGTTCTTCTTCAACAATGAGAAAGAATAATGGTAAAATTTTGATGAAAGAAAAAAAGAAGAAGAGAAATGTGAATGATGGGGATGGTGAAAACTGAAAAGTTGATGGAAGAGATAAAAAATTGAAAAGTGAAAGATGAAAAATAAATTTAATGGTATTAAAGCATAGGAAGAAGTGTAAATGGGTAATAGATGTAGAATCTGATTCAATGTTGGACTGTTTTGAGAAATAAAATTTGGATACAAATAACTTTCTAAAGTATTGACATTTAGATATTTTCAATAATTATTTTAAAGTGTAGATGTTTTTACTAATTAAGTTAGGGATTGTGACTAGTTTGCTAATATTCCCATATTTTAAACCATTTTCTCATCTAATGTGTGTGCGTGTACTAAACTCTTTTTACACACAAAATACCACATCATTTTTTCATGACATGTCATTATTATTATTATTATTATTATTATTATTATTATTATTATTATTATTATTATTATTATTATTATTATTATTATTATTATTATTATTATTCCAATGACACATCGGAAATCAAATTTTAAAAATAAATAATATTTTAAAATAAAAAAAGCAATTTTCTCTCTCTTTCTCCTCTTCCCTCTTCATCTTCTTCGTTCCCATCCACCCTTATGCCTCACCCCAAAAATAAAAGAACCAGCATTTTCATCTTTCTCCACATTGCACACTCAAAAGTTTTTTCAATCATAAATATGATAGATTGTAATTAGCTCTTTCATATACTTTAGGTTATATTTATTTTGATTTGATAAAAAAAATCAAGAAAACATCAAGTTGGGTAAAATATATTTAGGAGTAAATTCAAGCAATAAATATTAAATTTATAAAAATGTTGAATGATATGTTTTCCTGCAAAAGCCTTTTTTATTTTATATTTGACAATTATGGTGATGGGGTGTATCTTGAAGAAGAATAATAGAAAAGGGGTAGAGACAGGGTGGGTGGTGTCTGGGGGTGAAAAAGAAAGAGAAATCGGGGTTGGGGTGGGCTGGGCTGAAGAAGAGGAGAAAAAAATACGTTGTGGGGCTGCAGAAGAAGAGAGAAGGGGTAGGGGTAGTGTGTGCTCAATTGAGATTATTTTTTAAAATTTTATTATTATTATTATTATTATTATTATTATTGTTATTATTATTATTATTATTTTATCTTATAATTTTGATAATTTTCAAATAAAATATTGCATTCACTTGCTTTAACACGCGTGTGATCTCACATTTGTCCAACTCAACCATTTTAATGTTACATAAGCTCGGTCAATGGTCAGAAGGGTTTAGCAAATAGAGTTTCTTCGAGTTTAAGGGTTCATTTGGAAAAGTGATGAGTGAAAGGTTCAACTATCAAATAGAGTGAAGTACAGGGGTCTCTCAGGTCATTCCACCTTAATTATATCAGCTCGTCTTATTTAAATTTTGGTCGAATTCACTAATTAATTCCATTTGGCTATGTTTTGAACCTTATTTGGTTACATATTTAATTCACTTGGCTAATTACATTTTAGCCAATTCCATACCTTATCTCGAACTCAATTTTCAGACTATTTTGGGTCTTTACTCTCATAAATCAGAAAGCTCAAATCACCCCAACTCAATGACAAATTACTCAACCCAATTCCAAACAATACCATCAAGGATACCACTGGCTCGTTCAATCGTCTTCTTCACGGACCAGAAAAATTTGCGCGTCATGCACTCCAGAGAACCAGTTGTCCAAAATGAAACCCAGAAATGAAAAGCAGTCCAACGCACTGAAATCCAGCAAATCTAGAAAAGCAGCGGCGCCTGCAACAACTATCACCACCGCCATCCCCTTTTCCCCTTTTCAGAACTTCCCATCTCCTTCACTATTGAAAGAGAAGAGAAATTCAAACGATGTTAAATTCAAATGAGGGGGAATGAGCGAGCATTGGGGTAGAGAAGAAAAAAATAAAGGAGGGGAGAGAAAAAAGAGCAGTAAGAAAAAAGCCAAAAGAAAAACATTAAAAATAGTTTCATAGGAAGAAATTAATAGCTATTGGATTAAAATCTTGAATCTTGAGATTCTTATTCTTGAAGTTTTTATCAATCTTTTTTCGTTGGAGCTTTTCCAGAGTTCATCGGAGTCTCGTTTCTTTGGTGGAAGCTCGTCTTCGCTAGCTCGTAATTCCAGCTCAGCTGCCCCAAGAAAGGTATCATCACCTCCTCCTGTATTTTGTTTCAATCTAACATATTATGTGTGTTCAATACTTGATACGAGGTATGTTAATAAAAGCATTTGGTTCTTTCGTTTAGCTCCTTTTTTTTATCCCATTTTCTTGTGAGTTTTCGAGCAGCGAGCATGAATCCAACATCAGTGAATTTTTCTTTGATATTCTATGTTGGTCGTTATGTTCATTAACTCTATTTATATCTATATGACTAGCTGAATCTCTGCTTCGTTTTGTTTAGAATTGTTTGATGTTCACTTGTTTTCAATTTGAATGTGTTCGTTTCATAGATGTGTCTTCTTTACTATTCGTTTGTACCCTTGGTTGTCTTTTCGGTCGTTTTGAACTTTCATTTGCTGCCCTAATATTGTAAAATCTATCCCATGTTCTCACATAGCTTGAATGTTGGTTGTGTTTCTCTTATATTTTAGTTGTTGTTGTCGTGATTGCAACTCACTATTGCATGTGTTTTCCTGAAGCCTTTTTAGTTCGATTTCGTGTCTTTAGTGTTGCCCATATATTTCATTTCCTAACTCGAATTTTGTTGAGTTCATTATTAGTTGTTTGTTCTTTTTTGTCTTTATTTATTACTAACTCCAATTTAGGAATTGCTAATTAACTAAATTAGATTCCCCAAAAGATGAACTATATTCTTTATGTTTGTATATTTTTAATATAATTCATTTTTTGTCAACTCTTATTGTTGTATTGAATATATTTAGTCGAATTTTTTTATTTATTCTTCAATCAATTGGAAATAGTTTTCATGATTTAATTAATCAAATTTTTTCAAATTATTATTAAGATGATTTACAAAATAAATTCTAATTAATGTAATTTTGTTAAAAAATTTTTACTTATAATTCAATTCAAATGTTTCAATTCATGGACTATTTTGTTAAAAATTAAAAAAAAAAAATTATTTAACTATTCTCTCAAAGTTAATCAAATATTGTAAAATATTCTTTTCATTAAGTCATTTTCCTTAAAAAAAATAATAATCAAGTTTAACTATTTTAAATTATTTAAATGTTAATAAGTTTTTGTTCCACTTTTGGGATTTCTATAGGTGAAGTTAATATGTTTTAAAATTTTACTTTTAACTTTTCTTTCTCAAGACTAATCTTACAAGTTTAAATTTTCTTTTAAGCTTTTAATGGTTTTTTTTTTAATTAACCTAAGTCTGGTTGATTATCGTTTTCAACGGATCTATAAAGATGTCTAATCCCTTCCCTTTTGGATAACTTGAACCTTACCTAGAATCACTTAAGTTAAGTAGACCTTAATTGGAGTAAATTTTAGTTATACTTAGTTAAATATTTAGGTGTCCTAATAGACCATAATTAATTAGGTGGCAACTTCTTAATCTAGTTAATAATTTGAAAATCAACATTATGTTGTCCACACTACACCGTTTGTACCTCAAGTTAAGATAGGGTATATCATAGTGTACTAGTTAAGTTTGACCACTTCTATTGACGTAATAGATGCTTGGTCAAGACTATGATTAGTTTTCCTTTTATTTGCCAAACTTTTTCACTATATGAGGTTTTCTATTTTTCTCTATTATGTGGTGTAGGAATACTTGTAACATCTCGTAACTCAAAATGACTAAGAATAGGCTAAGAAATTAAAAATAATCACTTTTGAAAAAAAAGGGGAAAATTTGGAAAATTTTCTAAGTTAAGAAGTGAGTTTTGGTCATTTTCAAACGGTCATAACTCCTAGGTCAGGATGAGTTAGAGGTAGTTCCTGATATGGTTGGAATTCCCTGGAGACATCTTCCCAACGCCGCCGAGTTTGTGCATTTTTGATATCGTATGAGGGAGATATGCCTATTTGGGTTGTTGGATTGAGGAAGGTCCCCCATCCGGATTTAAGGAAGGACAAACTAGTCTTTTCACCAATTAATTTCCTATTTCGTTTTAGGGATTTATTTGGGGTAAAAACCATTTTTAGTCAGATTAGAAAGTTTATCTTTAAGCTTAGGGCTTGGAGAAAAGAGAAGAGAAGAAGGAGAGGGAGAAAAATCAAGGATTCGCCAAGAATGCCAAAGAATTGCGAGTGGAATTCAGCGGGGGTGATCCCTATCAAGGTATGTGAAATCTTTCGTGTTGGTTAATTCATCCACACACAAAACTTGTTTCAATTATGTAGTTTTGGAATTGTTTACATGATTAGAAGTGAATTCTTGATGAATCTTGTCAAATCCCTCTTGGTAGAGTTGTTCAAATCTCCATTGATGTTGATATTGAAGGTATTGATGTGTCTAAGGGTTTGGGAATATAAGTATGGAGGTTTAGGAGATTTGGGATCAGAAAACGAGAGAATAAACACGTTCAGCCGCATCTAGGTAGCACCAGGTGCGGCGCGCCCAATTTGTGCAAGAAGGCCTGGGGCGGCACGCCTGCAGTACGCCAGAAAGGTGCCTCAGACCAACTGGTCTTGCGCGGCGCCCCCCAAACGTGCCCAAATCCGCGTATTTTACCCAATTTTTGTAGTTTAGCCTTTTTAAAGTCCTTCTAAGGTATATTAACACCTTCCACTGATTCTAATTACATCAAATTATTTTTGAACACCTAGAAATCACCACAGAACACAAATCATAACCTTGAATCCATAATCCAATTCAAGGAGAGTTAAGATCAAAGTCAAAGAAGTTAAGAGTCAAGTCTAAAGTTAAGAAGATAATCCAAAGCAATGTTCCTAAAGGTTTTCAAGACTCTTTATTAAACATTTAACTTCATTTTAAGACTGAAGTTTCAAGTTAAAGTGAAGAGTAAAAAGGTTGAAGTCTTTCCTTCAAGAAATATAAGGGAATTAAGAGTTTGTTTAAGACTAAAGTTTCAGGTTAAGAAAAGAGTAAAGAGTTGAGTTCATTACTCAAAAGTTATAAGGGAACTAAGTACTCCATAAAAGTTCAAATGTTTTCACATTTATGATAGGAGGAAACTAAGATTTCCCAAAAGAGTTTTGAACAATAAAAGGGAACATTGATTCCAAGAGTGCTTTTTAAAGATAAGTGTTGACCAATTATCTCAAACCAAAGAAAGGAAGTTGTTTTTAAAAGCATGAGATAAAGTACATCTTTGGGAGTAATATTGACCACATATGTGGGGATGATAGTTCATATTAACTCAAGTCTCCATGAAAACCATGTAGACATTATGGGTATTAACGGGACATACTTTTTAGATGATCACGTAAGTTAAGCTAGTGGATCAACTAAGTTAAGGAGTTCTATGTGACGACAAACTATAGGACAATTCTGGAAGCGTGGGCAAGATGTTGTATACCCACTTAGGCTCATAGTGGTGGTTGTCGGTTAGAGAATCTCCCACGGAAATTATATCACTTCATAAATAAGTAAAGTTGATTTTGTTATGGCATTTTCTTCGATGAACTAAGTGTTTACATTATTTTGCAAGCTTTTATATATTGCATGTGTCTTATTACTTTATATTTAATCAAGTTATTCATGAGTTGAGGAGAGTCAATGTAAGTGTTTCTTCTTACTTTTTGGAAGCTTAAGTTTCGTTAGCATTCCAATTCGCATACTCGTACATTGAATGAACTGATGCCAGTTGGCACGCATCGTATCATGATGAAGATGGAAGTAACCATGATCAACATCATCCAGCGACTCGGTGATCCAGTTGAGCACTCGAAGTCACTGGTGAGCCTCCTTGCATTCTGGAGGACACATTTACATGCTTTTCAGTTTTCTTTATAGGATGTTGTGGGGTCTATCCCAATATCCATGTTAGTATTATAGAGGCTTCATAGATAGATAGGACATTTTAGTTTTGAATCTCTCATTATTTGCATTACAGACATTCTATTGTGAGACTTAAGTGTCATTTTACCCAAGATAATTTATTTTAAGTTATCTTTATGAGTTAAGTAAGTCATACCAAGGGTCCACTCAAGGACAACAATGGGCATTGAGTGTCGGCTCGGGGCGTGACACTACTTGTGACTTATTCCTTCAATTCTTAGTTTACAGAACAAATTCGGGATAAGACACAAGTACCCCCGAACTATAACCGAAATTCCAGTGACACAACTGAAATTAACTAGTGTCCTTTAGCCCCATTTCCCCCTCCCTATCGAAATAATTTTTTTGGTATTTTCGTGCTCCTTTTGTGCTGATATTGAGTCAATATCCAACTTCAAGTAGTGAGGTGATACACATGCGCCACCATCTGTAAAACTATTTTTAAAATTTTCTTTTTTATTTCTTATTTTTCTTTGCCTTGTATTTAAATTGAGTTAATCCAAGTTTAAAAAATATTAAAATTTGCCTTGTAATTAATATATTTTTTAATTTTTTTGTGGGGCGCAGGGGCACTACATAATTGGCCCAAAAAAACAAAAAATAATTACATGTTAATACGCCAATCCAAAGTAATTAAAAAAATACTTATTATTGAAAATAAAGTTACAGTCCATATCATCCATTAATTTTTTTTCATTAATTCTTTTTGTCCTATTATTAAATTTTTTTTGTTCTTTCTCATTTATTATTTTTCTTTTATCTTTTATTATTTTCTCCTTTATTCTCTTTATTTTCTCTTTTATTTTCTATTCTTTTTTATTTTATCCTTTATTAGCGATACAATTTATTAATAATTTTATTATTTCTACTTTTTGTTGTTAGTTTATCTTCTTTTTATCTCCTCTCTTTCTTTATTTTCACATTTCGAAGAAAATAAAATAAATTATTTTTTTGTTTAACTAATTATTTTTATTCTCTTTTTATTCTTTTCTCATTTCTTCACATGTATAGATATACCATTTGATAATAATTTTATTATTTCTTTCTTTTTCTTTTTTTGGTTTCTTTATCTTCTTTTTATTTTTTTCTCTCTTTATATATTTTTACCTTTTAAAGAAAATAAAATAAATAATTTTTTTTCTTTTCTTATTTTTTATTTTTATTTTCTTTGTTATTCCCAATGGATTATGTAGTTATTATTTTATGACTGGAATATTGTAATATTGGATAACTAAAAACGAACATGCTAATTGGAAAAACAACATCAATATACTAATAATGAAGCATTCGAATACTGAGGCATGTATATCTGAAATAGCCAACCTAGCATGTGCGATTCATAAAATAATAGAACTATATACCTAGGGTTCTGAATTTATGAAAGAATCTACACCAAACGATCTGATTTGGATCATTCTAATAGCGAAAAACTACTAATTTCTAACATTCAAGAAACTCTAGGTATTGATAATATTAATGAAATCAAGATTCTCACTGAAATCTAGGGACTTAATGGGTGAAAGGAACCCACCAGTAAAATCTCACATACCTAGTGATGAATTTCATGGAGAAATCTTACGATTTCGGGGCTAGAACTGATGAAAACCTGTGTTTTTGGACTAGGGCTTCGTCGAATCTTTCTCCTTCTGCGTTCTTTTTTTTTTTTATGTTTTTGGTGAATGATTTGCTCAGAGTAGATTCTAATTTAGTTACTAGGCTAAAACAGACAAAAACTACGTAGTTTAGGGTTTAAACGACGTAGTTTAGGGGTCCAACGCATAGGAAAAAGACCAAATGACCCCTGACTTAACTCCCATCCGGGGACACTAACGGACGGGACTGACGATTCATGCCGGTCAATCATCATTTGCGACTAAGAGATTGAATATTGTGCCTCGATGTCCGTAGCATGCCCTACGGTATGTAGGTACGGTCGTGGGTAGACACTTCGCTAAAATTTCGGAGGTTCCTAGGGAAGGGTCACAAGTGGCCATCCACGGACCACTAGCACAGGTCGTGGGTCACCCTACGGCCCGTGGGTGGCAATCGAGGGTTGTACCTGCAACTTCTGAAATCTGCATTTTTTGGTTTTCTAGGATACATGTTGCTACAAATGTATTTTCTCTTCTTTTTTCCTATAGATTATATTTATTCCATTTTTTTGTATTTCCTTTTCATTTAATTGCAAATGTCTTGTATTGAAATTAAGTTAATGCCAGATTATTATCTAAAAGAGTGAAAAAATCTACATTAAAAAATAAAATGTTAAAATCAAAGGAAACTTTTTTTTTTTTTATAATACATGTAATTTTTAAAAATGTAAAGATAAGAAATAGCTGAAAGTGGAAAAAAGTTTAAATTGAGGAGAGAAATAAATAGTTTACAAAGAAAGAAATGAAAATAATTATATATACATTTGAGAGCTAATTACATCAAATCCTGGAAGTTTCCCCAATTACAAATAATTTAAATTTTTCATTGTTCTCGGATACCTTCCTTGATTTTTCGATACATTGGCAATGGTCCATTACTTAATGGTAAAGGTGTATTCTAGAGGGGATTTTTATATTTTTTTAATTGAAAGAAAATTTTAAAGATTATGATATCTTAAGTTGTGTGTTTATGTACTTTTTCCATAATTTAAATTTGGTTCAGATCTAAAGACAACATTTAATCACTCGATCAAATGTGCATTTAAATTTTCTAAGCGTAATGCAAACAAATGGTGCATAAGCCATTTTTTAAAATTTGATCTAGTTAAATTATCTCACTTTTTTACTTTCCATATTGATTTTTCTAAAACCTACCAAATATTCTCTAATGTATTTCATCACCATCATGTAAAATTCACTTTGTCGTTAATCCACAAGAAAATAGAAAAAAATATGATATTTATAATCGTACCTGAAATCATGGCTGAAAACTGGACATTTTACGTTATTTTCTCCTCCTCTCATCTTTCTTCTTTTAGTAGAATTGCTCAAATAGAGAGCACCACCTTTCAAACTCTTCAAACATAAAAAATTTCAGCAACTCTCTCTTTAGGCATGCAAAAACTCTATTTTCAGTCTGATAACATTTGTTCAATGCGGTATCAGACAAATGTAAAGGGTTTTAGGTGGCATATATAATATAAGTGCAAGTTTAATTATCAAAATTAAATTCAGTAAAAAAAATGCGCTATTTTTATAACTGATAAATCGTAAATGTCAGTCAACCCCTTGACCTTTGGTAATACCCCAAAAGTCGTCTTAAAATGTATAAGAAATCGTCACAAATATAATTTATATTTTTATTGTATGAAATCAATCCCACATAAAATTATTTTAGTCACACTTCTGAATTATCAGGAAAATCAATACAAATAACTTTTTTGAGTTAAAATATTTAAATTTGTTGGGATAAAGCATGTGTATCCCCTTGAACTATACTCAAACTCTAAGAGAAAGACCTAACTTTATGTAGGGTCCTATTAGCAACCTTAAACTATTTATAAATGAAATAAATACACCATAAAAATTGATGTGGCATAAAAAATGTGCCCTTGCCTTCAAGAGAGTGTGCACAATTTCTATGCCACATCAATCTTTATGGTGTATTTATATTAAATTTTACAATAGTTTAAGGTGTCTAATAGGACCTTAGTTAAATTTAGGTGTGTCGCTTAGAGTTTTAGTATAGTTCAGGGGAATACTCATATCTTATCCCAATAAATTTAAATAAAATTAACTCAAAAAAATTGTTTGTATTGATTTTCCTGGTAATACAGAAGCGTGACTAAAATAATTTTATGTGGGATTGATTTCATACATAAAAAGTTAAATTATATTTGTGATGATTTCTTATACTTTTAAGACGGGTTTTGAGATAATACCAAAGGTCAAGGGAGTTATGACATTTACAATTATCACTTATAAAAATAGTACAAAATTTATTTACTGAATTTATTAGAGATGATTAAACTTGCACTTATATTATATGTGCCAACTAAAATCCATTACATTTCGCTGATATTGAAACTTTTTATGTTTGAAAGGTGGTTCTCTCTATTTGAGTAATTCTACTAAAAAGAGAAAGATGGGGGGGGGGAGAAAATAATGTCAAACGTCCAGTTTTCGGCTAGGATTTCAGGTAAGTTAACAAATTTCATATTCTTTTGTTAATTTCTTAGTGTTTCAACTATAAAGTGAATTTTAAATGATGGTGATAAAATAGATCAAAGAATTTTTGGTAGGTTTTAGAAAAAAACAATATGGAAAAGTAAAAAAAGTGAGAAAATTTTACTAGATGGAATTAAAAAAGATGGCTTATGCACCACTTATTTGCATTAAGGTTATAAAATTTGAATGCACATGAAGTAATTAGATGTTGTCTTTAGATCTGAACCAAATGATTAAATTATGGGGGGAAAATGCATAAACGCATAACATAAGATATCATAATCTCTAAAAAAATTCTTTCATATAAAAAATACAAAAATCCTACATGTTTCCCATTAAGTAATGGACCATATACAATGTATCGGAAAATGAAGGAACGTATCTGAGAATCATGAAAAATTCAAATTATTTGTTAGGAAACTGCCAGGATAGGATATAATTAGCTCTCAAATGTTTGAAATGTCTATAAGTTTTCCAAAATTATTTGTCTTCAACACCTAAGGATGCATTTCTTTATTTATTTTTAATTATAAAATATACAATTTAGATAAAAAGTAGTTAACATTTGAAAATTTATAAATATAATATAATATTTTTTTTTATGTAATATACAAATATGTATGTTCGCTAGTGATGATATAAATTATTAGTAGTTTTGGTGGTTGTGATGATTGATGTTAGTGTCTCGTTTTCTTGTAGTGATAATTATGATGGTGGAGCTAGTTAGTGGTGTGGTGATTCGTGTGATAATAATGGTTGGTGTTAGTGATGGTGATTGTGATGGTAGAGTTGATTGATGTTAGTAGTTGAGGATGGTTCTGGTTGTGATAATGGAGGTGATTGATTGTAGGGCTTGGTCACAATGGTGATAGTGGTTAATAGTGATGATAAGTGTGGCAACGATTGATAATATTGGCTGACAACGATATGCTTGCAAACGGTGGTTTTGATGGCAAGGATGGCAGGTAGTTGGTGACGACGATGGTAATTGCGATGACATAGGTGGTTAACAGTTGTGCCATTGTGGACATGATAGTGAAAATTATTCATACAAAATACAAATTAAATTGCTTACATATAATCAAAGTATGAATATGAATTGTTCATACTTTAGGCCATTAAGAACATTCACTTACATAAGGATTTTAACACTTATTTAATTTAAATATTTCTTAATCATTAAGATTTTGAATAAAGTCTTAATATCATTAAGAGAAAATAAAACTTAGATTGAAATGAGTTAAATATTGTTACCCAACCCTACCCAAGTAGTGGACCGTCCCAATGCGCCAAGCCATTTTGACGGCTATAGTATTATCACTTGAAATTTTTTTTAAGGAGTTTCCGGAGTGTGATATCCACGCAACATGTCATATTCTTCTAGGGGAATTTTAATATGAATTAAGTCATGAATTTTTTCCAAACAATTTATTTGTGTCAAAAAATTTTCTAACACATATTAAGTTTAACTTTTTATTAGCATTAGAAATTCGAAATTTTAGAAAGTATAGGTATTCTTACTTAAGTGCATAGGTAACAAAATATATTTTCAACAAAGATGATCGCATGTATATATAATGTATCAATATTGTGTAATTTAGATATGAACTCCTCTTAATGTTGGAGTCTTTTGATATATAATTAACTCGAAAAGATTCACATTTGTAACAGTTCAAATTTTAAAATATAAGCTTCAAAACTCTTCAATTATGAATTGTTCAATTTTTCCAAGCAAATATAAATAAGATTTTCAATACTAATTTTCAATTTAATCATCGAAACTTTTCATAGTTTCATTTTTCAAGTGCAATATTATGATAATGCTATGAATTTTTTCTTGAGATAAAAAATCATATTAATATGCATCTTTTGTTAATTAGTCAAAAAAACAGAAGTAATATTACTAACAGATGCAACCTTGTATATAAATGATGATGCATGTAGTGATCAGGATAGAAAAGCACTGATGCATGTAATGATCAGGAAAGAAAAGCACTTCACCTCTAATCCCAATGATCAATTTTTGTAATATTGATTGTTTTAGACAAGAAATTTTTACCCAATAAACAGTTTATATTTTTTTTTGAAATTTTATATTTCCAAGTATAGTAGGACCAAAAGTTCCTCTGCAACCCCTCTCCAGTACAAGTTAATGTGAATCTTTTTCTTTCAAGGGTTTTTGGTTTTTGCTTATAAATTCCTTGTTTGGGGATTCTTCACACACTTATAAAATAACTTTGATGGTTAAACGTTTGAATTTTGAAGTTTTTTTTTATAAAAGGGATCAAGAACCAATTCCCTCTGAAAGATGTGATGATTGCTAATTTGGTAAGAGGTATAAGGGATAGTTAATTTGGGATTAATTTTATTATGAGTCTATCCCATGTTTGGTTGATAATTTGAGATAAGATAAGATACCTCGAGATTGCAATGTTATTTTTATTTTACATTGAGGGTGGGATAACTAATCTGGGATAACTTGTTCCTAACAAAACGAGCCCTTATACTTTGAATTTGGTATTTGTTTGTGAAGGGAAGGAGTAAAAACACAATCTTCCAACTACTAAACTAAGGTGTTTTACATGCAGGGTTGTAGAATTTTGATTTCATTTGCGTATGTAATGTTCAGGCACAACTTGTTACAAGCAGTGCAAGAAGAAGGAGCATATTATTGATTACAGACTTTGTAGTGCTTTGGACATTAGATTATAGGATCCATATCATGTTCCATGACCCTAATCTAAAATTAGGAGAACATGTAAACCCCTTGCCCATACTTCCCCTCACCCTCGGCCTCAACCAAAGATATGACCATAGTCTAGCAACGTTCCCCTAAGCCAATAGGGAGATGTAAGCTAAAAATGTAAATGAAACATGAATCACTACAACAAATATGATATAAAGCTACGAAATAATTAGCTACGACATGCATTTCTCACTAATTGTTCGCTTTTAGTAACAAAATTTTTTTCTGCTTAAATATATGAGACACATACTTTACTGATGAAACATTAAAGTTCGTAGTAAAGTTTTGTTCACTAATTTTTTCCACCAAAAAATTAATGTAACTTCCCGTAACTCGTAATAGCTAAGAAACTAAAAATAATCACTTTTGGAAAGAAATGAGAAATCTAGAAATTTTCTATGTTTAAGAAAGTGAGTTTTGGTCATTTTCAAACGGTCATAACTTCTAGCTCAGGATGAGTAAGAGGAAATTCTTGATATGGTTGAAATCCCTTCAGCCATTCAAGAGATATTTCAATGCCGCTGAGTTTGCGTATTTTCGATATCGTATAAAGGAAATGTGCCTATCGGAAGTTGGGCTGCTGAGGTGACGAAAGTCCAATTCCGGATCTAAGGAAGGGCAAACTAGTCTTTTAACCCATTTACTTTCTATTTAATTTTAGGGATTTATTTGGGGTAAAAATCAGTTTTATTTTAGATTAAAAAGTTATTCTACGCCTAGGACTTGGAGAAAATAGAAGTGTAGAAGGAAAAGGAAGAAAGATCAAGGATTCGTCAAGAATGATAAGGTTTTGCGAGTGGAATTCGCCGGGGGTTCACCAACACACCAACTTGTTTAATTCAGCGATTTTGAGTGGATTTAATGTTGAAGAATGAAGTTCTTGAAGAATATTGTTGAATTCTTGTTGGTTGAGTTGTTGCATGCCTAGAGTTGATTTGATTCATGTTTCTGAGTTGTTTTTCGAGTTGAATCTATTGGGTATTGAGGGTATTAGTGATTCTTAGTGTTTGGAGAAATAACCATGGAATTTAGAAGGTTTAGAGATCAAAAATGGAGAAGAAAAGTCAAAATGCCTGTCCGTAAAGCCCTAGGGCGCCGCGCCTCCCATATCCCCACATGACTGTCTCTGTTCTTAGGGCCTTGGGGCGGCGCGCCAGCCATTATGCCCCAAATTGGCCTCCGAAGCTTAAGGCATGGCGCCTCATGCCTCTCAGAGTGCCAAGGAGGCCAATTCACCCCATTCATCCCCCATCTTTTCATACTAGTTCCTAGGTGATGTACCCATGTTTCCTAGTTGATTTCAAAACTCTAAGGTACATCTAAATATCATGAAATCATCTATAAACATGAGATTATGAACCTTTAATCCGTAATCCAATTCAAGGAAAGTTCAGATCAAAGTCAAAGAAGTTAAGAGTTAAGTCTAAAGGTCAAGAAGCAAGTCCAAACAAAGTTCTTAAGAGTTCTCCAGGGTCCTTAACAACGTCTTAACTTTGTTTCAAGACTCAAGCTCCAAGCTAAGTAAAGATTAAGGAATAAAGAGTAAAGAGTAAATCTGAAGTTCTTTGTTCAAAAGTATATGGGTACTAACTATCCCCAAAGAGATTTAAAATGTTTAACATCAAACAAGTAAGGAAACTTTGATTTCCAAAGAGCCTTCAAACTAGTTTTCAAAAGGAGTAATAGCTTTATAAAATGAAGCAAGCGGGTAAACTAAGATTTCCAAGAAGTATGTTTTATGAACATAAGAACCAGTATATTTGAGAGTAGTATTGAACACCGAATTGGGGACGAGCATGAGTTCATATAACTCACATCTCCATAAAACCATGTAGCCACCATGGGTAGAAAAGGGGCATACTTTTAGACGAACCTTTTTCACAGTAGACTAGTGGATCCATTAGGAAGTTCATGTCTTATACCTTTGGCCAGGTATAAGATGCGCTGGTAGCGTGAGGTAGATCGTTCTATAATCACTATAGCTCTTAATTGATGGTTGTCGGCTAGAGAAACTCCCACAGAAGTTAAATGTATTTGTTTATATACATCAGTTTATTTGTATTTTTACATACATCTCAGAGTTAATCGTATCCTTGTATACATTCAAAGTTTACAACATGTTTTCAAACAATCTTTCTTTATATTGCACTTGTTGTTAAATTGTTTTATATTGTTAGTTATTCAGGAGTTGAGCGGAGTCAAGGTAAGTGTTCCTTCTTACTCCTTTTAAGGCTTTAGTTATTGTTTAGAATTCCAACTTGCATACTCTTACATTTAATGTACTGATGCCAATTGGCCTGCATCGTATCATGATGCAGACGCAAGTAACTAGGATCGACATTTGGCGCACCGTTGATCCAGTGAATAGCTCAGAGTCAGTTGGTGAGCCTCCCTTCATTTCGGAGGAAATCTTTAACATTCAGTTATTTTCTTTCAGTTTTCAGTTGTTACGATGAGTAAGGGTCCTGTTCCAACATCCATCTTTACTTTAGAGGCTTTATAGACAGACAACATTAGTCTTTTGTCTTATTCATTTTAGTTGTATACGTTTAATACTTAAGTTGTCATTTTGGCTAAGTTAATACTTTAAAGTTATTCTCTTTGAGTTATTTCTCTCACGTTAAGTCTTCTGCTGAGTTACGAATGCCAGACCAAGGGTTCACTTGGGGAAAGCAATGGTCTTCGAGTGCCGACCACGTCCCGGGTGTAGGCTCAGGGAATGACAAACTTGCTATCAGAGCACAGAGTTCAAGAGTAGTAGGGAGTCTATGAATCCATGTCTGTAGAGTCTTAGTAGTAGGTGTGAAGCGCGCCACATCTATGATTAGGAGGCTGCAATATTTAGGAATTTCTTACTTCTTTCATATTCCTTTTCGTGCGTCAGATTTCATCTCTAAAAGTTTCTCTCTAATTCGTGCTTGCGCGTATTTAAGATAAACATGCCTCCACGAAGAGAAACAAGAGGTCGTCTAGCTAGGAGGAATGTTGAACCTCAGGATTAAGAGTTACCCAATGTACCTGAAGTGCAACCTCAAGGGGAAGTTACCAACGATGAGTTCCATGAGGCTATTAGGATTCCGAGTCAAGTTGTGAATAACCAAGTTGGTAAACAAAGAGGAGCTCAAGAAGAAGGGGCTGACACTTCAAGGATTCTATAATTCTTGAGGATGAATTCCCCAAGTTTCACTGGTTTGAGCACTACTGAGGACCCAGAGAACTTCGTTGAGGAACTGAAAAAGGTGTTAGAGGTGATGCATGTCGTTGACACTGAGAGAGTTGATCGAGTTGCTTATCAACTCAATGGTGTTGCGAGAACTTGGTTTGATTAGTGGAAAGAGGGTAGAGATAAAGAAGCACTACCTGCGAGTTAAGAATTTTAGTGAAGGCCTTCTTGGGGCGTTTCTTTCCCCGAGAACTGAGAGAGGCCAAGGTACGTGAGTTTCTCACCCTTAAGAAGGATTCTCTAAGTGTGCATGAGTATGGGCTGAAGTTCACCAAACTATCTTGTTATGCTCCAGAAATAGTTAAGGACATGAGGAGTAGGAAGAGTATGTTCGTTATCGGATTGGGTCGTTCTTCAAGCATAGAGGGTCGGGCAGCAATGCTTATTGTGGACATGGATATTTCGAGGTTGATGGTCTATGTGCAGCAGGTAGAGGAGGAAAAGCCAAGACACAGAGAAGAGTTAAAGAACAAGAGAGGTAAGATAGTGTATCGTGATTGTCCCGTTTTCGTCAATCACAAGAGTAAGTACCATGACTGATTTAGTTGAGTTAGACATGGAAGACTTTGATGTCATTCTTAGTTTGGACTGGCTTCATGCCCGCTATGCCTTAGTTGATTGTATAACTCGAGTAGTCAAGTTTCAGTTTCCAAATGAACCAGTATAGAGTGGAAAAACAGTTCAACACTACCTAAGGGTCGCTTTATTTCGTATCTTAAGGCGAGGAAGTTAGTTTATAAGGGGTGTGTCTATCATTTAGTATGATTTAATGACTCTAGTGTGGAGATACCTCCTATTCAGTTAGTTCCATTAGTAAAAGAGTTCCTAGAAGTTTTTCTAGATAATCTTCTCGGAGTCCCTCTTGAGAGAGAGATAGACTTAGACATAGATCTTTTTCCACATACTCATCTTATCTGTATTCCGCCATATATAATGGCACCATAAGAGTTAAAGGAGTTGAAGGAACAGCTGAGAGATCTGTTAGATAAAGGTTTCATTCGACCAAGTATCTCACCTTGGGCACTCCGATCTTGTTTGTAAGGAAGAAAATGGTTCCCTTAGGAAGTGTATAGACTATCGCCAATTGAATAAGGTTACCATCAATAATAAGTATCCTCTTACAAGGATAGATGATCTTTTCGACCAGCTTTGGGGTGCTTCCTACTTCTCGAAAATTGATCTTAGGTCAGGCTACCATCAGTTGTAAGTTAGGGAATGTGATATTCCAAAGA
Source organism: Solanum lycopersicoides (assembly GCA_022817965.1). Lineage (NCBI taxonomy): Eukaryota > Viridiplantae > Streptophyta > Magnoliopsida > Solanales > Solanaceae > Solanum > Solanum lycopersicoides. The sequence continues at coordinate 26,935,653 of CM040626.1, forward strand.
CAACTTTTAGAACCAGATATGGACATTATGAATTTTTGGTCATGTACTTTGGTTTAACTAATGCACCAGCAGCGTTCACAGATCTTATGAACTGAGTCTTCAAGCCTTATTTAGATATGTTTATTATCATCTTCATTGATGACATACTAATCTATTCACGGAATGAAGAAGATCATGCTAGTCACCTAAGGATAGTCCTTCAAACTTTGAAAGATAAGGAGTTGTATGCCAAGTTCTCCAAGTGTGGTTTTTGCTTGAGTCTGTGGCATTCTTAGGCCACATTATTTCTGGTGATGGAATTAGAGTAAATACCCAAAAGATAGAAACAGTTCAGAGTTGACCTAGGCCAACATCTCCACTCGATATAAGGAGTTTTTTGGGTTTGGCTGGCTACTATAGAAGGTTTTTTGAGGGGTTTTCATCTATTCATCTCATTTGACTAAGTTGACTCAGAAGACAGTTAAATTTCAATGGTCAGAAGCTTGTGAGAAAAGTTTTTAGGAATTGAAAAAGAGGTTGAATACTGACCAGTGTTGACCTTACCGGAAGGTACTCAAGGTTTTGTGGTGTAATGTGATGCATCACGAGTTGGTTTGGGTGTGTTCTAATGCAGAATGACAAAGTTATAGCTAATGCCTTCAGACAGTTGTAGGTTCATGAGAAAAATTATCCAACCCATGACTTAGAGTTGGCTTTCATAGTTTTTGCCTTGAAAATATGGCGTACTATTTGTATGGCGTTCATGTTGATATATTCACTGATCATAAAAGCCTACAATATGTGTCACTCAGAAAGAGCTTAATCTCAGACAAAGTAGATGGTTAGAATTGCTCAAGAATTATGACATGAGCATTCATTACCACCCAGGTAAGGATAATGTGGTTGTTGATGCCTTAAGCAGGTTGTCTATGGGTAGTACCTCCCATCTAGAAGAAGAGAAGAAATAACTAGCAAAAAATGTGCATAGACTTGCACGCTTAAGAATCTGAATTATTGATTCCACACAAGGAGAAATCGTGGTGACCAATGGGGTTGAATTATCATTAGTGTATGAAGTAGAAGAGAAGCAAGACCAAGACCCATTTTGCTTGAATTAAAGGCAAATGTTCATAAGCAAAGAGTATTATCTTTTGAACTAGGGGGAGATGGTGTATTGAGATATCAAGGTAGGTTGTGTCTACCTATGGTGGATGGACTCCAAGAGAGTATCATGGAGGAAGCTCATAGCTCCAGATATTCCATTCATCCGGGTTCCACAAATATGTATCATGATTTGACAGAAGTATATTAGTGGGAAGGTGTGAAGAAGGGCATTGTCGGGTTTGTCGCCAAGTGCCCGAATTGTCAACAAGTTAGAGTAGAGCACCCAAGGCCTGGAGGGTTGGATCAGAATATAGAATTTCGATAATGGAAGTGGTAGATGATTCATATGGACTTCATCACAGGGTTACTAAGGTCTCGCAGGCATCATGATTCTATTTAGGTAATTGTCGATAGATTGAAAAAATAAGCCCACTTTTTTCCAGTAAAGACTACCCATTCGGCCGAGGATTATGATAATTTGTACATTCAAGAAGTGGTAAGAATTCATGGAGTTTGGGTCTCCATTATTTCAGATAGAGGTGCACAATTTACGTCTCAGTTGTGGAAGTATTTCCAGAAATGTTTGGGTTCAAAGGTGAACTTAAGCACTGTCTTTTATCCTCAAATGGATAGGCAAGCGGAGCGTACTATCAAGACCTTATAAGATATGTTAAGTGCTTGTTTGATTGATTTCAAGGAGAATTAGGGTGCTCACCTACCTATCATTTATTTCACCTACAATCACAGCTACCATTCGAGCATCCAAATGGCTCCACATGAAGCTTTTTATGGGAGAAGATGCAGATCTCTTATTGGGTGGTTTGAAGTTGGTGAAGCATGGTTGATAGGACCAAGGTATGTTAGATCGCCAAGAGAGAAAGAAGAGGAAGGTAGAGAGAATTCAAGAAATTCGCCAAGAACCTCAAACTTTTCGAGTGGAATTCATCGGGGTGATCCCTATCAAGGTATGTTAGATCATTTAGTGTTGGGTTAGTTCACCCAAAAACCAAACTTGTTTCAATTCATTGATTTTCGAGTTGTTTGAATGATAAAAAGTGAAGTTCTTGAAGAACATTGTAGAATTCTTGTTGATTGAGTTGTTGAATGCCTAGTGTTGATTTGATTCATGTTTGCGGGTTGTTTTTTCGATTGAAATCTATAGGTTATTGAGGGTACTAATGATCCCAAGTGTTTGGTGAAAGAACCATAGAACTTTATAGGGTTTAGAAATGAAAAACGAAGGATAAAAGTCGAACACCTGGATACAAGGGTTAAGGCGTCGCGCCTTCCATAAACCCAAAGGACAATCTCTATCCGTAGGGCCTTGGGGTGCCGCGCCAGGAAGAGCGCCCCAACATGGCCTCTGAAGTTTGGGCCTCTCAGAGCGCCAAGGACGCCAGTTCACACCATTCTTTCCCCACTCTTTCGTACTAGTTCCTAAGTGATGTACCATTTTTCTTAGTTGATTCCAACACTCTAAGGTACATCTAAACATCATGAAATGATCCATAAAAATGAGATCATGAACCTTGAGTCCATAATCCAATTCAAGTAAAGTTAAGATCAAAGCCAAAGAAGTTAAGAGTCTAGTCCAAAAGTTAAGAAGCAAGTTCATAAAGTTTTAAAGAGTCTTTAACAAACGTTTTAACTTTGTTTTAAGGCTCAAGTTGCAAGTTAAGAAAATAATAAAGAGTTGAGTTCATTTCTCAAAAAGTTATCAGGGAACTTCCCTAAGGTTAAGTTGCAAGCTAAGCAAAGAGTAAAGAGTTGAGTTCATTTCTCAAAAGTTATAAGGGAACTAAGTATTCCCTTAGAGTTACAAATGTTTTCACATTTTAAGCAAGAAAGGAAGCTGAAACTTCCAAACAGAGCCTTTGGACTAGTTTTAGTAAAGAGGAAACTATGATTTCCAAGAGAGTTTTTAAAGCTAAGTTTGAGTAATTACCTCAAACCAGAGAAGAAGTTGTTTTAAAACATATGAGTTAAGTATTTTGGGGAGTAGTATTGAGCACCGATATGGGGACGCGATTTCATATTAACTCAAGCTCCCATAAATAATGTAGCCAACATGGACAAAGAAGGGTCATACTTTTAGATGATTCCTTAGTGCTTTTTAGCATAGACTAGTGGATCCACTTAGTAGTTCAGGTTCTATATTGACGACAAGGTATAGGAAGGTCCTCTTGCAATGTGAGGTAATACGTTGTACCATCACTTAGGCTCATAGTGATGGTTGTCGGTTAGGGTATCTCCCACAGAAATTATAGTACTACATATATAAGTAAAGTTGAGTTTGTTATTGCATTTTTTTTAATGAACTAAGTGTTTACATTGTTTTACAAGACTTTATATATTGCATGTGTCTTATTGCTTTATATTATGTCAAGTTATTCATGAGTAAGTGTTCCTTCTTACTCTTTTTCAACCTTAAGTTATTGTTAGCATCCAACTCGCATACTCGTACATTCAATATGTTAATGCCAGTTGGCCTGCATCGTTTTATGATGAAGACACAGGTAACCAGGATCATCATCATCCAACGCTTCGTTGATCTAGTTGAACAGTCGGAGTCAGTGGCGAGCCTCTTTACATTATGAAGGACGCTTTTATTCGCTTTTTAGTCTTTATTTTATAGGATGTTGTGGGGTTTGTCCCAACATCAATCTTAGTATTATAGAAGTTTCATAGACAGTTAGATACTAAGTTTTGAGTCTCTTATCTTTGTATTGCAGATTTTTTTTTATGAGACTTAAGTGTCATTTTGACCAACTTATTGTTCTTTCAGTTATTAAATGAGACTTATTTATAGATTCAAGTCTTCCACTGAGTTAATTAATCTAGGATAAGGGTTTTTTTCGAGGCCAACAATAGTCTTCGAGTGTCGTTCATGTTCAGGGTGCAGGCTCGACCGGGGCGTGACACAGTGGTTCGCGTTGCTGGCGGGGTGCAAAAGAAGGAACATACTACTTTATGTCTTTTGACTTATTTAAACCTTCTTAAACTCTAAAGAGTCGACAGACTCTTAGTTGATTCTGCCACGGATGCGGCTCTTCCCTACTTTTGACAGAAGAATAAGAGCACAAGTTATTCATAGTAGTATAGTACAATGTCTCTATATCTCTTAGAAAATTAGTTTGATAAACAAATTCTCTAGAATTCTTTAAAATGAACATACTAAATCTTCAAATGTGAACAACTTAACACTTCTTGTAAATTATATTTTTTGTTCATGTTCCACTTTGGTGATCAGATTGCTCTGTTAGGACTAAATACTAACATTTTTTGTGATTTAATTGATAAAATGAGCAACTTTAGTTAACTACTACTAATTTTGTAAATCAATAATCCAAGTAACTTAAATGAAAAGAAGTATAACAGTAAATTAAGTCTAGTGAGAAAATCCAACTTCATAGAAGACAAAAGTCTAGGCAAGAGAGAAGAACAAGGGAAATTATATATTTGGTCAACCATGGAGATATCATGAAAACTCACATAAGTGGGTAAATGGGCCTTGCAATGACAAGTCATCACGAGAAGGCCAACATGGCCAAGACCGAAGACTCTAATCCAGAACGAGTTATAAGGACTCTCTAACTATAAATAAATAAGAATAAGACAGGGACAAATACAACCAATTTTTTTGGAGTTACTACAATATGATATTTTTGAACTTTGAAGGAGGTTTGAACCAAGAAGGAAATAATGAGTCCTTCTAATAGAGGTATGTGGTATACGATAATCTGAAGTAATTATAATTAATTCATGTTAACCCTAATTTTGAACTTTACATGTTCCTAGAATTCACAATTTTCTCCTAAATATATCGAAGTTAGTGGTGGCAAATGGGTGGGTTGGGTCAAATGTGGGTGGGTTAAAAATCGTTAAACATAAAATGGATAATCAATCAACCCGCCCATATTTGATATGGGTAAAAAATGGGTTGGGTAATAAATTGGTTGATAAAATACTAGTTTACCCATATTTTACCCATATTTCATTAATAAATAGTTCTTTACTTAAGAATTCAATATGGAGAAAATATTTTAGTCTTTTTTAGATGAAATCTGTTGAAATGCTTTATTTAGTTTTATTTTATTATAAGAGTAAAAAAAAAATTTAAAAAATTCGGGGTTTTGGGGGGGGGGGAGGGTTCAGGGTAGGGTGAAAAAATTTGAAGTTAAAAATATTTTTTAAACAAACTTATATTTTTGAAAGGTGCGGGGTTTGTTGGGGGTAGGGGGTGGGGGGACGATGCTGGGGTGGGGTGGGTCCAGGGTAGGGTGAAAAAATAAATATTTGAAGTTGAAAATATTTTTTTAAAATAAACTTTTTTTTGGGGGTGGGGGTGGGGGTGGGGGTGGGGGTGATGGGGGATGATGGTAGGGATGAAAAAATGAAATTTGAAGTTGAAAACATTTTTTAAAAATAAACTTAAAGTTTTATTTTTTTTGGGGTGGGGAGTGAGGGGGCTGGTGTGGGGGTGGGTCGAGGGTAGAAGTGAAAAAATGTAATTTTGAAGTTCAAAATATTTTTTAACAAACAAGCTTTAATTGTTTTATTGGGAAGCGTGGGGTGGAGGTCTAGAGTTGAAATATTAATAGGGACTCATATATGAATGTTTTGAAAAATCGCTTCTAGCACTTGGTAACAGGTCTTTTGAAAATTTGGAGAATACTTGCAATACCCATATTTGACCCGTAGTTTACCCATAATATACCCATATTTTAATGGGTAAAATATGGGTATAATCCCAAATATTACCCATATTTAAAATCTCTCTTTCAGCCCATATTTGATGGGTTATTTGGGCGGGTCAGTAAAAATGGGCTTAAATTGCCAGCACTAATCAAGGTAATCATATCATCATATCATATATTACAATAAGTGGGAATAAAAAAATTAAAAGTTGAATTACGGTTTTACCCCTGTTATAAATTAAAATGTTATGAAATATTTAACTATTTAATCTAAATATTAAATTATATTATTTTCATAAAAATGTTAATGACATTTGCACTTCTTCAGAATAATTTTTAATTAAAATATCTAACTTAATTTATTTTCTTGAAATTATTTAAAATACTATTTTATCATTTAATATTTATTTCAGGATTCAATGAATTTTTATTGTTCGTATTACGGTAATTAACACTCCTATTGTCAACTAGACTTACAATTCAATACTCATTATTAAATATAAGTTATTATTAGCAATAAAAAAATCCAACAATCTTAATATCTTCCACGTCGTAATAGTGATGATTTTTCATTATCACAGTTAATATGTATTTTTTAATAATTAGTCAAAATGATTTTTCCTTAAACATTTAATATATTTGAATTCTTTTACATATTTTATCCTTAGATTCTAGTTTTATTTCTATTACATTTAAATGTTATAAATTTTTTAATAAATTAAATATTAAAAAGTAAATAGTAAATCGTCATATTAGTATACATAATAAACATTAACTCTTCATTTTGCAAATGTATTTAACTCCCATTAATTATATTCATTATGTTTTTAGCTCTCATATTTTATCGATAATCTCATGTGATTCAATATCATATTTATGACAACTCTTTGTGTTCTGCAATGCTATCCTATAAATATTGACATTTGACACAATAATGTACACACTTAAATCAATTGACAAAAAACATGAAAAAATCTCTATGCTCACTTCTCTTGTCTCTTTTTATCTGTTGGTTTAACATTTATGTTTCTTGTTTGTTGTTATTATGCATCTATTGTTATGTTGTCATTACTATTGAGAATTTACCATGGTTTGTTACTTTGTATACATTAGCCTGGCATGTGGTATTTTAATATCATCATTTGAATATTGGATTTGTACAATATTAATTACTTATTTTTACTTTATACACTTTAGTCATTTTTATAGTTAAAGATATATTCTTTTTATTAGGAACATATATGTAGTTTCTATCGAATTCTTAAAAAAATATGACATAACAACAACCCTCAACATATTCTTCAGTTCGTTATTTTCCATCATCATCAGTGGAAAAATTGAACAATGGGGGAAATGATGGCACTGATAACTTATGTACAAGCTCAAGACCATTACCAGAATGCAGTCACCTCAGTGAAATCCAAAGATGATATGTTAATCGAATCCACCATTAATCTAATTCTACATGTTTCAACTTTAAATAATAAAAATAAAGAGTAATCATTTTATCAAATCCACTCTTAAAGGTGATATATATACAAATACAAAGAATAAAAAAGAAACACATAAGCAAGACAATTAATTATTCTTTTTCAATCTTGTCTTGATAAAGAAAATTGTACCAAAATCTAATATAGCAATCAATCTATTTTTGAACACACATAAAATTCTAAACTAAAAGCAAGTTATAAATAAAGCAACAATTCAACTATATAAATAGAGAAAAAGATCATGTTTCAGTAATTGAATTTTTATCTATCCTCATGACTGCATAAGGTTGAGTTTTGTAGGAGTAGCACATAAGAGATTTTTCTGAAAGAGTTAAATTTTTAAGATAAAAATTGTAGTATACGAAAAGTCACATAGAAATTTGAAAGGTAAAATAATATTAAAATAAATATAAAAAAATATAATTCATGATTAAAAACTTTGTAAGATACATGTATCTACTTTGATTTCTTGTCTTCAGGGAGTAATTGTCTATTTGTTTTCTTTTTATATTTAGTTTACTCAGGTTGATAACATTTTTAGCTAATAAGTAAATATATTTATCATGAATAGTCACTTAGAAATAAATTTATCGTATCATATTAGTGATATGATAATATTTTTATTATTTTTTAATATGATGTAGAGACAAATCAAAATGGTAATCCAAACTTTGAAGTTAGGAGTTTTTCACTTTTAAATATATATATATATATATATATATATATATATATATATATATATATATATATATATAGTTTGGTTTGACAGTTTTAAGAGTATGATGAATGGTTAAATATCTAAAAGCCTTAAGGACATATTAAACTAATTTATTTAAAACAAAATACGAGAAATGACAAAAAAACATTATGAAAAAAATAGTCTTCTATGAGCTAATTAAAAATAGTGGAAAAACAATAACATCATTAAATAAATCATAGAATTTATGAAATATTTTTTACGTTTTTATGTGCTAATATTGGAGTACGTATGTATAAGCTTTTCACTATCTAAATGAATTTGGCCTATAATACGTATTGAGTTCATTGCAACTCATCAATTTCTTCAACTTTTTGGAGTACGAAAGAAATTCTTTTTATAGGGGAATAAAATTTGCATTAATTAATAAAAAATTAGGGAATTTACAATGATATAATTAACTAATAAATTAAAGGGTTGGAATTTTAATTCTACATTACATAAATAAATATGACTATTAAATTGAATTTACTATTTAATTAGATTTTAATTTAATATAGGGAAAAATGGTAATTAAACATTGATGTTTGGAGCTTTCCACTTTTATTATAATATAATATGAAATAATTATTTTATAAATTTTGTGAAATTGAATTCCCGCGCAAAGCGCGGATTATTTTTAACGACCCAAACCGTCGTTATTTAGGAAGGGCAAAAAGGTGCGAAAAATTGGGACCTTGTCCCGCTACAGTAGGACAGGTGCCGCTGGTGCGATGGTGCTACAACGTCAACTTACCCCGCTAAAGCACGATAAGCGAGGAAACATCTGAATTTTGAGGAAATCCTTATTTTTCCATCTTTCCTAAAATAACCTATAGGTCGTTAATTACCCTAGAAACTCTAGAAACGTTATTATAAGCTTGGAAAAGAATGGGAAGGAGCTTTCTAGTATGGGGGTGGCAGAATCTTGCGAAATCTTAGCCAAATTCACCGTAGCGAATTCGGAAAAGCTGGAAAAAGACATCCAAACTCCATGCAATTGCTTGGCGCCCAAGTAGGTTAATTTTATGCATTGAGTAGTTGTAAATCTGTTCTTATCATGTAATATATGAAATTAATAATAATACATATGTGTGGACCTTCGTGCACCAAGTAAATTCCATGGAAACAGTTATAGGCTTGCAACGTGTTTGGGGTTAGTGCTTGATATAGCAAATTGATGATTGATCAATTGTTCTTAGTTATTTCTTCAGTAGAATTCCTTCATTGAACAAGGGTATCCTGTAGAAGAGAATAAATATCGATCTATGCTAAGTTTGACCCATCGAAGTAGTAAGTTGATGAAATTTAACAATTTAGGTTAAAAACCCTAATGACAATCCCTGTAGAATAAGTAGGGTTGAGTTTGGTCTTTTGCGTAATTAAGAATAGGATGGGAAATTCGTAGAGGGTGGTTGTGACTTCATGATTGTGTGATGTATGCATGTTCTTTCTTCATTATGATACTCGTATGTATATGACTGTCGCAATATTGATCACGTTGTTGTAATAGAGATTGATAAATAATATAGCCATGAAATTATGATGTAAATGTGTGATCTTGATGATGTACTTGGGATCGTAATTATGGTGTGTGGATGGGGATTGAATCACCATGTTCCGGCAAGCTAACTTGGACTGGATTGCCACATTCCGTCATAAATATTGGATCGGATTTCCACGTTCGGCATAAATATTTGATTGAGTTGCCTCATTCCGGAACAACTATGGGATCGGTATTCCACGTTCTGGCAAGCTAACTCGGATCGGGTACCACGCCGATGCACTAAACATTTAAGTTTGGGTTCCGTTAGAGGACCAACTACTTGCGATATGTTGTAGAGAAAAACATGTTAAATTTCTGTATTGTGATGTTATATACTTGTGATGATTGTGTTATTACCAAATGATGACAGGGTATAGATGGAACTATGTGTCGGTATGTGAGGGTGGGTGTTGTGTGGATATTTAATGAGGTGTACTTGTTGAGAATGAGTGAGTTGAAGTGTTGAATGTAATGTGAGATTGAGGTAAGGAGAAACATTATGGCTCTGGCTAGACAAGGTTGTGATACTTTTAGAGAGCGACAAAATTGGTTGGTTGAAAAAGGATGTTAGCTGTGGTTGAGATTATCTAATGTTGTTAGCAATGTTTAGGCTATGACTTAATAGAGCTAGAAGTGTTAGCAGTTGGCCAAGAAAATGGTTAGTAGTTAGGGTATTGTTACAAGTCGAGGGTGTTAGAAGAAAGGGGCAAGGGTGGAGAAACGAGTGGTACTTGCATGATCCTATTATTCTTTTCTTATATTATGGGGTGGGCGTCGGGTGATCAATGATTCCTACTAGTACGTGTGGTTGTACTGATACTACTCTTGCTGACATAGTCTGGATGCAAGATTGGTGATGTTTCATTAGGTAAAGACGAAGAATTTCTCCGGCAACTTCGACTTTTCTTTGCGCATGGTAGGAGTTGTGTTATGTTATTATCTATTGACCAGATTGTACTCTTAGTGGCTCTTGTACATATTAGACTAGATTCATGGGGTTGTTAAATTACTTTACAAGTTTAACAAAGATTGTACTTAAAAAGTGTTATTTATTAACTTTCCTTAACTTATTTTCCGTCTTCTTTAATTTCCGCATCTTTCTCTATTGGGATATGAGGGTTCTCCTACTTAGGTGTTAGAGTGGGTGCCCACATGATCTGGTGTGTTGGATTGTGACATGAGCTTTATAACTAAACTATTGAGAGTGTGAGTTTAATACCTAAATTATCACTTTTTAGTTTGAGAAACACACATCAGTGGTGTGTGTATTTCACTCTCTCCTTTATTTGAAAAAACCTTGACCCATGACATTTTACATAGATAAAATATTCCACCTTGACAAAAATGAAATAATAAACTATTTATATCAATTAAAAATTATAGATTAAAGTATTAATATCCATAAAAAATTTTTTTTTTAAAAGTAAAATTTTCACCTCACTTCACCACCTCCTCCACGTGCCCCCCCCCCAACAATCCCCCATCCTTTTTCATTTATAAAATATTTTTAAAAAAAATTCATACTTCACTCTCCCAACCCAAAAGAAACCACCCACTCACCCCACCCACCCACCCACCCAAAAAAAAAAGTGATATAATTTTTTTAAAAAAAATAAAAAATTTACCCCATCCTATTTAAGCCTCTGCTCCTATTTTTTTTTATTTTTTTTACATTTTTCTCTTTTTGTGTTAGATATGTACATTCCTATAAATTCAGAAAAAAAATTGTACTAGTGTAATGAATATAATGTAAATAAATAAAAAATTAGAAAACTCTTGCGGCGGAAAATAAAAAATATTTTTGATACGTATATATCCAACACAAAATGAGAACAAAAACTTGGAAGCAGAGGGTTAGGTGGTGTGAGTAGAATTATTTTTATATCTAAATTACTATTTGGGGTGGGGGCTGGGGGGAGGAGATGAAGTAAGAAAATTAAATACTTTTATAAAAGAAATTTAAACAAAAAAAATTATTGGGGAGGGGTTTGGGGGGGGGGGTTGGTGAGAGGAAGTGATGAAGTGGGGTAAGAAAAGTATTTACATTTTATTTTATAAAAGAAATATTATTTTTGGGATAATAATATAACACTCCGGAAATTCCATGACTTAGTATAGAGCCTCACTTGATGAACTAAGCCTTAAAACATTGTTTCTAAGGTTAAAATAATGTATCCAACCTAATTAGGAAGTGTTAGAATCAAAACGTCAAGAAACGACCAAGACGTCCGGAGACTAGTGAAATTGAGCTAGTGTGCCTTGGTATGTTTCAAAGGTTTTAAGAATCGGAATTAAGTCAAATTTGGTGGAAAGGTGTGGAACATATAGTAGAGTGTGTTTAGGGTTGAAACGTCGGGGTACTACTACCCAAGGACCACCCTACGGGTCCTTAAGGAGGACTCTTGCATTTGGCCAAAAAGTTGTCATTTGACAATGGCTAAGGACAGACCAAATGATGGGTCAACGGCCCGACGATGGTGGAGTTGGTTGACACTTATCCATTTTCTAAAAATGGCTTCAATACACCTCTCTGACCAAAACCACGGATTGCCAGTACGGGGCCGTCGTTTGGTCGACGCCCCGTAGAAGGACAGTCATGGTTTGAAGCTCGAGAGTCACTGTTAAGTTTTGAGTTAAGTTAGGTTAGTTGGTTAATTATTTAATTAATTAATTAAGGCTTAAGGGGTGGTTAATTAAGTTAGTTGGGGACTATAAAGAGTTAACCTTCATTAAACTAACTCACTACTTCATAATTTCCCAAACCCGATTCTCTTCAACTTCTCTCTACTTTCTCTCTCTATTCCAAGACCCACCATTGAATAACAAGGTTCAAGCTTTATTATGGATTCAAGACTCAATATTTCTTCCATCAATCTTCAAGGATTGTTAAGGTATGAAAGCTATTCACTCTTGGGATCTCTTTTCCCAAGAGGCTCTTCAAAATTGGTTTCCAAAGATGTCTAAAACACGGGTTTTCATCCAATTTCGTGAATTGTCTTTCAAATTGATTTGATGTAAAATTCATTTGATTAATATTGATATATTATGATTTTTATTGATTAATTGTTGTAGTTCTTAGTCTTTGACCTCGTTTCCATGAAAGGTCCATGATTGAACCCTTTTCCCTAACCCTAGCTATGAATTGGACTTGTAGATGATTAGGGTTGTTGGAATTGATTATGTTAATGTTTAATTCACTATATTATGATGATGGTGATTGTATTATTGGATAATTGTGATTAATTGAGGGTAAGATCTTGAAGGAGGCTTTGGAAGCTATCTGGTAAGACCTTTATGATTATGAGTTCTCTACTTCAATAATGATGGTTTATTCTTAATGATGATATTCAATTGAAGTATGATAATGTTAATAAAATAAGAAGATGATGATATGATGATTATGATGGCATGTTATGAATATGTTGAATTGTGAGATCATGGTAAGGGTATGATGATACAAGGTTGAAGGTGATTCTCTTGTGTGCCTTATATGATATGACTATGATGTGTTCATCTCACTAATGATGGTCGGTGATGAAAGGAAGTTCTCATCCTATACCTAATGATATAATGACATGATTATACAAGGGGTTAGTCTCTTATGGCCTATATTAAGATTGATGATTAAAAATGACTTAAAGGCATTTCAAAAAGAGACTTTTAGCACCGAGCGAACTAGATATGAAAGGTTTCCTTTCCCAATGACGGAACGTAGGTTCACAATGATTCTCATGATATAGAGACTACCATGCAATGTGCATACACGAGTTACTAGTATATCTCCTAGTTCCTTAACTATGTTGCCCCCAAAGGAATACTAGCTAGTGTATCCACCTAGAATTCTATGCTAATGTTTTAGTTCTACCTTGGCAAGTAGAGAACCTTATTTCGGTGTAGGGTTTCATGACACCGGATTCCATGTTTATCTCACATGGTCTATTGGCGGTTAATGCGATTGTTCCCGAAAGTAAAATGAATGAATGAAAGTAATACAAATGGACACTAATTAGGGTGACTTAAGGGGTTCTACTTAGTATAGGTAAGGGTATGGGACTTTACCTATGCTTTGCACAAGTTGGCCTTGAGGGGAATCCTAGGAGGTTGTTCTTATGTACTTATGATATCATGAAATGTATATATGTTGATCCTATATGATGTTGCTCTTATATGTTGTTAACTTCATTTGATGAACATGATATTGGTCTAAATTGCTAGATATGATGATGACTATACATGATGTTCTGTTATACGAAGCAAGGCATTACTTATGGTTCCTTTTCTTGTTTACTTGATTATGTGGGGTTATGGGGCTTGACATGAGCATTGCACTTCTAGGCTTGGGATGGGATTGTTGGTAAGTGTCTTGTATTTTGATAATATGAACTATTGAACATGAAATGTGGATATGACTTTCTGATGGTGTTTATCCTTGTTTATGAACATGTCTTATGTTGTTGTGATCCTTGACATGTATATGTTCTCTCGTGTGTGCATAAAGGCTTTCAAAATGACTTAGCATGTTTCTAAAGAAATGGTCCCTTTTCTGCATGATTTCAATGGTTTTACTTGCATATGTTTCCATACTTAGTACAAGTGATTGTACTAACCCATATTCTTTATGTTTATACAAATATGTAGGTTCGGGCCGTTAAGGTGCTTAGAGCCATTTGCAAGAAGACTTGGACCTTTCCCCAAGTTGTTGGTGAGTCCTCAATGTTTGAGGATGGTGTAACCTTATCTAGCTTAGTAGGATTGCTTATGTCTAAAGACAATTGTTCTTTCCTTATTCTTGAGACTATTGTTGTAAGCCCATATGTGGCATATTGTACTAGCGTAAGGGTTATGCCCAAACTTTGTAATTCTCTTTAGATGGTTATATGTGAGACGAAGTATTACACTACTTAATGAATTGGCTATATTGCATAAATGAGAAGTCTATGTAAATTTCATAAGCGAGGAGTCTATGTAATCTCCATATATGATATGTGAGAAGTCTAAGTATACTTCACTATGTAAAAGTTTTAAATTTTCCGCATTTTCTCTACCTATGATATGTCATGATGTATGCTAAGGGCTAGTCTAAGGCCTCTACGAGGACCAAGACGCCGGTTATGTTTAAGGGTGCTCCCCGACCGTGACAAATATTTTTTTAATTTTAAATTTTAGCTAATACTAATAATTTTTCTAATTTTTGTCAAGGTTGAATTGTTTGTCCACGTAGAGTGTGATGTGACAATTTTTTACAATAAAAAAAGAGTGTATTACACACACCATAATGAAAGTGGTATAAAAGAGAGAGGTGTATTTCTCAAACTAACAAGTGATATTTTAGATATGAAACTCAAACTCTCAATAGTTTATATATGAAACTAAAAAAAGAGTATAGTTGAGATGTATTTTTCAAATTTATCTCATTAAAAAACTAAAAAGGTAAATTTTGGCCTACCCAAAATTGGATGGTCCATCAACTAAAAAGAAGTAAATAAATAAGATTAATTACGGAAATTACACCTTTTAGTTTACTTATTACCATTATCCCTATAAGTTTTACAAATTTCCAAAATCCCTCATTTTCGCGCATCACATTAATGTATATCGCGCATCACATTAATGTATTTCGCACATTAGATTATTGTATCATGTGTAAAATGTACCTTGCGCATCAGATTAATGTATCTCGAGCATCAGATTAATGTATCTCGCGTCAGATTAGTGTATCATGTACAACATGTACCTCACACATCATATTAGTGTATCTCACACATCATATTAATGTATCTCACGCATCAAATTAATGTGTCTCGCACATTAGATTGGTGTATTAGCGCATCAAATTTGTAATTATAAACTTTTAATGAATAAATTGTAATTTTACCTTAAAAGACTGTGATTTTTGTAATTTGCCCAAATAAATAAAGAATAAAATAGAAGCTAAAAATTAAAATAAGCAGATCTATCTAGAACATTTACTAATTAATAAGTTATAGAAAAATGAATACCTTTCATTATTGTACATGTACTGACAATAGTGTATATATATAACATGGGCCTATGGCCGATTTTGTTGATTAAAAAACTAAAAAGATAAATTTTGGCCAACCCAAAATAAAATGACCCAACTAAAAAAAAGTACTCCCTCCGTTTCAAAAAGATTGGCCTAGTTTGACTTGGAACGGAGTTTAAGAAAAAGAAAGAAGACTTTTAATCTTGTGGTTCTAAATTAAAGTTATGTCAAATGTATCAAAATGCCCTTTAATCTTGTGGTCTTAAACATGCCACGTGGAAAGTTAAAGTTAAAGTGTTGCCAAAAAAGGAAAGGGGTCATTCTTTTTGAAACAAACTAAAAAGGAAATAGGGACATTCTTTTTTAAACGGAGGGAGTAAAAAAATAAAGAATAAAATAAAAGCTAACAGAAGCAGATCTATCTAGAAGGAGATCAAAATTCTTATTTTTTAGTAGCTAAACTTAAAAGTGAGCTTTTCATTCGGTCGTCACCGTCCAGAGCCTCCATCATCACTAGCCAAAGGAGTCTGCCATCGTCACCGTCCAGAGCCTCCATCGTCACTGGCCATAGCCTCCATCATTGCCGGCATACCTGGTCTTTCTCTGAGCGCTAGCCATGGTTGTAAGTACTCCCTCTTTAACTCTTCTTCGAACTATATATCTCAGGTGGATTCTCTCCAATTTGTCAATTTTCCAGATATATGTGTGTTGTTGTGAAGTTTCATGGGTTGATGACTTCTCTTCTTTGGATATCATCACCATAACTCCAATTTTTTTCATTTCTCTTATACCGATTTCTTCTAATAAATTTTGTAGCACCTCTTCTTTTTATCTATTAAATTATCACATTGTCTTGATGTTTTAGGCCTATTTCATGTGATAGTAGAATGTAGTCCATGCTGTGATTTTTTTCCTGAAGTTGTTCCCTTTTCTATGTCTTATTGGAATGAATTTGTTAATGATATGTATATTTTCTCCACTAACTTGTGCAGATTTATAAGTTAATTTTGAATTTTACTTTTGAGGCATGAGATTATGAAGGAGCTAGGTTTAAAGAAGCAACACAATGTCCTACTTAGAGAAGGTTAATACTGAAAAAGTCAAGTTCAAGGCCCCACTTGTGGTATGTCATTGTTATTGCTTTATTTTCTTAGTTAGTCAACGTCTAAGGCATTTCACTGTTGAGATGCGACTAGATATTGTTTTTTGAGTGAATCATATATGTCCAATATGAGGAGGAGGAGAGGAAGTATTGTATATTAAACTTGAGAAATTGTTAATAGGATCTTTTAGATTATAGTGGCAAGGGTTGTAATAGTTTGTTGAAGAGGATCGTGGTGTGCAGGTAAGTTGAGTCACACCTTATCTAATTATATTGAACATCTTGTCAGAGCCCATAAGAAATTTAGTGCCAAGTAAACCTGTCCAACATGGTTGTAGTACATGATATTGTATAGAGTGTTGTAGTGTGGATCAGAAACTGGGGCTCCATTGAGTTATTCTTAGGACGCATTTGTTGTGTGAGATGGGATAGACGAGGATATGTCATGGATTACCTTTCCATTTTCTATACGGAACAATTTATCCCATCATTTAGTACATCTCATAGGATTGCAATCTCTTATCCCACCAACCAAATGCACAATAAAAAAATCCAACATTATATCCCATGAATTTTCTATTCCATCATGCATATTAAATGAGTCTTTATACCTCAGTCACTCGAGCATATCTTTGGTACTCCTCAAAATCATGTTATATCCCATGAATTTTCTATTCCAAGGTTCTTTTTTTTAAAAAAAATTCAGTTAGTATTAGTGCCTACAAGATTAGTGAATCTAATTTTAGAACTTATGGTTGGTTTGCTAGGATTGATTCTCATCAACTATTTTGTTTCTTCCAGGTGCAAAACACATTGGATGTTGTGATTAGTCACCTCCTATATATTTTTAACTTGATTCTTTAGTTAGTTACTTTGCATATACCTTATACATAGATACAAACTATATATGGACTTATGAAAAGACATAATATGTTGAATATTGCTATCATAATAATAATGAATCATCTGGATATTTCTTTGAAATGAAATTTTTGTGAGATTGAGTCATAAGTGTTTCATAAAAAAGATTGACTCATTGAATCTTTTCTATTTCTTTTCATCTAAATATATGATTCTATTATTGACAACAATTGTTTCTCTTGTTTGTCTTTTCTAGAAATTCTTGAAAGAAGATATGGTATATTATTTTTACTAAGGTATGTTTTCATTCATGTATTGACAAAGCTAATTTTACACCCAATCCTCCCATTTTTCTGTCCCTCATAAGCTTCTCTAACAACATGAAATTTCTATGTTTGACATTCCCCTCCAAGAAGAACTATTTCTTAAATGCATGTCATGTTATATTTTAATTTGAGCTCACTGTTTTGCATTGCTGAGGCTTAAGCACTCTAAAGTAGAAATAGTTTTCAAAAGTTTGGGCATGCTTTACATTTATTTCTTTAAAGAATGGTACTTGTTTTATTCAGCTTCTATTTGTTTGTGGTTTTCACCTTTTCTTTGAAATCGTTATCGGGTTTACTTGATGTTTTACTACCTGTGCAGTAATACCAGAACTTTGTAGGTACAATGGTTGTTCATGATTTTGTGAACTTCCTTCAAATCTAACTGTGTGAGTTAAATGCAGAATTTTTTATCCATAATTTTTCATTAGATGACGAGAAATGTTAAGACACACACTGCACATTTATTATTTTTAATTTATACAATGGTCATTATAAAATAGATACTACATTCTGGAAAGTTGAATATATCTATGTATCATTTAATAATTGTATTTTGAATAAAATATTAATTTAGTGAAACCTATTTAAATGCAAATTGTAAATAGTGTTGCTACTAATTTAAATATCAACAGATGCTTGTGATTAGTGACAATATTTCATCCTTAAAAGTTTAAATTTTAGTGAAAACCTCATTTAGACAATTATATGTTTGTCATAAAAATATGTCATTTAGTGACAACTGTGATTGTTGTTAATTATGATATGGGGTAGTGATAATTTTATTTTGTTGGCAATAGAAATATTTTTTGTGACGATATGATTCTCTTCAACTCCAAAATTGTAAAAACAACATAGTTGTCATTAATTTATACATTTAGGGATAAAAGAATTTGTATGTAAGAGACAACTTTTAGTGATGAAATAATAATTTCTTGTTACGGAATACATATAATATTAGAGAAAAATGAGGTCGTCATGGATTAAACTAAATATCCAGTGACAAATCAATTTTTGGCATTGATGTCTTGTTTAGTGACGAAAACACACAATTACCTACAAAATTTTATAATTTCTTGGACAAACAAGTCCGTCATAAATACTTTGCATTTGCGGAAAAAAACATTTTCATAGTTAATACAATACTATTTAGTGACGAAACATTTAGTTGTCTTTGTATACATTTAGTAGGCGTTTGACCATGCGATACCATATCATAATATGGTATCGTGAGATGGAATCAGGGTTTGGACATGCAATTTTACGCTGATTCCATATTCTCCAAAAACCATGATATACAATCATATGGGAATACTATATCATGATTTGAGATATTTTAATACAAAAAATTGATCCACAAGTTTAAATTTTGTTAAAACAACCCCACATTTATATCTACTAGCCATTTATTTCACATGTAAATAAAATTTCTAATCACATCATTACTTTTTAAATTTTATTATTCTCACCGACATAAAATTTATTATTCTCACCAACATATAGTCACTTTAACTCACAATTCACGATTGTTGAGTAATAAAATCTTGAAGAGTTCATGAAAGGTATTTCTTTTTTACTCAAATATATTGATGAGAAGTGAAAGTTAGGTTAAAATTATATTGAAACAATTACTGAAGTGGAGAAAAAATACCTTTGTAATAATTTATCATGCAATTTTATAATTTTTTGTTTATTTGATAAGATTGAATAAACAATTGGGGCTATTTTAATAGTTTAGAACTTATGAGATTTTTATGTTTATGAGAAAATATACAACACCAAAATTTCATATCGCATGTCCAAACAAAACTTCAATTTCATCTCATGATTCCATATCATGATACCATATCGCATGGCAAAACGGGCCCTTAGTGACCCATGCTTTAAGGACGAACGGCTGACAAATAATTTTTCTTCATAAAAGTTTTCTTGTGACGAAATATCAATTCTCATCTTTGGCTTCATCCCTAGCGGGTGCTACCCTTCTTCTACCTCGCTCCTTCTTCTTCTACCCCTGCCTCAGCCATATCCTCTCGATACGGGCTCCCCTGCTGGCTCATTCATAGAAACTATTTGCTTGGCATCATTGTTTCACATGTTGACCATTTGTTGATCGAAGAGTTGAAAACATTAGATACAAATTTGGATTACCATATTCCAATCAGAATCAAGTTATAGCACATAGGGAGAAAAAGATGAAGAGATTTATCTAAAGTGTTGTAGCCTCTGGAAGAGAAGTACAAATGTTTCTTTTATGTTTTGCAAGACTCTATTAGAATCGTTTTGTTACAAGAATATCAACATACCTAGGGATCTGATACCAACTTTGTCACGACCTAAACCATTGTGATTGACACTCACACTAACCCTCTGATGGGCTAACCATTACTACAACCCAGCAAAACGATACTAGCCAAAAGACCAGCATTTAAAGATGTAAAAAAATGTTTAAATAATCAATTAAAAGCCTGGTTCCCATAAACTCAGTAATTTATCAAAAACAAACATAACCAAGCGAAAATTCAACCACTAGAACTTGAAAATCGTTGTACCAAAAATTCTAACTAAATGGTGTAATATAAGGGATGCAATAACTAAATATGTAGAGACTCTATAAGGTCTAAGTCCGTATGAAATGGACTAAGATCCTAGATGAGTCCATAGTAGTGCGAACGAAGTGACTCACCCTTGAACTCGACAAGTCAAAGATCTCCTAGTTGATGTCTCCCAAAAAATCCATCTGAATATTCCTTAAAGGTAAATGCATCTATTTTTTAGCGATTATTGGGTCTTTGATCCCTTTCTCCACAAAAAGAACTTTAAAATCCCAACTTTTTACCATCAAAGTTATTTTAAAAGAACTCAAAACTCCCCTAGAGAAGAAATTGTTTTAAATAAGTCATATAGGAATTAAGATTCATAACTCAATAAGTAAAAAACTTGAAATTTCAAAAACTAACCAAAAACATATGAGTAATACGAACGAGAAATAATTAACAAAAGAAATCTTTGAGAAATGAATACAAAAAATACACTTAAAAATATAAAACTACTGTTTAGGTGAGACCTTATATTTGTATGCCAACATGATCAATTTTTAAAAAATATACGTACTTATAAAATTAGGGTTAAGGTTAACTTCTAAACAAATAAGGGCTTTGGTATTGTAACAACTTAAAGACCTAAAACACTAACAAATCAAAACAAGCATGAAAAAATTATACGTACGTATAAAATTAGGGTTTCAGCTTAAAAATATATAATTATACAATATGATTTAGATGGTCTAACTTCGAAACCTAAAAAAACAGTAAAGTGAACTTAATTATATTAAATATATTGTGATATACTATAAAATTTAAACATCTGGTTTAAATTCTGAATCGCTCTCAGATTAAATAAATTTAATCTTTCAACTCTTTGAAATATCTTGAGGATACAATTGTCATTCAACACTTTATTCAAAATATCTTTTGGAATTAAAACATTTATAATTCTATTTTAACATTTCGTAACTGGAATTAAATAATAATAAGCTAATCAGTAAAAAAATAATCAATTTTGGGAATAAGTAGGGAAATCTGGAAAATTTGCAACATTCAAAAGTGAGTTTTGGTCATTTTAAAATAGTCATAACTTCCAGCTCCGGAGAAGTTAGGATAATTCCTTTCTATGGTTGGAAACCCCTTGGGAATATCGTTCCAACGCCGCCGAGTTTGCGCAAATCCAATGTCGTATGAGGGAGATATGCCTTTCGGAAGTTGGGTTGTTGGACCGAGGAAAGTTCAATCCGGATTTTAGTAAGGGTAAAGTTGTCTTTTCACCCTAGTATTTCCTAATTAATTTTAAGGTTTTATTAAGGTTAAAACCAAGTCCCAAATCAGTTTTAGAAAAATTAAGAACGCTTAGGGCTTGAGAGAAAAGAGAAAATAATAGGAAGATCAAGAATTGTCCAAGAACGCCAAGATCGTTGCGTGGATTTCGTCGGGGGTGATCCCTATCGAGGTATGTGGGATCTTTTGTGTTGGGTTACTTCACCCACACACCAATTTGTTTCAATTTAGCAAATTTATGGGTTAATTTCATGTTAGAAGTTAAGATATTGAAGGAAAGTTTTGATTTCTTGTTGATTGGATTTTTGGCTTCCATTGTTGATTAGATTCTTGTTCCTTCGAGTTATTTTGAGTTAAATTCAGTGGTTATTGACAGTACAAAAGGTTCCAAGAGTTTAGTGAAAGAACTAGGAAGTTTTGGAGAGTTTGGAGATGGAAAACAATTTGGACAATTCGTCAGACGTCCCTGGTTAAGGGAAAGCGCGGCGCACCTGCAATGCGTCTGAAATTGGCCTCAGTCGACAAAGGCCTAGAGCGCACCGCTAGAATCAGGCCTCAATCAACTAAGGCTAGCGCGGCGCGCCAGCAGTACGCCCAATGCGGTGTTTTTCATCCAGTTTTCGTAGTTTTGCCCTTTTAAGTCCTTCCAAGGTACATTAACATCTTCAAATGATTCTAATTACTTCAAATGATCTCTAAGTACCTAGAAATAATCCAAGGAACTCAAAATCGAAACCTTGAATCCATAATCCATTCAAGGAAAGTTATGATAAAAGTCAAGGGAGCTAAGGAGTTAAGTCTAAAGCTTTGAAATAAGTTAAAGTAATGTTTCTTAGAGTTCCAAGGGTCTTGTCTAAACGTTTTAACTTCATATCAAGGATAAAGTTTCGAATTAAAGAAAGAGTAAAGGTTAAAGTTTTTCACAAACGTTTTCACTTTGTTTTAAGACTTAAAGTTCAAGTCATGTTAAGAGTAAGAGTAAAGTTCATTTCTCAAAGGCTATATGGGAACTAAGTACTTCCCTAAAGGTTTATAAATGTTTTCACATTTAAGTTAAGAGGAAACTAAGAATTGCAAAAGAGTTTAGAACAAAAAGGGTAACATTGATTTCCAAATAGGAGCTTTTTAAAGCTAAAGGGTTCAACAAATTATCTCAACCCAAAGGAAGGAAGCTTTGTTAAAAGTATGAGCTAAAGTATATTTTGGGAGTAGTATTGAGCACCGATGTGGGGATGAGAGTTCATATTAACTCAAGTCTCCATGTAAACCATGAAGCCATCATGGGTGTTAATGGGTCATAATTTTTAGATGATCACGTAAGTTAAGCTAGTGGATCCGCTAAGTTAAGTAAGGTCCTATACCGATGACAAGGTATAGGATGGTCCTTGGGCAACGTGAGGTAAGACGTTGTCACTTAGGCTCAAAGTGATGGTTGTCGGTTAGAGAATCTCCCACAAAAGGTATATTACTTTCATATAAAAGTAAAGTTGAATTTGTTATTGCATTTGTTTGACGAAGTAAGTTGTTTTATTGTTCTACAAACTTTATATATATCGCATGAGTTTTAAATTGCTTTATATACATACTTTGAGTTAAGAATATTCTGTAGTTGAGCGCCAAGGTAAGTTCATCTTAATCTCCTCAAGCTTCGGTCGTCGTTTAACTTTCCAACTCGGATACTCGTACATTCAATGTACGGATGACAGTTTGCATACATCATTTCATGATGGAGACGCAGGTACCCAGGATAAGCACGCAGCGAACCGTTGACCCAGTTGAGCACTCCACAGTCACTTGGTGATCCTCCTGCATTCCGGAGGACATCCCTTTTATTGCTTTTCTAGATTAGTTCATTAGGATGTTGTGGGGTCTGTCCCAACATCCATCTTAGTCAGTTTTAGAGGCTTCACAGACAGTTAGTAGTTCAATTTTGGAGTCTAATTTTTCTTAGGTTTTGTAAGTTCAAATGTTGAGCTTAGTGTCATTTTGGCCAAGACAATTATTTAAGTTATTTGATGAGAATGCTTTTAATTCTTTATTTGAGATGAGTATAGTCTTCCACTAAGTTAAATAAGCCAGGCCAAGGGTTCGCTCAAGGCCAACAATGGTCATTATGTGCCGGCTAAGTCCAGGGTGTAGGCTCTGGGCGTGACATTCTAGTCATATATATAAATACTCTGTTTCCAAAAATTTCCACTTACCATATTTTTCCTCTATATATATATCATAGGTAGGAGATATCGTTTGACCCTTTGTCTGTTTGTTTAAGCTGTCGTCTATTCAGAACAATGAATTCTTCACCCTATGATTTTCTCCTACTTCAATTCAGTAATTCAGTTTTCTTCTTTTGAACTATTTTATGGAGATTTTGATGTTTTGTTTCTATTAGATGTTTTGATATGTTTTACTTTAGGCTTGCGTATACACCACCTTCTTCAGACCTCATTGGATATGTTTTTGTTGTTGTTAAAACAACTAAATTTTGCGAAAGTTAATATTTTTCTATAACCATTTTAGTGTATAATCTTTTTCTAAATCGAGGTTTTTCAGAAATAGTCTGTATACCTCAAAGGTAGGAGAATTAATATTATTCTGATCTAGAGACACTTTTGTAAAAAAAAAAATTACAAAAAGTACTTTTGTGGAAAAATAATTTGTGTTTTGTGTTGTTTTTGGTCAAACACGACAAATGTAAGAAGGAGCACCTTTTCTGTGCTAGCTTTTAGCCTCCAAGAATCGATATCAATTTTCATACTTTTTATGTTTCATTTTCAGTTGGACTGCATATTACGTTTCTTTTTTCTAGATGACAAATGTTAAAAGCTTCCATTTTTCGTGCTTAATTCAGTAACTTTTAGTGATCTTCCATGTTTTGTTGGTTTTGTTACACTAAAGTTTTTCTTTTGTTGCAAGACAGATTTGGAACATATACATATCAGCACAATCACAACCTTTTTGATGAGTGAAATTACTAGTTATGATGTAACGACTTTGGAATGACATACATCTAAGGTTTGACCGCATCTTTATAAATTTCTCCTAATCTGACAAGATTTTTTTATAGGAAAAATGATAAATATCATACCTTCTCTGTTTTCTATATTAACATTGCATTTGTTTTCTTTTTTCCAGTTTTTTTGTGTTCTTGGAGTCCAAAATGGTCTTTTCTTGCATCTGGGTAAGCATTACTCACTTTTTTTCATTTTATTGCTCTTGTCTATGTATACTCATGTTCATATGCCTACTTGTGTTTCTAATTATCTTGTAATTTTATAACTTTGGAAATGACAATCTTTAGAACCAGGACTTTATGAAGGTTGTGAGTAGGTTTAGACTCGTCTAAAGAATCTTATCTCTTATAGCTAATCATGTGTGATATCAATTTAGATCTGAATATTCTTCTACTAGAATTTGGTCTATTAGAGATGTTACATGTTACTCTACTATACAAAGTTGAAAAATTGAGAAAAACAAGAATGTTACGACACTTTATTGAAATGAGAGTTTTCTTCTGCCTTATTTTGGATGACTTTCCTTAATCTTTATTTTTCTAAGGTGAGGTATAGAGAATGGGTGCAGCAATTTAAATTTTATTCAGGTGTTTTGTTTCTCTTGTTCTGTCTGAATTTCATAGGTTTGTATATATTCTCACCACTAGTAAATGGGTCGGCGTTGCGCGCAGTTAGCACATTCTTCTTTAAATTTATTAGAATAAAACTTTTCTTGTATTTTGATGTTGTAGTATTTTAATATAAAACTATTTTTAGAAGTATAGAGGTTATTCAATTGTACTTTACCATTTGTTTTATAAAAAAAAAAAAGCAAAATTGCAAATCATAACACTATTTTCTCCTAGTTAACATAATTGCATTTTACAGATTCATTAATTTTCTTTTGAAATTTTACAAACGGTTAGTTTATTTTTATCATTTTATATGCATGGTTACATAGTATTTTTAATTAGAGAGTCAAATGATATTTTTATTCAATTTTCTTCTTTACAAATTTTGTTAGTATAACATTATCAATTACTTTGAATATATATGTATGTAAGTGTATAACTAATGTAGTTATCAAAAGTAAAGGTTGTATAATCATATGCTATACCAATAAGTAATATGTAGTCATTATATGTTTTAAAATTAAAATGCAATCTTCCAAAATCGAAATTTCATATGTAATATAGTTATGATAGTGTTTTGGAAATGAAGTATTGCACAAACAAAACATTAAGGATCTTTGAAAAGGATGAAAAATAAGTAAGGGCAATGGGGAAAAAAATTCAAAGAAGTACTTTGGTGTGAGAGAATAGTCATTATTGTGTATCATATAGTTGCAATTAATATCTAGTTTTAATTCTGACTTTTTAACTCTGGTTAATATTAACATTATTATGACAACAACAGAAAATCATATCAATTCTTAGGATTGATCAGAAGAAAAGATTTCTTTGAAGAATATTGTAAATAAATGTATTATGCACAATGTTATTTGTTAATCTGCAGTAGTTGGATTTACATAGAGTCTGTACTAAAAAAAGTCTTATAGCAATAACTTTACAGAAATACAAATATCAAACTTTAAACATGTAATAAAAATATAATTAATATCATAAGCATAAATTAATGACCGTAAAAAAAATTACCAAGTTCTATAATAATAGGATGAAACAAAAAGGAAAAATTGAGCCCACAGAATGCATAGTGTCTCTTTGAAGGAAAATTATCCTCTTTATTACATGAGGTTTTACAAAATAGATCCTCTCGGGATGAAACGATTTTACTCACCAGTGTAATGATACAAAAATAATAGTGTCACTAACCCATTCAACATAAGCAAAGTACACAAATATTTAATTGTGCAGAAAAAGAATAAGTAGTTCATAATTTTCGTTGTTTTAAAATGAGAGAAAACTCCTCTATTAATACAAAACAAAGGGTAGTGTGAACAAATGCTTATTGTGCCTTACCATAAAGGAACAACTCTTTGGAAAATTTAAAACTCTTCGGGAAGGTCACAACCATTTATAAATGTTACAACATTTCATAAAAGTCACAACTCTTCATAAAAGTCACAATTTTTCATGAAGGCAAAACTTTTCATGTAAGGTGACAAATGCTTATTGTGCCTTACGGAAATGTCACAACTCTTCATAAAGGTCCCAACCTTTTATAAATATTACAAATTTTCATAAAAGTCGCAACTCTTAATAAAAGTCACAAATTTCGATAATAGACACAACTTTTCCTGAAAGGTCACAAATGCTTATTGTGCCTTACTGGAAAGGTCACAACTCTTTGTAAAAGTCACAACTCTTCGAAAATGTCACAACCTTTCATAAATATTACAACATTTCATAAAATTCACAACTTTCTATTAAAGGGGAAGACTAATTTTGGAAATAAATAAATTAAAAGGGAATCCTTGTTTGTGGTGGCGCCACATAAACGGGCCTACGGTTTTCCTATATATATATATATATATATATATATATATATATATATTATGATATGAGTTTTATGCAACCTCATTCAGGTCCACTGCATGATGTTGATTGGCGAAACAATAATGCCTTTTCTACCAGCTCCATCGATGTCATAATCTACGTTTGCGAAGTTGGTGAGCGTAGATCGGGTAAAACATTCTCAGGGCATCATGTGTGCTCCACTGATGGTATAATATACATTTTCTCTTTATCTCTTTGATGTATTACAAATTAACCAGATGATGTTCTAAATAATTCATTGTTTGGGCAAAGTTCAAATTGAATTGCCAGTTGAACACTGGTGCTTGATTTTAACACTAAAGGGTTGTTGACTTAGCCACTGCAGAATGAAATCAATTCTCTTTTCCTGTCGGATTCATGCTCTGAAGATACCATAGTTTGGGTATTTCTATCCTAACCTTCTAAAGCGGAAGCTAAAGGAGACTCTTGCCTCCACTTGTTTCAGAAAATTACTTTTTACGGTCTTTTAAGTATCATTATATATCTATTTACGTTCTGAATTTATGTATTAGATGTGTTAATGCATCTTAGCTTCACCTTTTCCTGCGCTAAGACTTTGGATATCTATCTGTTTAAAATAAATTGGTCAATAATTCATTATTTCTGTCCAGATATGGAGCATGAAACAAGATGCCTGCTTGCATGATTTCAGAGAACACCACAAAGTATCCGTTTTGGTTCTTTATTTTTATTTGTTGATTCATTTAATCAAATCAGACATAAGTTGCTGACTATCATGTTTTTAGGAGATATCTACTATCAAATGGAGTCCAACTTGTGCTGGTACAAGCAATACAAATCAACAATTGTTGCTGGCAATGTAGTCTATCTATTGGTACTAGTAATGTTTATAGTATTCTTTCTATCATAATATTATTTCACATGTGGTGGCAGAACTAGGTTCTAAGTTACATGTATATTAGACATCAGTGTCTAGATTATGGTTGTAGCATTGATCATAGCTAAGCAATAATGTTTCTATGTTTTTCCAGACACTCTTTTCGTTCTTCATCATCCTCTCCATGGTTCAATGACACCCCCCTTCCACGGCCCCACAACTTCCTCCCCTTTATATAACTCACCAGTTGTTCACTCCCCCATCTCATCTTTAGCAATACATTCCTTCCACGATCAAAACCTTTATTCTGCCTATCAAAGTTTAGGTAGATAGGAAGAAATAAGCAAAATCTTTTTGTCCTTTTTAGGATATGAACTCTAGTTTCCATGATCTTCACTCACTTTATTGCTCACTAGTTAACAGCCTTGGTTCATTGGGGCTGACTTACCTCTGACGTTTTTTCTGGAACACTATTGTCAAAGGAGCACTTAAATCCCCATGATTTGAGTTCCAAGTACTTTCTAGAGTTGATCAAAGAATGCTAGATGCTGAAAATGGAAGGTTTGAACGTCAGCAAACACTTCATTCTTTTCTAGAGCATGTGTCTGTTGTTTCTCCGAAGTTGGTGTAACAACGCATTTAACAACTCTTTAACCAAATTTAAGCCCTCGAAGAAAAGGGAAGGACCCTTTTCCATGACAAGGAATACCTTATCGTTAGGATGGCCTCTCGCATCCGCGACTGAAACAAGCAAGAGTCAGTGGACTCTTTGAAGCTTAAGAAGGTTTAAATAAGTGTATGTTGACGCAATGTACTTTGCTTAGTGGAGATCTACTAAACGTGTTTCTTATTTTTCATAAATTACACTAATTGAATTTTGTTGTTGGCTTATCAGTTACTATTCAATTTTGTACGCCCATAAAAGCAAGGAAGGAAAGCATAATACTAAAAATATTCTTACATCACATGTCCAAATAAGTTCATAAATCCAAATTTTAAAATGCCAACACAATAATGAAAAATTGACATTATTAATTTAAGAGAAACCTAAGGTAGAATATCAACTTTAAGGTACAAACTTTGTACATTTCAAAAGGAGATTATTAACATGCATGTAGATGCTTTAGACAGAAAATGATGAAAAGATATGCATGCACCTAATATTAAAAACAAGGGATAATGCACAAGTACCCCCTCAACCTATGCCCGAAATTTCAGAGACACACTTATACTATACTAAGGTTCTATTACCCCCTGAACTTATTTTATAAATAATTTCTACCCCTTTTCGGCCTACGTGGCACTATCTTGTGGGCCCATTGTGTGTAGACATTTTTTTAAAACTAGTGCCACATAGTCTAAAAAGGGGTAGAAAATTATTAGTAGAATAAGTTCAGGGGGGTAATAGGACCTTAGCATAGTATAAGTGTCTCTGAGATTTCAGGCATAGATTGAGGAGGTACTTATGCATTTTCCCTAAAAACAAAAAGAAACACATGTAAAATATTTCAAATCCCTATATTATAATTTCCATACAATAATCCAATATGACTTGTTTGCAAACCAAATGATTCCTTAGGTTTTTTTTGCTACATTCAAGCAAGGAATTGACAATGTGGGTAAATTGAACACTGGTAACAAATAAAAAAAGCTTTTCTACAATCGGCATTTCTACAAGGTAGAGTTTCTAGAATTGTGAATTATTGCCTCAATGTTCCCAAGACCTTTTAAAGTTATTCTTCAACCTCAAAAATCGAATATCAATCACACAAAAATTTTTGTCTTCAAAAACAAGTTACAGCCTTGTTGCCTTCCTTGTTCCAACACACTTCAAAAATAGTGTCATTGCCATTGTAAGTTTTTACAATTTTTTCCTTCTTCACTGACCATATGTTCATGCATTTATCAAATAATTAACATTCCATATCTTCACCATTCAGACTAAATGCAACAGAGTAAGCAACTTCCCTTGATTAATAATGGAACAACACCTACTTAGTAAAAAAATAAAACATTCGCCAAGAGCAATACAATTAACTTATTCTCACTCCCCTCACACACATCCCCCACCAAAATAAAAGGAATAGGTATATAGGTTATCGATAGTTCAATTGAATTCGAGTAAACAAACACATAATACTTGAGCATGTATTTGATAGTTAAAAAGCATAATTTTATTAAGAGTCCCTATTTTTATTTCCTTTGTCCAAGTAGACATAATGAAATCACATCCCTTACCTGTGTCCATTCAAGCTGTGAAGAAGACGCCCTTGTTCAACATCTCATAATATCATGGTAGAGTCAAATGAAGCACTAAACATATAGGCAATAGAACAAAACAAATAAGCTAAAATAAATAAACCGTTAGGTGTAATACATTAAATCGACACACACCAAAAATCCATTTCCTAGATGGCTAAAGTGAAATTGTATGTCTTTGGATATATTACTCATAGGGGTATTACGGGTGAGATTGAAATCATTCCATATACATTACAAAGTGAACAATGGAAGAATTTAAGACTAGTAGTGATACATGTAAATACAACAAATACAATTAACATAAACCTTTGCGTCTAAAATAATACAAAATTTGTAAAATTAAAAGTGCACTGACTCTTATGATCACTTGTTAAAGGTTGACAATATTTATTATGCTTATGTGTCCTCAAAGAATGATAGTATCAGAAAGAAAAGAAAAGTATTGAACCATTGGATGAAATGAATGACTCATGGAAACCATTGAACAAGTTTGTAACAAAAGTTGACACCTTAGACAATTCAAAAGTTCCAGTTCCAAAGTTCATCAGTCGTTCTCCACTAATCAATCTGATGATTACAAAAATGAGGATGATGATGATAATGAAGAAGAATCTGATGAGCATGTTACTTCGCCAATAGTTAAGGAACTCAAAGTTAGCAAACAAAATGTTCTGCAAAAATTTAGATGTTGTTCAAGCTATAAAAGCGTCATCGGGTAGTAGTAATAGTAACATTGAATGAAAAAAGGGATAGCGTGGAAGAAAGAAAAAAGAAACAAATAGTCGTCTTCCTCCTCCTCCTCCTCCTCTTGTTGTCCGTGGTGGTGATGGTGATAGCGGTGGTGGTGGAAAAAGTATTAATGCAACACAAGTTCAAGTTACTACTGAGACAACATGAGGTACAAGAAATGGTAGTACAAGAGAAGTGGATGAACTCTTTCATTCACTACTCTTGTACTACCACTACTTGTACCTCATGCTGACTCAGTAGTAATTTGAACTTCTTCCACATTTATATTTTTTCGTCCATCACCATCATCACTATCACCACTGCAGAGAACAAGAGGAGGTGGAGAGAAAGACTATTTTTTTCTTTTTTCTTTCTTCCATGTCATCCCTTTTCCCCTTCTCCTTTATCAATATTCTTATTATTACTACTTGATGGTGCTTCTATAGCTTGAATAACATCTAATTTTTGAAGAACATTTTGCTTGCTAACTTTGTGTTCCTTAACTTTTGGCAAAGGCACATACGCATTGTCTTCATCATCATCATAATTTTTGCATCATTTAATATTCATCAATATTGATTAGTGGAATACTAATGATTTACTTTGGAACTGGATATTTGAAATTGTCTAAGATGTCACCTTTTGTTACCAATTTTTTCAATGGTTCCCATAAGGCATTCATCTCATCAAATGTTTCAATACTTTTACTTTTTGTTAAGATACTATCATTCTTTGAGGACTCAGCAGCATAAGCAATACTCTCAACCTTCAAGAACCGATCATAAGAGTTAGTACACTTTTTTTATTTACGAACATAGTGTAATTTTTGAAGCAAAGATTTATGCTAATTGACTTTGTTGTGTTCACATGTATAACTAGTAGTCTTCAATGCTTCCGTTGTTCACTTTTTAATGTATATGAAATGATTTCAATCTCACCCATAATCTGTCTGCGAGTAAAATAATAGAGAGATACAATTTCACTTTAGATGTCCATCAGATGGATTTTTGGTGTGTGCTGATTTAATGCATTACACCTAACCTCTCATTTATTTTAGCTTATTGGTTTTGTTTCATTTTATATTGTGTAGTTCTTCATTTGACTCTACTGTGAATTTATGGGATGTTGAAAAAGGAGTCTTCTTCACAGCTTGAACGGACACATGTAACAGATGTGAACTCATTATGTCTTCTTCGACACAGGAGATAAAAATAGGGACTTTTAGTAAAATCATACTTTTTAACTTTCAATTACACACTAATGTATTATGTGGTTATCTTACTCGTATTCAATTGAACTATTGATAACCTATATACCTATTCCCTTTATTTGGGTGGGGATGTGAGGGGAGGGGAGTGAGAATAAGTTAACTATATCATTCTCGTCGAATGTTTTTATTTTTTGATGAGTAGGTTCTCTTCTGTTTTGTGATGTTTTTTACTATGTTAAAATTAGTACGAATGGTTATTACATGGAAAGCGGTTTATTGGATAAATGCATGAATATATGATCAGCGAAGAAGGGTAAAATTGCGAAAACTTACAACGGAGATTACTGTATTTCTGAAGTGTGTTGGAACAAGGAAGGAAACACGGTTGCAACTTGTTTTATAAACAAAAAGCTTTGTGTGTTTGATATTCGATTGTAGAAGTTGAAGGATCACTTTAAAAGGTGTTGGGAACATGGAGGTATAAATTTCACAATTGGAGAAACTCCACCTTCTAGAAATGCAGATTGTAGATAAGTTTTTTTTATTTTTCATAGTTGTTCGATTTGCCCACGTTGTCAACTATTTTCTTGAAATTGAGCCCATAAACCTAAGGATCGTTAGGTTTGCAAACAAGTCATACTGGATTATTGTGTGAGAATTATATTTATAGGGATTTAAAATATCTTACTTGAGTTTATTTTTGTTTTTAATATTAGGTGCATGCATATCTTTTCATTATTTTTTGCCTAAAGCATATACATACATGTAAATAATCTCCTTTTGAAAACTACAATGTTTGTATCTTTAAGTTGATATTCTACCTTAGGTTTCTCTCAAAACTAACATCATTTTTTCGTTATTGTGTTGGAATTATAATATTTGGATTTATGCACTTATTTGGACATATGGTGTAAGAATTTGTTTGGTATCATTCTTTCCTTTCTTGCTTTTAGGGGTGTTCAAAACTGAATAGTAACCGATAAGCCAGCCGAAAAATTGGTTTATGGCTTATTGGTATTGAGTTATCAAATAAATGGTTGGAGAATGGATTAAAATATTATAATCAACGACTTATTGATGTGGTGACAGATTATTCAATTTCCTTATTGGATAAACCGTCAACCCATTAAGACTTAACACACTTACATTTTTATTTTAGGTATATTAGCCTCATCTAATATTTTACTATAATATATAACAATTGGGTTATCTACACGTGCTTCGCGCGGACATAAATAATCTTTCTAAGCTTTTGACCAACATTTCCAGTAATAGACTATTATAAGAAAAAAAAAAAGTAAATTTTAGTAGGTTTTAACAACATTTCAACATAAATTAAATGATTTTACATTATCACGGTTCTCAAGAATTTTGAATTATATCGAATGATTAAAATTACCTTGATATGTAATCAATTTTATCTTTTACATAATTTATCATAATATATGTTTGATGGTAATCGTTGTCGTGTTAAAATTGAGTGATTTGTTTATGTAGCGATTAAACATATTTTTTTCTACATGAGAAATATAGAACTGATAATTTTATTGTTAGAATAACTCCTCGTTAAAAACAAATTATATAAAAGTTTTTGATAATTAATATTAGTTATAAATAAGTTAAGAACGCTAAAAATTTGAACCACAACAACATAATTTTTTTTTAGAGATAATCTACCTTTTTAAATAGGAGCTGGTAATAAATGGGATGGGAACAAAGAGGGGTTTTGGTGAGATTTGAAGAAGTACATTTTTGATAAAAATATAAAAAGCATTTTTACACATTTGCATAACTTGGGCTGATTTGTCATTTTTTTAGTGGGTGTCCATGTGTACGTTGGCCCCAAGGCCGAGATAAAGGGATTTCACCACATTTATTCACAAAAAATAGTTATATATTAGGCTAAAGGTTCACAATTTTCGTTATTGTTACTTTGTTACTCTAAAAAAAATTATAGAAGGAGAAAAATAAATTTGAAACAACAAAATAACATTGTTTACCCTTTTAGAAATTCATTCGTCATTAAACTGCCATTTGAAGTCCCTTCTAGATGCTTCATCAAAGCAACGTCACGACTTTTTTTAGAAATATGTATGTATAGTTGTTACATTATGAAAGTACAGGTAGATCAAAATGTTGGATTTTTAAAGAAAATATTCTCGAACATTAAAATTTAAAAACGAGTCTAACCTAGATAAAGCAAATGTCCAGCAATGAATTTGTACATCAAGGACAACAAATCTATCACTACAACAAATTCGATTATCAAGGACAAATAATTTCATCATTAATAAATCATATTTCATCACTAAAATTCCCGTGTGACGAGAAATAATTCGCCACTCAGTCGTCACTAAATGTGTGTCTCTAAAAGTATACAAAGACGATTTAGTGCTTCGTCGCTAAAAATATTGTTATTGGTAAAACATTTGTAAAAATATCGTGCTTATCGTCCCCAAATGGTTAAACATTTGTGAAAAAATTATTTATCGTAAAAAGTATATTTTTTTGTATTTAATAGTATGCTTTGTCACTAAAAAGGTTATTAATACCGATAAAATTATATGGTCGCTAATTAGTTTACTTCAATCAGTGACAAAATCAATTGTTTCTAAAGTTATATGTATTTTGTAACTGAACAAAATCAAATTTCGTCACTCATGATTATATTTTATATACAAAAAATTATTTTGCTCTTAAATGTATAAAATTTATCATTACAAAATGATTATATATATATATATATATATATATATATATATATATATATATATATATCCTATCTCAAATTTTTTCAACCCTGACTAGGAGCTCGCACATTATGCTGCCTTGGGGAATCGAACTCACAACCTTAAGGTTGGAAGTGAAGAGTGCTTACCAACTCTCTCTTGTTGTTCATTTTTTTTTATTTTATACTTTATTCACTTCTTTCAAATTTAAATTTTGTAGAAACAATATATTATATGATTATTTATACTCACACACAAATGCATGAAATTTACCACCGTTTAATTCATTCAAATGTAGATTATATTTTAATTAAACTGTTTATTTTTTTAAATATCTTTAAATATATTCAGTTTGATTTTGTCATTTTATTTATTTATTTTTGTAAATGTTAAAAATATTTAGTACAATAATAAATTTATTTAAAATGAAACTTTTAATTTATTAAAAAAATAAATAATCAGTTCAAGTTGAACATCGATACCAATAACTATAGTACTTCATCATAATATATTTGAAATCCTCGTTAGTTCATTTCTTTTATTTGTGCTTTAATTTTTTAGTTTATTTCAATTTTCACACTGATGGGAAAAGTTAATAGAAATTCATGAAATATATTGCACCTTTGAAAAGTCTAAGTTTGTAAGTCAATGTTACCTTTGTATAGTTACTCTACGTACGTATGTGAAATTACTATTATTATGTACATATTTATAGACAGAAGCAACTAGATCAATTTAATCTATGTAGTTTACCAATAACAAATCAATAGACATGCACAAAAATTAGCACAAAGACTTGACAAATTATTTTTTTATCGTGCTTATCAATGAAAGTGTATCAAATAAAAAACAAGAGTGCTAAACCAACAAATATTAGTGATCTAGTGCTATAACCGTGCCCACTCACAAATACATATAACCCGGATTGTATTTTTCAAATGATGCAGTTATAATTGCGTAATTTTAGAAAATTGATGTATTGAACTTTTTTTTTTTACAAAATCGACCGCATTCATTGGTTTTAATAATTTCACTTGCTAATTAACGAATGGACTCTGTCTACTTCTTATGAAGCACTTGTGTTATTCTTTTTGTAAGTTGTTACTTGTAATTATGAACAATTGTAGCAAATAAAATATTGTATTTAACTATCAATTTTTTTCGTAGCAAATAGTTTAATTATTCCCTACAAATTTTAAGTCGTCGCTATTTAACATCTTACATAGTTTGTGACAATGTTTTTGTAATCACTAAATCATAGATTGATTAGACACATTAAAATATTTGTCATCAATTATTTATATTATTAGTAATGAAATAAATGTCATAATTAAATATAAATTTTCGTAAATAAATTTATAATATTTAACTACGAACTATAATTTGTCGATATTATAACAATATCATTTTTTAGATTAAATTTCTTTGTGTCTAAAATTTAACAAATTATAAGACTAAAAATATTTTGTCATAAATTAGATACATCATTAGTGACAAAATAATGTGTCATTGATAATTTTAAATTCGTGACTAACACTACTTAACAAATGATGCCAATTGATATTTTTGTGGAAAACTTTAGTCGACAAAACGTTGCTATGGATTTTTATGTTTCATTACTAAAAGTATGTGTCTCATATATTTAAGCACGAACGGTAAATTTTGTCACTAAAGTTGAATAATTAGTGACGAATTTGATGTCGTACTTTGTCATGAATTACATACACTATTAGTGACGAAATAATGTGTCACCAATAACTTTAAATTCGTGACTAACACCACTTCACAAAATGGCGCCAAATAATTTTTTGGTGTGAAACTTTAGTGGACAAAATTTTGTTACGAATTCTTATGTTTCGTCACTAAAAGTATGTGTCTCATATATTTAATCACGAAAAGTAAATGTTTTCACTAAAAGCGAATATTTAGTGACGAATTTGATGTCGTAGCTAATAATTTCGTAGCTATATATCATATTTGTTGTAGTGTATGTTAATAGACATATCTTTTGTAGCTTAAGATATTACTGTTATTTAGAGCAGCTATTGTTTCATATTATTCAAATTAAGCTTGCTAAAAATAGTCATAACTAATACCAAAAATATTTAGTAGAGCTGAATGAGAAGGAAAAAAAGAAGAACATTAAAGGACGAAAGCTTTGTCCAAGTGAGATTATATACATACTAAACGAAAAATAATCAATACATTTTAGAGGTGATAACAAAACAATGAGAAAAAACAATACATTAAAGGGAGTAAACTATGAGATATCCAATGATGATAACAAATCATTCTAACTGGAAAAGTTCTCATGTTTTAAAATAACATACCTCAAAAAAATTGATAACACTTCAATCAACATTCAATTCTTAAAGTACTCATAATATCCAGTGGTAAAATTCAGTAAAAATAGATAACATCATGAAAAAATACAGTCATGCAAAGTTTTTACCTCTCATAGGATTTTCTAAAGAACACAAAATGTGAAGAAATGACGCCGTTGATGAACAAATTAGAGATTTGTAAGTTTTTTTTTTATATTAGAACTTCAACAATTCCAGTAGAGAAAACTTGCTTAAATACTCAATTAACGTTTGTTATTTAAAATGTACTAACAAATACTTATAATAATAATATTGCAGAAACATAAATAACAAAATTTAAATCATGTACTAAAAAACAATTAATAGTATAAGAATAAATTAATGAATGTAAAAACATACCATGATCTAAAAAAATAGAATCAAACAGAATGGTAAAAATCGATTCCATTGAATGCACACTGTCCCTTACTGGAAATTATTCCCCCCTAGTACCCGAGATTTAAAGAAATAGATGCTCTCATGAAAGAACGATTCTATTCACCAGTGTATTGATTCAAATAAAAATGGTGCCAATGAGTCATTCAATAGGAGTAAAATACATAATTGTTTAATTATCCAGAAGAAGAAGAAGAAGTTCAAAAATTTTGTTGTTTTAAAATGAGAGGAAATTCCCCTATTTATAGACAACAAAAGGTGTGTGAAAAAAATTCTTAATGTGTCTTATCAGACAGGTCACAACCTTTCATAAAAGTCACAACTTTTTATAAAAGTTGCAACTATTCATAAAAGCCGCAACTCTTCATAAAAGTCAAAATATTTCATTAAAGTGCAAGGCTAGTTTTGGAAATAAAATAGGGAAAATGCACAAGTACTCCCCCAACCTATGCCCAAAATCCCAGAGACACAGTTATACCATACTAAGGTCCTATTACCCCCTTGAACTTGTTTTATAAATAATTTTCTAACCCTTTGATAATTATATATTTTTGTTTTCTTAGTCCTAAATCATGAAGGCTAAAGCCATAAAGCCATGAAAACCTATTGACTTTTCTATTTAATCTATTTTTCTTTAAATAATAGAGCGCATGTTAGAAAACTTATAAAAGCACTGAGGATATGTACATGAAAAGTATGCAATAAATTATCGAGTCATTGACAATGATGCTTCAAATGAACAATGAAACTGTGATCACTAGTTGAAAAAAAACTGGTTAAAAGTCATCCTTTTTGTAAGGTGCGTTCATCGAAAAAAAGATATCATAGAAATTAGAAGTTAACCAATACACCGCCCGATAACCGTCTGATAATTGCTAATCCATTAATAAACAAACCAATATCGTATAGATGAGCTAGCAGATTAATAAGTTTAAAAACCGATATTCGAAAAGCAAAACCGTTAAGCAAAATTATCTAACTCATCTATCTGATAAACAATCCTAGTTTCTTTATCAAATATATAGTGGTTCTTTATCGGCTTGATACATAATTAACTTTTTTATATTTTCAAAATATTACATTTATACATTCAATCTAAGTCATGTTTCAATTGAACAATCCTAATTTGAATATCTAAATTGAATATTTTGACTTGTTTAAAAGTTGGTATCAAGCTCGTTATTTAATGACAAAATATTCTTGGGCTTACAAACACACATGAAAAAAAATATGAGAAAATCGACTAATTCTTACAAAAATGGCCCCTAAATGACCAAAATGCACTCTAAAAATGTTAGATTGTACGTATTGCTCCCCCAACTCCTTACTAAGGGTTCTGTAAAGGTTTCGAAAAGAAATCATCCTAAAGTTGTATCATCAAAATATTTATGGCTAACAAACAGGAAAATTTAGAAATTCACCTAGATCCTCTAAATCGGCCCCTAAATGCCCAAAATGGACTCTCAAAATTGTGATACTGTGCGTATTTATCACCCAAATCCCTATGTAGTATTACGTAAAGGGTTCACAAATAAATCATCCGGAAGCCATATCACAAAAATATTTGTCACGCTCAAAGCCTTCACCCTGGGCGGGACTCATACACGAGAACCATTGCTGACCCCAAGCGAACCCTTGGTCTGACTTACTTACTCAGCGGAAGACTCTAAACATTATTACGATGATCAAATGTACTTACTAAATTGTTTAATAAAATAACTTAGAATGTTTAAAATTCAACATTCAACTTGGCCAAAATGACAACTCAAGTCTTAACATATGAAATGTTATTTTAAAGATAACTCAACTACTAACTGTCTATTAAGCCTCTAAAACAAGGAGGTATGTCCAAACAAGAACCCCGATCATCGTAACAACTGAAATACTAAATGCAAAGTAAAAATAAGTCCTCCGGAAAGTAAGGGGGCTGACCAACTGACTCTGAGTACTCAACTATATCAACGAGGCATTGGATGTTTATCCTTTTTACTTGTGTTCGCATTATAAGACGATGCAGGCCAACTGACATTAGTACAACGAATGTACGAGTATGCGATTTAGAATGCTAAACACATAGGCTTGAAAGGAATCAGAAAGGAACAATTACCCTAACTTACTCAACTCATTAACAACTAACTCAATATAAAAAAATTAAACACATGCAGTATATAGAAAACTTTAAGAAACATTATAAAGCAACTTTGTTCGTTAAAGGAAATGCAATAACAAACTCAACTTAACTCATATAATAATGTAATATATTTTTGTGTGAGATTCTCTTATCGACAACCATCACTATGAGCTTAAGTGGTGATACAACATCTTTCCAACGCTGTCAAAACTATCCTATACTTTCCCATCATACAGAACGTCTTAGCTAAGTGGATCCACAAGTCTATGCTAAAAATCAACTTAAGGACTCATAAATAAAGTATGATCCTTTACTACCCATGATTGCTACATGTTTTATGGAGATTTGAGTTAATATTGACTCGCATACCCATATCGGGGCTCAATACTACTCCCAAAATATAATTAGATAATTTGTTTTAAAACAAAACTTCTTTCTTTTGTTTGAGATAATTACTCTAAACTTTAGCTTCAAAGCTCTCTTGGAAATCGGTGTTTCCCTTTCTTGTTCAAATACGAAAAATTGTTAAACTCTTGGGAATACTTAGTTCCCTTTTAACTTTTGGAGAAATGAACTCAACTCTTTACTCTTTGCTTAACTGTAAACTTAAGTCTTAAAACAAAATTAACACGTTTGTGAAATACTTCTTGAAAAGACTCTAAGAACTTCCTAGACTTGGCTCTTAACTTCCCTTGAATTTGAATTTATGGATTCAAGGTTATGATTAATGTTTTTGGATGATTTCTAGGTGTTTAGAAGTCATTTAGAGTAGTTAGAATCAATGAAAAGTGTTAGTATACTTTAGAAAGACTTAAATGGACTGAGTGATGAAAAACTGGTGAAATCGACGATTTGGGCGCACGCGCCGCGCCAGCCCCAATGTTCTGGGGCTACAAAATGGGACACTGCTGGCATGACTTCCCAGCCTGTCTAGCGCTCTGGGGTACGTCGCACCAACTGTTCTTTTAGGCAAAAACTGACAAACTTTTAGTCTCATTTTCTAATCTTAAATCAATTAATTCTGATCCCTTTTCTCAAATTCACTTTAGAATCAAATACCCAAGGCATATACAAGAAATTGAACTCAAATAACTCAAGTAAATGACACTTTAATATCAAGAAACTCCTTATCTCAACTCGTATTCAAGAACGAAAGCAATTCAAGAATGACTATCAATAACTTTCATATTCCAATCTTTTTAGAACAAATTCACGCTGGATTAAACATGCTTGGCACGTGGGTGAA
Source organism: Solanum lycopersicoides (assembly GCA_022817965.1). NCBI lineage: Eukaryota > Viridiplantae > Streptophyta > Magnoliopsida > Solanales > Solanaceae > Solanum > Solanum lycopersicoides. The sequence continues at coordinate 26,976,738 of CM040626.1, forward strand.
TAAGCCCAACATTGTGAAAGTCTCACATACCTTGTAGGATCAAATCCTTGATGAAACATGCAATGAATTCCTTCCGAAACAACGAATCTTGCTTTTCCTCTTTTCCTTGCTCTTGCGATCTCCTCTCTAGAACCCTACTATTAATTTTCAATTGCACAAACTGAACCAATTCGACTTTGTCCTTTAATTAATTCACTAAAATGAATTAAAATAATAGGGTATGGAAAAGACCAAAACACCCTTAAAAATTTGGATTGGACATTTCCTTATTTGAACAGCCCAACTTCCAATGGATATTTCACTCACCTTATTGCTCACTAGTTAACATCCTAGGGTTCGTTGGGGCTAACTTACTTCTAATGTTTTTTCTTGTACACAATTTTCGAAGGCACACTTAAATCACGAATGTATTTAAATCCCCAAGATTTGAGTTCCAAATACTTTCTCAAGTTAATCAAAGAATTCTAGATGTTGAAAATTAAAGTGTGAACGTCAGCAAACACTTCATGTTTTCTTAGAGCATGTGCCTCCTGTTTATCGGAGTTAGTGGAACAACATATTCAACAACTCTTTAACCAAATTTAAGCCCTCGAAGAAAAGGGAAGGACCCTTTCCCGAGACAAGGAAGACCTTATTGTTAGGATGGCCTTTCGCATCCACGGCGGAAAGAAGTAACTGTCAGTTGACTCTTTGGAGTTTAAGAAGGTTTAAATAAGTGTCTGTTCATGCAATGTAGTGTGTTTCTTCTTTTTCTAAAATTACACTAAGTTAGTGAATTATGGGGTTGGCTTATTATTTACTTTTCGGTTTTTAAGTTCCCTAAGAGCAAGGAAGGAAAACATGATAGGAAATTCTTACATCACATGTCCAAATAAGTGCACAAATCCAAATATTATAATTCCAACACAATAATGAAAAAAAAATATTTTTAATTTTAGAGAAACCTAAGGTAGAATATTAACTTGAAGGTACAAACTTTGTACTTTTCAAAAGGAGATTATTTACATGCATGTAGATGCTTTAGGCAAAAATGGATGAAAAGATATGCGTGCACCTGATATTATAAAAAAACTCAAGTAATAAATTTCAAATCCCTATGTTATAATTCCCACACAATAGTCCAGTATAGCTTAATCTCAAACAAAACGATCCCTCAGGTTTTTGTGCTACATTTGACAATGTGGGTGAATCAAACACTGGTGACAAATAAAAAAAACTTATCTACAATCTGCATCTCTACAAGGTAGAGTTTCTCGAATTGTAAATTCCTGCCTCTATGTTCCCAAGACCTTTTAAATTTATTTATTAACCTACAATGGAATATCAAACATGCAAAACTTTTTGTTTAAAAAAACAAGTTACATCCTCGTTTCCTTCCTTGTTTCAACACACTTCAAAAATATTTTCATCGCCATTGTAACTTTTTACAATTTTTTCCTTCTTCACTGACCGTATATTCATGCATTTATCAAATAAAGCACTTTCCATGTATTCACCATTCGGACTAAATGCAACAGAGTAAACAACTTCCCTGGATTCAAAATGGAAGAGAACCTACTTAGTAAAAAAAAAAAAAATCGCCAAGAGTGATACAATTAACTTATTCTCACTCCCCTCCCCTCACAATAAAAGGAATAGGTATATAGGTTATCGATTGTTCAATTGAATACGAGTAAATAAACCACATAATACTTGAGCCTGTATTTGATAGTAAAAGTATATTTCTATTAAGAGTCTCTATTTTTATTTCCATTGTCCAAGTAGAAATAATGAATTCACATCCCTTACCTGTGTTCGTTCAAGCTCTGAAGAAGATGCCCTTGTTCAACATCCCATAGCTTCACAGTAGAGTCAAATGAAGCACTACACAGATAGACAATAGAACAAAACCAATAAGCTAAAAGAAATAAAAGGTTAGGTGTAATACATTAAATTAGCACACACCAAAAATACATTTCCTTGATGTCTAAAGAAAAATTGTATCTCTCTCGTTTATTTTTCTCGTAGGGGGATTACAGTTGAGATTGAAATCATTCCATATATATTACAAAGTAAACAACGGAAGCATTGAAGACTAGTAGTGATACACGTAAAGCCAATAAAGACAATTAACATAAACCTTTGCGTCTAAAAGTTCATATATTAAAAGTGTACTAAATCTTTTGATCACTTGTTAAAGGTTGATAATATTGCTTATGCTGACGAGTACTGAAAGAATGATACTATCTCAAAGTAAAAAAAGTATTGAACCATTGGATGGAATGAATGACTTATGGAAACCATTGAACAAATTGGTAACAAAAGTTGATACCTTAGACAATTTCAAAGTTCCAGTTCCAAAGTTCATCAGTAGTTCTCCACTAATAAATCTTGATGATTATAAAAATGAGGATGACGATGATAATGAAGAAAAGATGATGAGAATGTTACTTCGCCAAAAGTCAAGGAACACAAAGTTAGCAAACAAAATGTTCTACAAAAAATTAGATGTTATTCAAGCTATAGAAACGTCATCAAGAAATAGTAATAATAATACTGATAATGGAAAATGGAAAATGGGATGACGTGGAAGAAAGAAAAAATAAACAAACAATCCTCTTCCTCCTCATCCTCTTGTCGTCTGTGGTGGTGATTGTGATAGTGGTGGTGGTGGTGGAACAAATATTAATGCAGCTTAAGTTCAAGTTACTACTGGGACAACCCGAGGTACAAGTTGTGGTTGTACAAGAGCAGTGGATGAACTCTTTCATTCACTACACTTGTACTACCACTGCTTGTACCTCCTGATGACTCAGTAGTAATTTGAAATTCTTCCACAATAATATTTGTTTCTCCACAAACACCATTACTATCACCACTGCAGACAACAAGAGAAGGTGGAGGAGAAAGACTGTTTTTTTCTTTTTTCTTTCTTCCATGTTGTCCTTTTCCCCTTTTCCTTTACCAGTATTCTTATTATTACACTTGATGGTGCTTCTATATCTTGAACAACATCTAATTCTTGAAGTACATTTGGCTTGCTAACTTTGTGTTCCTTGTATTTTGGCGAAGGCACGTAAGCATTGTATTCTTATTCATCATCATTGTTGCATCATTTCATATTATCAAGATTGATTAGTTTAATAATAATGATTAACTTTGGAAGTGGATCCTTGGAATTGTCTTATAGGGTGTAAACTTTTGTTACCAATTTGTTCAATGGTTCCCATAAGTCATTCATCCCATCGAATGGTTCAATACTTTGAGGACTCAGCAGCATAATCAATACTCTCAACCTTCAGGAAGCGATCATAAGAGTTAGTACACTTTTTATTTACGAACATAGTGTAATTTTAGATGCAAAGGTTTATGCTAATTGCTTTGTTGTGTTCACATGTATCACTAGTAGTCTTCAATGGATTTTTGGTGTCTGCTGATTTAATTCATTGCACCTAACCGTTTATTTCTTTTAGCTTAATGGTTTTTTCTTATTGTCTATTGTGTAGTGCTTCATTTGACTCTACTGTGAATTTATGGGATGTTTAACAAGGTCGTTTTCTTCACAACTTGAACGGACACATGTAACAGATGTGAATTCACTATGTCTACTTTGGACACAAGAGATAAGAATAGGACTCTTAATAAAATCATACTTTTTAAATGTCAAATACATGCTCAAGTATTATGTTGTTTGTTTACTCGTATTCAGTTGAAATATTGATAACCCATATACCTAGTCCTTATATTTGGGTGGGTATGAGAGGGGAGGGGAGTGAGAATAATTTAATTGTATTATTCTTGTAGAATGTTTTTATTTTTTACTGAGTAGGTTCTTTTCCCTTTTGAATCCAGGGAAGTGGTTTAATCTATTGCATTTAGTCCGAACGGTAAGTACATGGATAGTGGTTTATTGGATAAATGCATAAATATTTGGTCAGTGAAGGAGGGTAAAATTGTAAAAACTTACAACAACGATGACTGTATTTTTGAAGTGTGTTGGAACAATGAAGGCAAAAAGGTTGCAACTTGTTTTGGAAACAAAAAGCTTTGTGTGTTTGATATTCGACTGTACGGGTTGAACAATAAATTTAAAAGGTGTTGGGAACATAGAGGCAAAAATTTCACAATTCGAGAACTCCACCTCCTAGAAATGCCGAGTTTAGATAAGTTTTTCTTACTTTCATCGGTGTTTTGTTTACCCACATTGTCAATTTATTTCTTGAAATGGAGCTCAAATACCTAAGGTATCGTTTGGTTTGTAAACAAGTTATATTGGATTATTGTGTGAGAATTATAATATAGGGATTTAAAATATCTTACTTGAGTTTCTTTTTGTTTTTAATATTAGGTGCATGCATAACTTTTCATCATTATTTTCTCAAAACATCTACATTCATGTAAATAATCTCCTTTTCAAAAGTACAAAGTTTGTACCTTGAAGTTGATATTCTACCTTAAGTTTCTCTCAAAATTACAAATATAATATTTTTCATTATTGTGTTGGAGTTATAATGTTTGGATTTATGCACTTATTTGAACATATGGTGTAAGAATTTTTTTGCTATCATTGTTTCCTTCATTGCTTTTAGGGGTATTCAAAACTGAATAGTAACCAATAAGCCAACCGAAAATTTGGCTTTTGGCTAATCGGTATTGGTTTATCGGATAAATGGTTGGAGAATGGATTAAAGTATTATAATTAACGATTTATCGATGTGGTGACAGATTATTCAATTTCCTTATTGGATAAACCGTTAACCCATTAAGAATTACCACACATACATTTTTATTCTAGGTATATTAGTCTCAGCTAATATTTTACTATAATATATAACAACTAGGTAATTTACCAGTGCTTCGCGTGGGCATAAATAATCTTTCTAAGCTTTTGAACAGCCTTTCCCATAATAGACTGTTATAAAAAAAAGAGTAAATTTTAGTTGGTTTTAAAAATATTTCAACAAAAATAAATGATTTGACATCATTACATTTCTCAAGAATTTTAAATATATATTGATTGATTAAAAATATCTTGATATCTAATCATTTTTGTCTTTTACATAATTTATCATAATATATGTTTGATTATATAATTGTCTTGTTAAAAGTGAGTGATGTGTTTATGTAGAGACAAAACATATATTTTTCGATAAAACAAATTACATAAAAGTTTTCGATAATTAATATTAGTAATAAATATGTTATGACCGTTAAAAATGTACACCACAAACACATATATAAATTATTTTAGAAATAATCTACTTGTCTGAGGTCAAACGTTCACCCCTTTTCGTTATTGTTACTTTGTTACTCTAACAAAATTTATAGAACAAGAAAAATAAATTTGAAACAACGGCAAGATAATATTGTTGACCCTTTTAGAAATTCATTCTTCATTAAACTGTTGCTATGAAGACACCTCTAGATGCTTCATTAATGCAACTTTATTATTTTTTTCATAAATATGTATGTATAGTTGTTGCATTAAAGAAATATTCTCGAACATTAAAAAATTAAAAATGAGTCTAACCTAGATAACTCAAATGCTATAAAATGACTTGGACACAAACGACAACAAATCTATGTTAATAAATATATCTTTTGTAGCTTAAGATATTACTTTTATTTAGAACATGTTTGTTTCATATTCTTCAAATTAAGCTTGTTGAAAATAGTCATAACTCGCACCAAAAATATTTAGTAGAGCAGAATGGTAAAGAAAAAAAGAAAAACATTAAAATGACGAAAACTTTGTCCAAGTGAGATCATATACATACCAAACGAAAAATAGTCAATAAATATAAGGAGACAACAAAGCAACGAGAAAAAACATACATCAAAGGGAATAAACTAGAGATATCCAATGATGAAAACAAATAATTCTAACCAGAAAAGTTATCATGTTTTAAAATAACATACCTCAGAAAATTGACTAACACTTCAATCAACTTTCAATCCTTCAAGTACTTATAATATCCAGTGGTAAAGTTTAGTAAAAATAGATAACAACAACATAAAAATATATAGGCATGAAAAGTTATTAACTCTCAGAAGATTTTATAAAGAACACAAAATATCATCCTTGTATGCGAAGAAATGACATTTTTATGAACAAATTAGGGAGTTGTAAGTTTTTTTTTATCGTAACATCAACAATTCAAGTAGAGAAAACTTGTTTAATACTCAATTAATGTTTGTTATTTAATACGCACTAACAATTATTTATTACAATAATATTGTAGAAACATAAACAACAAAATATAAAACATGCACTCAAAAACAACAATTTATAGTATAAGCATAAATTAATGACTGTAAAACATACCATGATTTTGTAAAAATAGAATGAAACAGAATGGAAAAAATTGAGCCCACCGAATGCACAGTGTCCCCTTTAGAAACCCCCCCCCCTAGTACCCGAGATTTAAAGGAATAGATCCTCTCAGTGTATTGATTAAAAAAAATGGTGTCAATGAGTCATTAAAGAGGATCAAAGTACATAATTATTAAACTGTCCAGAAGAAGAAGAAGTAGTTCAAAATTTTTGTTGTTTTAAAATGAGAAGAAATTCTTCTATTTATAGACAACAAAAGGTAGTGTGAACAAATGCTAATTGTGTCTTGTCTGACATGTCACAACCTTTCATAACAATCACAAATTTTCATAAAAGTCGAATTTTTTCATAAAAGTCGCAACTCTTCATAAAGTCACAACTTTTCATTAAAGTGCAAGGCTAGTTTTGAAATAAAATAAATTAAAAGGGAATCCTAATTTGTGGTGGCGCCACGTAGGTGGGCCACATTCTCATAAAAGTACCGAGGATATTCACATGAAAAGTATGCAATAACTTATTGATTCATTGAAAAATATGCTTCAAATGGAGAATGAAAATGTGACAACCAATTTAAAAAATTGGTTAAAAGTCATCCTTTTTTGTAAGGTGCATTCATTGAAAAAAATATATCATTGAAATTAGAGGTTAACCAATACATCAACTTATAACCGTCTAATAATTGCTAATCCATTACCAAACCAATCAATATCTTATAAATGAGCTAGCAGATTAATAAATTTAAAAACCGATATCCGAAAAGCTAAACTGTTAAATGAAATTATCTCCCTGATCCATCCGATAAACAACCCTAATTTCTTTATCAAATATGTAGAGGTTCTTTTTCGGCTGAATATATAATTAACTTGTTAAAATTATCAAAATATTACATTTAGACATTCAATCTAAGTCATGTTTCAATTGAGCAGGCCTAATTTGAATATCTAAATAGAATATTTTTACTTGTTTAAAAGGTTGGTATCAAGCTCGTTATTTAATGATAAAATATTCTTGGGCTAACTAAAACACATGGAAAAAAATAATGAGAAAATCGCCTAATTTTTATAAATTGTCCCCTAAATGACCAAAATTTACTCTCAAATTATTAGATAGTACATGCTGCTCCCCTAACTCCTTGCTAAGGGTTCAGTAAAGGCTTGGAAAAAAAATCATGTTGAAGTTATATCGTCAAAATATTTATGGTTAACAAACATGAAAGCTGAGAAATTCACCTAGATCCTATAAATCGGCCTCTAAATGCCCAAAATGGACTCTAAAAAATGTGATAATGTGCGTACTTATCACCCAACTTCCTATATAGTATTTCATAAAGGTTTCACAAAGAAATAATCCGTAAGACTTATCAAAAAAGTATTTGGCACACCCCTAGCCTACACCCTGGGCGTGACTGGCACCCGAGAACCATTGCTGACCCAAGCAAACCCTTGGCCTGACATACTTACTTAGCAGAAGACTTTAAGCATTATTACAATGAACAAATGCACTTACTCAATTGTTTAATAAAATAACTTATAATTTTTAAAAGTTAACATTTAAATTACCAAAATGGCAACTCAAACTTTAATATATTAAACGATAATGTAAAGACAACTAAACTACTAACTTTCTATTAAGCCTCTAAAACAAGGAGGGATTGTCGGGACAAGGCCCCCGATCATCCTAAAAATTGAAATACAAAAAGCAAAGCAAAAAATAGTCCTCCAAAAAGAAAGGAGACTCACCAACTGACTCTGAGTGTTCAACTGGATCATCGAAGCGCTGGAAGTTGATCCTGGTTACTAGTGTCTGCATGATAAGACGATGCAGGTCAACTAGCATCTGTACATCGAATGTACGAGTATGTGAGTTGAAATGTTGAACACAACATAGGCTTGAAAAAAATCTGAAAGGAACACTTAACTTAGAATTACTCAACTCATGAACAACTTAACTTAATAAAAGCAATAAAACACATTAGTATATAAAAAAATTTATAAAAGATTAGAAATAAACTTGGATCGTTAAAGGAAATGCAATAACAAACTAATTTTACTCATATAATAAATTAATATAGTTTCTGTGGGAGATTCTCTAACCGACAACCATCACTATGAGCCTAAGTGGTGATACAACGTCTTTCCAACGCTGCCAGAACTATCCTATGCTTTTCCGTTATATGGAACGCCTTAACTAAGTTTATCCACTAGTATATGCCAAAAAGCAACTTAAGGAGTCATCTAAAAAGTACGATCATTTACTACCCATGATGACTACATGGTTTATGGAGACTTGAGTTAATATGAACTAAAATCTCCATATCGATGCTCAATACTACTCCCAAAATATACTTAGCTAATTTGTTTTAAAACAAAACTTCTTTCTTTGGTTTGAGATAAATACTCACAACTTTAGCTTAAAAGCTCTTTAGGAAATCAATGTTTTCCTTTCTTTTTCAAATGTGAAAATATTTTTAGAATCTTGGGAATAATTAGTTCCTTTATAAATTTTGGAGATATGAATTAAATTTTTTACTCTTTTCTTAACTTGAAACTTAAGTCTTAATACAAAGTTAAACAAGGTTATGATTCATGTTTCTTGATGATTTCTGGGTGTTTATAATTCATTTATAGTAGTTAGAATGAATGGAAAGTGTTAGTACACTTTAGAAGGACTTAAACAGACTAAATGACGAAAACATTTTGAAAATGACGATTTGAGCACATCCCGGGCGTGCCGCGCCAGTCCCAACTTACTGGGGCTCCAAAGTGGAGAACTTTTTCTGCGCCGCCCCAGCCTGCCTGGTGCTACGGGGGTGCCTCGCGCCAGCTGTTCCTTCAGGCAAAAACTGATGAATTTTTGGTCTTGGTTTCTGATATGATATTGATTAATTCTGATTTCTTTTCTCAAATTCACTTTAGAAATAGATATCGAAGACATATACAAAAAATATAACTCAAATAACTCAAGGAAACACCACTTTAATATTAACAAACTCCCTAATCGCAACTCGTCTTGAAAAACGAAAGCAATTCAAGAACGTGTATCAATAACATTCAAATTCCAATCTTTTTAGAACGAATTCACGCTGAATCATACACGCTTGGCACGTGGGTGATCAAACACAAAGTTATGAAAATCTCACATACCTTATAGGACCAAATCCTTTATGAAACCCGCAATCCATTCCTTTCGAAATGAAGAATCTTTCTTTTCCTTGTTTTCCTTTCTATTCTGTTCTCCTCTCTAGAACCCTAGCGTTAATTTCCAATTGCACAAACTAAACTAATTCGGTTTTTTCCCTTAATTAATTCACTAAAACGAATTAAATAATAGGGTATGAAAAAGATCAAAACACCTTTCAAAAATCCGGATGGACATTTCCTTATTTGAACAACCCAACTTTCGATGGGCATATCTCACTCATACGAACTCAGAATTATGAAGATTCAGCAGCGTTAGAAAGATTATTCCAAGTTCTTTCTTACGATATATGGAACCACACCAAAATCATGTTGATCTAGGATTTTTGGTCCTTTGATGATGACAAAAAACTCAACTTAACAAACTTAATAAATTTCCAGATTTTAATATTCTTTCCAAAAATGGAGATTTCCAACTCTTTAACTTCTTCCTATTTATTTCAATTCGCGAGATGTCATAATATTTCCCCTAGGGATCATTTGTCCTCAAATGAGATTATTCTTACTAGGCTAACGGTGTAATATTAATCATTCAATTTAAATACCCAACAAGCAAATATAACACATGAAGTATATAAATTATATATTACTAAAAAGAGAATTAATACCTTGGAATGAAATTCCTCGGATTCGAAGAGATGTGGATATCTCTTGTTCATATCCTCCTCAGGTTCCCAAGTAGCTTTCTGGACAAATTTGTTCCTCCAAAGGACTTTGACTGATGCTACCTCTTTGATCTAAACTTGTGAACTTAGTGATATATCCTTGATCCCAATATCTTCAGTTGGTATGATTAATGAAGGATTTCCCATGCACTTCTTCAAATTGGAGACGTGAAAAACCGGATGGACCGCTACTAATTCTTGTGGTAGCTCCAACTCATAAGCTACATTACCTACCCTTTTCGATATTCTTTAAGGTCCAATATACCAGGGACTAAGGTTCCCCTTCTTACCAAATCTCACGACACCCATCATGGGTGAAACTTTTATACTCAATAATCTGATTTAAACTCTAAATCTCTTCTCCTAACATCATTGTTGGATTTTTGACCCCTTCTCCACAACTTGATGAACTAAATCTGGTCCTATCAACCCCGCTTCACAAATTTCAAACCATCCAATAGGAGATTTGCATCTTCTCCCATAGAGATCTTCATAATGAGCCATTTAGATGCTAGAGTGGTAACTATTGTTGTAAACAAACTCAATAAGAGGTAGGTGATCATTCCAATCACCTTTGAAGTCAATCACACAAGCCCTCAACATATACTCTAAGGTCTGAAAAAGTGTGCTCTGCTTATCCATAGTCCGAGGATGAAAGGCAATACTTAAGTTCACCTCTGAACCCAAGCCTTTTTTGAATGACTTCCAAAACTGTCCAGCAAAATTGCGCACCTCTTTATGAAATAATGGAGACCGGAACCCCATGAAGTCTTACCACCTCTTGAAGATACAATTTAGCATAATCTTCTGCTGAATGGGTAGTCTTTACCGGTAAAAAGTGGTCTGATTTTATCATTCTATCGACAATTATCAAAATAGAATCATGATACCTGCGGGACCTTGGTAAATCTGTGATGAAGTGCATGTTTATAATCTCCCACTTCTATTCTGGAAGCTTTATATTCTGAGACAAACCACCAGGCCTTTGATGCTCTACTTTAACTTCTTGGCAATTTGGGCATTTAGCAACAAATTCTGCGATTCACTTCTTCATACTACTCCACCAATAAACCTCTCTCAAATCGTGATACATCTTTGTGGAACCTGGATGAATAGAACATCTTGAGCTATGAGCTTCCTCTATGATCCTCTCGTGGAGTTCATCCACCTTTTTTAAAACACAATTTACCTTGATACCTCAATAGAACATATCCCTCTGGTTCAAAAGTCAATACTATTTTCTTATGAAGATTTGACTTTAATTCAACAAAATAGAATCTTGGTCTTGCTTTTCTTTTACTTGTGACACTAATGATGATTCAGCCCCATTAATTACCAATACTCATCCTTCTATAGAATCCATAAGTCAGACTCTTAAGCGTGCGAGTCTATTCACATCTTTCCCTAACTCTCTATTTTCTTCCTCAACATGGGAGATACTACCTATAGGCAACCTACTCAAGGAATCAACAACAACACAAGCCTTACCTGGGGTAAATAATACTCATGTCATAATCCTTGAGTAATTCTAGCCACCTACTTTATCTAAGATTAATCTCTTTCTGAGTAAACCCATACTAAAGACTCTCGTGACTAAATGAATACATCAACATGATAACCATACAAATAATTACGCTATATCTTCAAAGCAAATACTAAGGCAACCAACTCTAAGTCACAGGTTTGGTAGTTCTTCTGATGAACTTTCAAATTTCTGGAGGCATAAGCTGTAACTTTGTCATTCTGCATTAATATGAAACAAAAACCAACTCTAGATGCATTACAATACACCGTAAAACCTTGAGTACCTTCTGGTAGTGTCAATACTGGGGTAGTAGTCAACCTCTTTCTCAATTCCAGAAAGTTTTTCTCACAATCTTTAGACCATTAAAACTTCATTGTTTTCTGAGTTAACTTTGTCAAGAGGGATGAAATAGATGATAAACCCTCTACGAATCTTCTATAATATCTAGTCAAGTCCAAGAAACTCTTAATATAAGTAGGAGATGTGGGTCTAGGTCAATTCTACACTGCCTCTATCTTTTGGGTATCAACTCGAATTCCATGATCGGAAAATATGTGGCCCAAGATAACCACAGACTCAAGACAAAACTCACATTTAGAGAACTTAGCATATAAATCCTTATCTTTCAATGACTAAAGAACTATTCTGAGATGGCTAGCATGATCTTCCTTATTCTTCGAATAGATTAGAATGTCATCAATAAAAATGATAACAAACATATCTATATAAGTCTTAAATACTCTATTTATAAGGTCCATTAACGTTGCAGGTGCATTGGTTAATCTGAACGACATAACACAAAACTCATAATGACCAGAACGGGTCCTGAATGCTGTCTTGGGAATATCACACTCCCTTAATTTCAACTGATGGAAGCCAAATTTGAGGTCTATCAATTCTATAAAGAGGGTAATTGTTCTTGATGGTAACCTTGTTCAACTGACTGTAATCTATACACATCCTAACAGAACCATCTTTCTTTCTCACAAATAAATTGGAGCGCCCCAAGGTGAGAGACTTGGTCGAATAAACCCCTTATCAATGAGATCTTTAAACTTTTATTTTATCTCTTTAAAATTTATTGGTGCCATTCTATATGGCGGAATGGAAATAGGATGAGTATTGGAAAGAATGTCTATGCCGAAGTCTATTTCTCTCTTAGGAGGGGCTCTAGGTAATTGATGTGGAAATACTTCCGTAAACTCTTTTACTAATGGAACTGACTGAATTGGAGGTATCTCAAAACAAGAGTCTTTAACTTGGATTAAGTTATAGACACAACCCTTAGAAACTAAATTTATTGCCGTAAGGTACCAAATAAAATGATCCTTAAGCACTTTTGAACTAGTTTTCCACTCTAAGATGGGCTTATTAGGAACTCGGAACTTAACAACTCGAGTTACAATCAATGGTCACACAACAGGCATGAAGCTAGTGCATACCAAGAATGACATCAAAATCTACCATGTCTAGTTCAACTAAATCAGCCATGGTGTCCTTGTGATTGATTGAAAAGACACAATCACGATATACTCTCTCAGCTACAATAGACTCCCCAACTAAATCAATGTTGTGAATTCAGACTATTATGCTCACCTTTTTTTGTGGGTGTAGGTGCACTCGTAGATGATGGAGTTAGTTCCTTTTTCATTTTCTAAAAGGACGAACAATTCACATTACTTTTCTACAGCCCGAACTCATTCCCTGTCTTTGCCTTCTTGTTTCTAAACTCCTCCCTATCCCGCAATTTCTCTTCATCAACCTGCTGTACATATACCATTAACCTCAATATTTCCATGTCCCCAATTAGCATTGCTTCCCTGCCCTTTTTGCTAGATAGACGAGACAACCCAACAACAAACAGACTCATCCTACTCGTCATATCAACAACCATCTCCGAAGCATAACAAGATAGTTGGGTGAACATCAACCCATACTCATGAACACTAAGTAAATCTTACTTAACAGTGATAAACTCTCATACCTTGGCCTCTTTCAGTTCTCAGGGAAAGAAACGCCCCAAGAAGGCCTCTTCAAAACAAGCCCAACTCGTAGGTGGTGCATCCTCAGTTCGGTTATTCTTCTATTGATCCACCAAAATCCTAGCGACAACCTTCATTTGGTATGCAGATAGCTCCATCCTCTCAGTATCAACAATGTTCATGACATCAAGTACCATTTGCAGCTCCCCGATAAAGTTCTCTTGATCCTCAGTAGTCCTTGAACCAGTGAAGCTTGCAGGTTCATCCTCAAGAATTTGCGGATCCTCGAAGTGTCAGCCTCTTTTTGTTGGGCTCCTATTTGCTCCTCAACCTGGTTATTCAAAGCTTGACTTAGCATCATTATCACTTCCCTGAATTCAACATTGGTAACTTCTCCTTGGGGTTGCACTTCGGGTGCATTGGGTACCCCCTTTTCCTCAATATTACGCCTAGTAAGAAGAACTTTGACAACTCTTCCTTGAGGCATGATTATCTCAAAACAGGTGCAAGCACAAATTAGAATGAAACTTTTTAGAGATCAAACTCTAACACATGAAATGAGTGTGAAAGAAAAGATAAATTTTCCTAACTGTTGTAGTCTCTTAATCATAGATGTGGTATGCTTCACAAAGATAACTAGAACTATATTGACACGGCTTTATAGACTCCCTAGGACACTTGAACTCTGTGCTCTGATACCAAGTTTGTCACACCTCGAGCCTACCCCTGGCGAAATTGGTACTCGAGAACCATTGATGGCCCCAAGAGAGCCCTTATCTTGGCTTACGTACTCAACGGAAGACTCTAAGCATTATTACAATGATCAAATGCACTTACTCAATTGTTTAATAAAAGAACTTAGAATGTTTAAAAGTCAATATTCAACTTAGCCAAAATGTCAACTGAAGACTTAACATATGAAATGAAAGGACGAAATAAGCAACTAACTACCTATGATTCCTATACAACAAGGAGGGATATCGAGATAAAAACGCCGATCATCCTAACAACTGAAATACCAAAAGCAAAGTAAAAAAGGAGTCCTCTGGAAATCACAGAGACTCTCCAACTAACTCTGAGTGCTCAACTTGATAAATAAGGTGCTGGATAGTGATCCTGGTTACGTGTGTCTATATCATAAGACGATGCAACCCAACTGGCATCAATCAATCAAATGTACGAGTATGCGAGTTGGAATGCTAAACACAACATAGGCTTGAAAATAATTTGAAAGGAACACTTACCTTGGTTTTACTCAACTCATGAACAACTTCACTCAATATAAAACAATAAAACACATCCAGTATATAGAAAGCTATATAAAACATTAGAAAGCAACTTAGTTTGTTAAAGAAAATGCAATAACAAACTCAACTTTACTCATATAATAAAGTAATAAAGTTTCTGTGGGAAATTCTCTAACCGACAACCACCATTATGAGACTAAGTAGTGATACAACGTCTTGCCTACGCTGCTAGAACTGTCATGTACGTTGCCGCCTTATTGAACTCCTTAACTAAGTGGATCCACTAGTGTATGCTAAAAAGCAACTTAAGGAGTCATCTAAAATGTATGATCCTTTACTACCCATGATTGCTACATGGTTTATGGAGACTTGAGTTAATATGAACTCGCATCCCCATATCAGTGCTCAATACTACTCCCAAAATATACTTAGCTCATTTGTTTTAAAACAAAACTTCTTTCTTTGGTCTGAGATAATTACTCAAAACTTTAGCTTAAAATCTCTCTTGGAAATCGGTGTTTCCCTTTCTGGTTCGAATCTGAAAACATTTTTTTAACTCTTTGGAATACTTAGTTCCCTTATAACATTTGGAGAAATGAACTCAGCTCTTTACTATTTTTATAACTTGATACTTAAGTCATAAAACAAACTTAAAATGTTTGTGAAAGACTTCAGCAAAAGACTCTAAGAACTTCCTAGACTTGACTCCTAGCTTTCCTTGAATTTGAATTTATGGATTCAAAGTTATGATTCATGTTTCTGGATGATTTTTATATGTTTAGATGTCATTTAGAGTAGTTTGAATCAATGGAAAGTGTTGGTACATTTTAGAAGGACTTACACTGACTAAATGACGAAATTTTGATGAAAAACGACGATTTGAGCGGATCCTAGGTGCGCTGTGCCAGTACTTACTCACCGGGGATCCAAACTGGTGCATTACTGGTGTACTTCTCCAACCTACCTAGTGCTATGGTGGCGCATCGCGCCAACTGTTCCTTAAGGAAAAAACAGATAAACTTTTGGTCTCGTTTTCATATCTTAAATTAATCAATTCCGATAACTTTTCTCAAGTTCACTTTAGAATAAGATACCACAACATATACACAAAATCTAACTCAAATAACTCAAGGAAACGACACTTTAATATAAGGAAAATCCTTAATCTCAACTCGTATTCAAGAACGAAAGCAATTCAAGAATGACTATAAAAAACATTCAAATTCCAATCTTTTAAGAAGAAATTCACGCTGAATCAAACATGTTTGGCACGTGGGTGAACAAACCCAACTTTATGAAAGTCTCACATACTTTGTGGGATCGAATCCTTGATGAAACCCGCAATCAATTTCTTTCAAAATGACGAATCTTGCTTTTCCTCTTTTCATTTTTCTTGCGTTCCCCTCTCTAGAACCTTAGATTTAATTTTTGGGTTTTAAAGGTATGAACAGGAAATGAAGCACTCTGACTTTCCTGAAGGGTTGTGACTATGTTGAAGGGTTGTGACCTTTATGAAAGGTTCTGTCCTTTCTAAAGTGTTATGACCGTTTGAATGGTTGTGCCTTTTCCAAAGTGTTGTGACCTTTTTGAAAGGTTGTCTTCTTTCCAAAGAGTTGTAACTGTTACCATTTGTTGGCTATAAATTGAGAGACTTCTATCATTTTTATGCATCGAATTCGTCCCTTCTCTTGTATACATTTCTTACTTAACAAAATCGATCGATCGTGTCTGTGTGTGATTAGTTGATGTTATTTTGAGTTCGCTGAAATTATTGAAGTTAGAGGAACCACTACTTCTTTAATGGTTAATCCACCTTATATTATTGGAGGAATTAATTTTCAACCTCGGGTACTTGAGAGGATTAAATTTCTTAAGGACACACAATGCGTTCTGTGGACTCAGATAGTTCTTTGTGTTTTTCTCTTGATCTATTATTTATGGTCTGCTTATCTGAATGCACAAGACAACAATCTTAAGAAATTTAAATATTGATGGTATTTTCTGTGCTAAGGAAACTACATTTATTTTCTGTGTTATTTTTGGGGGAAAAACAGAAATAAATAAAAGAATTATTTTATTACATCATAAAAGAGATTTGGGATGAATCAATAATAAAAAGGTTTCCTGTGTACTCTTTAAACTAAATACCACCAATTTTTCTATTACATTCTCACATCAACGTTGCTAAACAAAACACCGAATTCTGGAGAAATAATGCATTAATCTTCTACTTTCATAATCTGTTTCTCTCAATCAGTAGAATACAAGAAATACCAATAGTAAAATAATTTCCTTAAGATTGTTGTTCACCTTGTATTCCTAAGATAGTTAAAAGAAAGCTTTGAAGAACTTGGTAAGAAACAACAAAGATTAAAGAGTTTTCAAACTAGAAAATTAAAACTTGTAGAGAAAATAAAATCAGAAACAGATTAGAAACAATATAAAAATAATTTTTCTCAAAGAAAGAAATTCGAGCGCACCAAATTCATAGTGTCCCCTTAAGAAAATTATTACAGGTTAATGTAATATATCCTTCCATGATAGAACGATCTTACTCACCAGTGTATCATTAACTGAATTCACGGTGTCAGTAAACCATTTAACGATAATAGAGTACACTTAGAATATTAGATTTAGCAGTAGCAAAATAAGTCCAAACAAATTCTCTCTTAAAATGAGAGGAAAACCCTCAATTTATAGAAAACAAAGGTGTAACGTCTCGCAACTATAAAGGAGTTAAAATCTGGAAATACTTTTCGGAAGTATAGTGAAATCTAGAAAATTTGTCTATGTTAGGAAACTGAGTTTTGATCATTTTCAAACAAAAATAATTCCTAGCTCAGAATGATTTAGGAGTAGTTCCAGATATTGTTTGAAATCCCTTGGAATGATCTTTCAAACTTCACCAAGTTTGTGCGGTTCCGAGTTCGAATGAGTGAGTTATGCCCTTTGGAAGTTGGGTTGCAGGATTAAAAAGTGCCCAGTTACGGGATTTTAAAGGTCATTTTAGTCTTTTCACTACCCTATTAATTTAATACATTTTTAGGAGTTTATTAAGAGTCAAGACTGAATTTAGTCAGTGTTAAAAGTTGGGAATTTTCATGCTAGCGCTAAGGATAACGGAGAAGAGAAGAGAAGAAGAAAGAAGGCAAGATTCGCCATAATCGTCAATTAACTTGTGGATTTTATGGGGGGTGATCTCTAAAAAGGTATGTGGGTCTATATCAACGTTGGGTTTGCTCACCCACGTGCCAAGCATGTTTTATTCAGCGTGTTTTCATTCAAAAAGATTGGATTTTTAATGTTCTTGAATGTGGTTTCTTGAATTTCTTTCATTTCTGAACATGAGTTGATATTTAGAAGTTCATTAATGATTTAAGTGTTGTTCTTGAATGCATTGGGTTAGAGCCTTGTCTATATGATGTGGGTACCTGAAATCTAAGTGAATTTGAGAGAAGAAATAAAGAAAGAACGATTTAAGGTTGGAAAACGAGTTGAGAAATTTGTGAGGTGTAACCTGGGAAAAGCAACGCACGGCGCGCCCCATCTGCACAAAGGGCCTGGGGTAGTGCGCCTGCAATGCGCCATGATGAGGACTCTTAACTTGGGTCTTGGCGAGGTGCGCCCCAGACGCGCCCGGATTGGCGTTTTTTCCCATGTATTCATAATTGACTTCGAATAAGCCTTTCTAAAGTGTTTTCACACTTCTTAATGATTCTAACTACTCTATATAACTTCTAATCATAAATCATCCAGACACATGAATTAAAACTTTTAATCCATAACTTCAAATTCAAGGAAGGTTTAGAGCCAAGTCTAGAAAGTTCTTAGAGTCCTTTCAACAAGTCTTTTACAAATAATTTCTAAAATTTGTTTTAAGACTAAAATATAAGGTTGAGTAAAGACTAAATAAAAGAAGGAGAAGTTCATTTCAAGTTTTATAAGTCTTTTAAAAATATTTTCATGTCGTTTTAAGACTTAAGTTTGAGTTTAGTTTAGAGTAAGGTGAAGTCTTTCTTCAAAACAATATAGGGGGACTATGTATTCACAAACAAGTATAAAAAATCTTTTCACACTTAAAAAGAAGGAAAACTGAGATTTCCAAAGAGCCTTCAGGCTAGTTTTCAGTTAAAGTGTAATAGCTTTCTAAATGAAGCAAAAAGGAAAATTGTGATTTATATGATACCCCTTGAGCTATGTTTTTGAGCACTAATTTCAAATCACACAAGAAGTATGCTTTTTAAAACATAACAGACAATATATTTTGGGAGTAGTATTGAGCACTGATAAGGGAAAGAGTTCAGACAACTCACAGTGCCCATAAAATCATGTAGCCACCATGGGTTGAAAAGAGTCATACTTTTAGATGAACCATTTCCACAGTAAACTAATGGATCCATTAGCCAATTTATTTCTATACCTTTGGCCGGGTATAGGATGCACTTGTAGCGTGAGGTAGATCGTTGTATCATCACTATAGCTCTTAAGTGATGGTTGTCGGTTAGAGAAACTCCTATAGAAGTTAAATGTATTTATATATATGCATCAGTTTATTTGTATTTTTACATACATCTAAGAGTTAATTGTATCCTTGTATACATTCAGAGTTCACATCATGTTTTCAAACAACTTTTCTTTATATTGCACTTGCTTTTGAATTGATTTATATTAAACTGAGTCAGTTATATTTGAGTTATATTATTCATGAGTTTAGAAGAGCCAAGGTAAGTCCTCCTTCTTACTCTTTTCAGTCTTAAGTTCTTTTAGCATTTCAATTCGCATAGTCATTCATTCAATGTACCAATTCCAGTTGGCCTGCATCGTATCATAATGCAGAGAAAAGGTAACGAAGATCGGCATCCAGCGCACCGTTGATCCAGTTGAGCCATCCAGAGTTAGTTTGTGAGCCTCCCCACATTCCGGAGGAGATATTTTATTGATTTCTTGTTAGTTTATTAGGATGTTGTAAGGTTTGTCCCAACATCCATCTCAGTCATTTTTAGATGCTTCATAGACATTTAGTAGTTCAGTTGTATTTACATTATCATTCTTATGTTAAAGACTTGGCTCGCCATTTTTGCAAACTTGAATGTTTAAATCTTTAAAACATTCTGGTTATCTTATTCTCCAAATTAGTTCAGTCCTTGGATCATTAAGGTATTTATTGTTGTCTCTCACTAAATTAAGTAAGCTAGTCCAAGGGTCCACTCGAAGCCAGCATGGGTCATTGAGGGTCGGCCACGCCCAAAGTGTAGGATCGGGGCGTCACAAACTTGGTATCAGAGCAAAGAGTTAAAGAGTCCTAGGGAGTCTATGAAGTCGTGTCTGTAGAGTCCTAGTAATCGGTTTGAAGCGCACCACAACTATAGCTAGGAGGCTGCAAAATATATGAAATTCTTCACTTCTTTCATATTACTTTCGTGCATTAGAGTTTATCTCTTATTTTTGTTAGAGCGTGTTTTCAGATAACCATGCCTCCACAAAGAGCAGCAAGAGGTTTTCCAATTAGAAGGAACGTTGAGGAACAATGGGTACACAATGCACCTGAAGTGCAACCTTAGGGAGAAGTCACTAATGCCGAATTCAGAGAGGCAATTAGGATGCTCAGTCAGGCTGTGGCGAATTAGGTTGGTCAGCAAAGAGGATTTCGACAGGAAGGGGCCGACACTTCAAGGATTCGTGAGTTCTTGAGGATGAATCCCCCAAGTTTCACTAGTTTGAGAACTACTTTGGATATAGAGAACTTCACTAAGAAACTGAAAAACGTGTTCGAAGTGATGCATGTTGCTGAACGGAGAGAGTTGAACTAGTTGTTTGTCAACTCAAAGGTATTGCTAGAACTTGGTTCGATTAGTGGAAAGAGGGCAGAGATTAAGATGCACCACCTGCGAGTTGGGCTTGCTTTGAGGAGGCCTTCTTGGGATTTTTTTCCCCCGAGAACTAAAAGAGTCCAAGGTACGTTAATTCCTCATACTTAAGAAGGATTCTCTCAGTGTTCATGAGTATGGGTTGAAGTTCACCTAAGTATCTCGTTATGCTTTGGAAAGGACATGAGGAGTAGGATGAGTTTGTTTATTGCTGGATTGGACCGTTCTTCAAGCAAAGAGGGATGGGAAGAAATGTTTATTGGGGACATGGACATTTTTAGGTTGATTATCTATGTCCATCATGTAGAGGAGGAAAATCTAAAGGACAGAGAGGAGTTCTAGAACAAAAGATCTAAGACAAGAAATGTGTCCGGCAAATGAAGAGTAATGGCAACCGATCATGTTTCAACAGAATCAGAAGGGTCTTGCTCCATCATCTACTAGTGCACATGCACCTAAGAACAAGAGTGAGTACTATGGACAGAATTCCAGAGTTAAACCTACATATTCAAAGGGTAGTGTGGCGCAATAGTGTAGTACGCCTCCTGCCTGCTCGAAGTGTGGTAGAAACCCCTTCGGTGTTTGTTGTGAGGGCTCCACTAGTTGTTTCAAGTGGGGTCAGACTGTTAATTTCATGAGAGAGTGTCCAAAGAATAAGCAGGGAAGTGGTAATGGGGGTAATAGAGCCTAGTCTTAATCATTTGCTCCACCATATAGGGTTGCACCTAAAGGAGCTACTTCGGGTACTGGCGGGGAAACAAACCGCTTGTATGCTCTCAACAATTGCCTAGAGCATGAGAATTCGCCAGATGTTATCACTGGTATGATTTATGTCTTTGACTTTACTGCATTACTAAACCAAGAGCTAGTTTATCTTTTGAAACTCCATATGATGCCACGAACTTTGATATTATTCCTCAGCATCTTAGTGAACCATTTAGTGTTTCTACACCAGTTGGTAAGTCCATTCTATCACAGAGAGTCTATCGTGATTGTCCCTCTTTCGTCAATCACAAGAGTACCGTGGCTGATTTAATTGAGTTAGACATGGTAGACTTTGATGTCATTCTTGGTATGGATTGACTTCATGCCTATTATGCCTCAGTTGATTGTAGAACTCGAGTAGTACAGTTTCAGTTTCCATATGAGCCAGTCTTAGAGTGGAAAAGCAGTTCAACAGTGCGTAAGGGTCGTTTCATTTCATACCTTAAGGCGAGGAAGTTAGTTTCTAAGAGGTGTGTCTATCACTTAGTCCGAGTTAATAACTCTAGTGTTAAGATACCTCATATTCAGTCAGTTCTAGCAGTAAAAGAGTTTCCAAAAGTCTTTCCAGATGATCTTCTAGGAGTCCCCCGAGAGGGAGATAGACTTCGGTATAGATATCTTCCTCATACTCGTCCTATCTCTATTCCGCCATATAGAATGACACCAGCATAGTTGAAAGATTTTAAATAATAGTTGAGAGATCTGTTCGATAAGGGTTTCATTTGACCACGTGTCTCACCTTGGGGCGCTCTAGTCTTGTTTGTGAGAAAGAAAGATTGTTCCCTTAGGATGTGTATAGATTACCATCAATTGAAAAATGTTACCATGAAGAATAAATATCATCTTCCAAGGATTGATAATTTTTTCGACCAGCTTTAGGATGCTTCTTTCTTCTCTAAAATTGATCTCACATCAGGTTACCATAAGTTGAAAGTTAAGGAATGTGATATTCATAAGAAATATTTTAGAACCAGATATGGGCATTATGAGGTTTTGGTCATGTATTTTGGGTCGACAAATGCGCGTGCAACAGTCATGGATCTTATATACAGAGTGTTCAAACCTTATATAGATATGTTTGTTATCGTCTTCATTAATGACATACTAATCTATTCAAGGAATGAAGAAGATCATGCAAGTCAACTCAGTATAGGCCTCCAGACTTAGAAGGATAGAGAGTTGTATGCCAAGTTCTCTAAGTGTGAGTTTTGTCTTGAGTCTGTGGCCTTCTTGGGTCACATAGTTTCCGGTGATAGTATTAGAGTGGATACCCATAAAGGTAGTAAAAAATTAGCTAGACCCATATCTCCAACTAATATTAGGAGTTTCTTGGGTTTAGCTATCTATTGTAGAAGGTTTGTAGTGGGGTTGCCATCTATTTTGTCCCCTTTGACAAAGTTGACTCAGATGACAATTAAGTTTCAATAGTCTGAAGCACGTGAGAAGAGTTTTCAGGAGTTGAAGTAGAGGTTAACTACTGCCCCAATTTTGACTTTATCGGAAGATACCCAAAGTTTTGTGGTGTACTTTGATGCATCAACAGTTTTCTTGGGTTGTGTTCTAATGGAGAACGACAAAGTTATAGCTTATGACTCCAGACAATTGAAAGTTCATGAGAAGAATTATCCAACCCATGAATCAGAGATGGCTATTGTGTTGTTCGCCTTGAAGATATGGCGTCACTATTTGTATGGTGTTCATGTTGATTTCTTCACTGATCACAAGAGCTTACAATATGTGTTCATTTAGATAGAGCTTAATCTTAGACAAAGGAGGTGATCACAATTGCTCAAATATTATGACATGAGTATTCTTTACCACCCAAGTAAGGCTAATGTTGTTGCTGATACCTTAAGCAGGTTGTCGATGGATAGTACCGCCCATCTTGAGGAAGAAAAGAAAGAACTAGCAAAAGATGTGCATAGGATTGAACGCTTAGGAATCCAACTCATGGAAACGAGACAAGGAAGAATAGTGGTGAAAAATGGGGTTGAGTCATCATTAGTGTAAGAAGTGAAAGAGAAGCAAGACCAAGATCCCATTTTGCTTGAGTTGAAGGCGAATGTTCAAAAGTAAAGAGTATTAGCTTTTGAACAAGGGGGAGATGGTGTTTTGAGATATCAAGGTAGACTGTGTGTACCAATAGTGGATATACTCGAAGATAGGATTATGGAAGAAGTTCCGGAATCCAGATATTCCATTCATCTGGGTTCCACAAAGATATACCGCGATTTGAGAGAAGTATATTGGTTGAATGGTATGAAGAAGAGCATCGTTGAATTTGTTTCCAAGTGCCTGAACTGCCAACAAGTTAAAGTAGAACACCAAAGGCTTGGAGGTTTGGATCAGAATATAGAACTTCCGATGTGAAAGTGGGAGATCATCAAAATGCATTTCATCACAGGTTTACCCAGACCTCGCAAGCAACATGATTCTATTTGAGTGATTGTTGATAGAATGACAAAAGCATGCCACTTGTTGCCGGTAAACACGAATCATTTGGCAGAGGATTAAGCAAAATTGTACATTCAAGAGGTGGTAAGAATTCATTGAGTTTCGATCTCCATTATTTCATATAGAGGTGCACAATTTACTGCACATTTCTGGAAATCCTTTCAGAAAGGTTTGGGTTCAAAGGTGAACTTAAGTACTGCCTTTCATCCTCAGACTTACGGTCAAGAAGATCATACAATTTAGACATTAGAATATATGTTGAGGGAATGCGTGATCGATTTCAAAGGGAGTTGGAATGATCACCTACCTCTCAATGAGTTTGCTTACAACAACAGTTACCACTCTAGCATCTCAATGTCTCCTTATGAAGTTCTTTATGGGAGAAGATGCAGATCTCCTATTGGATGGTTTGAAGTTGGTGAAGTAGGGTTAATGGGACCAAATTTAGTTCACCAAGTTGTGGAGAAGATGAAGGTGATTACACAAAGATTTAAAACGACACATAGTCATTAAAAATCCTACATTGATGTTAGGAGAGGACATTAGGGTTCGAAGTAGATGATTGGGTGTATCTAAAATCTGCACCGTGAAAGGTGTTATGAGGTTTGGTAAGAAGGTGAAACTCAGTACCCGGTATATTGTACATTATCACATAGCAAAGAGGATTGACAACGTAGCTTATGATTTAGAGATAATCCAAGAGTTAGCGGCAATTCATCCGGTGCTTCATATCTCTATGTTAAAGTAGTGCATGGTAGATCCTCCATTGATCATTCCAACTGAAAATATTGGGATCAAGGATAGTCTATCTTATGAAGAGCCTCCGGTTGAGATCTTAGATCGCCAAGTTCGCAAGTTGAGAACAAAAGAGGTAGCATCAGTCAAGGTCCTTTGGATGAAACAATTTGTTGAAGAAGCTACTTGGGAAGATGAAGAGGACATGAAGAAGAGATTTCCACATCTCTTTGAATCCGGAGAAAATACAGACCAAGTTACTAGTTTTCTTCTTTGTACTCTTTAAGTTATGAGTAAGCATGCTATTATTGCACTTGCTTGTTGGGTGTTTGAACTTAATGTTACTACCCTTAGTCTAGTAGGAAATATCTTCGTTCGAGGACAAATTTTCCCAAGGGGAGATATTTTAACATTTCGCAACAAGAAAGAACTTGAAAGGAGTTAAAAATATGGAAATACTTGTTTTTGGAAAGTATAAGGAAATCTAGAAAATTTGTCTAAGTTAGGAAAGTGAGTTTTGGTCATATTCAAAAGACCATAACTCCTAGAGCAGTATGAGTTAGAAGTAGTTCCAAATATGGTTAGAAATACCTTGGAATGATCTTTCCAACGTCGCCGAGTTTGCGTGATTCCGAGTTCGGAAGAGTGAGTTATGCACTATGGAAGTTGGGTTGTTGGATTAAGGAAGTGCCCAATTCGGGGAATTTAAAGGGTTTTTTAGTCTTTTCACTACCACATAAATTTAATTCGTGTTTAAGAGCTTAGTTAGGGTCAAGACTAAATTTAGTCAGTTTTAGAAGTTGGGAATTTTCATGCTAGGGCTAAGGAGAAAGGAGAAGAGAATAGAAGAATAAAGAGGGCAAGATTCGCCATGATTGTCGAATTAACTTGTGGATTTCGTCGGGTTGATCCCTAAAAAGGTATATGGGTCTATATCAACATTGGGTTCATTCGCCCACGTGCCAAGCATGTTTGATTAAACGTGTTTTCATTCCAAAAGATTGGATTTTGAATATTCTTGAATGTGGTTTGTTGAATTGCTTTCGTTCTTGAACATGAGTTGAGATTTAGGATTTCATTGATGATTTAAGTGTTTTTATTGAATTCATTAGGTTAGATCCTTGTATATATGATGTGGGTACTAGAAATAGAAGTGAATTTGAGAGAAGAAATCAAAAAAGAAAGATTTAAGGTTAGAAAATGAGTTGAGAAATTCTTCCGGCATCACCTTGGCAAAGCTAAGCGCGTCGCGCCGCATGTGCGCCAGAGGGACTAGGGAGGAGCGCCTTCATCATGACGGGATAAGTCCTCTGAACTTAGGGCCTGGCACGGTGCGCCAAGGACGCGCCCGAATCGGCTTTTTTACCTACTTTTTGTAAGTTAGTATGATTAAGCCTTTTTAAAGTGTTTTAACACTTCCTAATGATTCTAGCTGCTCTAAATGACTTCTAATCATATAGAAATAATCTAGAAACATGATTTACAACCTTGAATCCATAACTTCAAATTCAAGAAATGTTTAGAGCCAAGTCAAGAAAGTTCTTAGAGTCCTTTCAAGAAGTCTTTTACAAGTACTTTCTAAACTTTGTTTATTGACTTATAGATCAAGTTGAATAAATATTAAAGATAAGAAGGAGAAGTTCAGTTAAAGTTTTATAAGTCTTTCAAAAATGTTTTAATGTTGTTTTAAGACATAAGTTTGAGTTCAGTTGAGAGTAAGGTGCAGTCTTTTCTTCAAAACAGTATAAGGGGATAAGTTTTCCCAAAGAAGTATAAAAAAATGTTTTCACATTTAAAAAGAAGGGAAACTTAGATTTCCAAAGATCCTTAAGGCTAGTATCCAGTTAAAGAGTAATAGCTTTCTAAATGAAGCAAGCGTGTAAACTAAGATTTCAAAGATACGGTTGAGCTAAGTTTTTGAGTACTTATATCAAATCAGAGAAGAACTATGCTTTTTAAAACATAAGAACAAGTATATTTTTAGAGTAGTATTGAGCACCGATATGGGGAGATTATAGACAACTCACAGCCCCCATAAAAGCATGTAGCCACCATGGATAGAAAAGGGTCATACTTTATAGAAGAAACCTTTTCAAAGTAGACTAGTGAATCCATGAGGTAGTTCAGGTCTTGTACCTTTGGCCGGGTATAAGATGCGCTGGCAGCATGAGGTAGATCGATGTATCATCACTATAGCTCTTAAATGATGGTTGTCGATTAGAGAAACTCCCACAGAAGTTAAATGTATATGTATATATACATTAGTTTATTCGTATATTTACATATATATCATAGTTAATTGTATTCTTGTTTACTTTCAAAGTTTATAACATGTTTTCAATCTCCTTTTCTTTATATTGTACTAGTTTTTAAATTTCTTTATATTGAAATGAGTCATTTATATTGGAGTTACATTATTCATGAGTTGATCAAAGCCAAGGTATGTGTTCCTTCTTTCTCTTTTCAAGATTAATTTGTTTTAGCATTCCAACTCGCATACTCGTACAATCAATGCACTGATGCCAATGTCCTTCATCATATCATGATACAGACGCAGGTAACGAGGATCCGCATCCTGCTCACCGTTGATCCAGTTGAGCCATCCAGAGTCAATTGATGAGCTTCCATATATTCTGGAGGGCGTCTTTTATTGCTTTATAGTTAGTTCCTTAGGATGTTGTGGAGTTTGTTCAAACATCCATCTCAGTCATTTTTAGAGGCTTCATAGACATTTAGTAGTTCAGTTTTGTTTACATTATTATTCTTATGTTAAAGACTTGGGTTTCCATTTTGATCAAGTTGAATGTTTAAATCTTTAAAATATCCACTTATCTTATTATTCAGTTTAGTCTAGTCCTTGGATCATTAAGGTACGTATTGATTGTTTTCTTTCGCTGAGTTTAAGTAAGTTAGGCCAAGGGTCCGATCGAGGCAAATAATGGTCATTGAGTGACGGTGACGCCCAGGGTGTAGGCTCGGGGCATGACAAAAGAGTAGTGTGAAAAGGTTCTTATTGTGCCTTACCAGAAAGGTCACAAACCTTTGAAATAGTCACAATATTTCGAAAAGGTCACCGCCTTTCATAAACGTCACAACTTTTCATAAAAGTCACAACTCCGCGGCGTTAGAAAGATTATTCCATGATCTTTTCTACGATATCTAGAACCATACTTAACTCATCCTGAGCTAGGAGTTATGGTCATTTGAAGTTGACCAAAAACACAACTTAACATACTTACCAAATTTTGGGATTTTTATATTCTTTCCTAAAATGACAATTTCCAATTCTTTAACTTTTTCCTAGTGATTTCTATTTGCGAGATGTTACAATATTTATGCCCTAACACATACGAAAACTGAGGAAATGGTCTAATTATTGTAAATTTTCCCTTAAATGCCAAAATGGACTCTAGAAATAGTGAGACTACACTTACTACTCCACCAACTCCCTATGTAGGGTTCCATAAAGGATTCACAAAAAAATCGTTCATAAGACATATCACCAAAATAGTCATGGGCTAATTCACATGATAAACTAAGAAAAATCTCCTAATTTATGTAAATTTCCCCCTAAATGTGCAAGATGAACTCTAAAACTAATGAGACCTTACGTATACTCTACATATTCCTTTAGACTGCCACATAAAGTTTTTTCTAAGAAATAATCAAGAAGTCATATCACAAAAATATTCATTGGATAAATCATACGAAAAGCTGGAAAAATAATCACCTTATTCTTGTAAAATTGCCCCTAAATGTCGAAAATGAAATCTAAGAATTGTGAGACTATATGTACAACTCCCACAACTTCCTATGAAGAGTTCCATAATGTTTTTGCAAAGACATCTTCTGGTAATCCTATCACCAAAATATTAATGGCTATCACAAAAAATTGAGAAAATTACCTAATTCCTATAAATTGGCCTATAAAAGGCCAAAACAGACTCTAAAACTTGATATACATTACCAACTGGTCCCGTAACATCCTACAAAGGATTCTGTAAAGTTTTCGTAAAGAAATCATGCGAAAGTCATATCACCAAAATATTCATTTCCTAACACGTGAAAATTTTATAAAATATGATAATTCCATTTAATTGGTCCCCAAATTGGACACTAAAAACCATGCTACTGTACTTATTACTTACCCAACTCCCTACGGAGGATTTTGTTAAAGTTTTTACCTTCAAGTTGATATTCATACTTCAATTTCTCATAAATTACCAATATAAATGTTTCATTATTTTGTACTTTTAAAATATATATTGGTATTGGGCGCTTATTTGGACATGCGGTGCAAGACTTTGTTTGGTTACATACTTTCTGTTATTGCTTTATCAATTATATAGAGGTTCTTTTTCATCTTATACATAATTAACTTGTTAAATTTGTAAAAATATTCCATTAAGACATTCAATCTAAGTCATGTTTCAATTGAACACGCCTAATTTGAATATTTAATTAGAATGTTCTTACTTGGTTACACAATTGGTATCAAGCCTTTTATTTACCAAAAAATAATTTTGGGCTAACACACACCAAAAATTAAACAAATTGCTTAATTTCTTGTAAATTAGGCCCTAAATGTCCAAAATATACTCTAAAATTTGTGAGACAATATGTATTGCTCCACCAAAACATTACAAAGAGTTGCGTAAAGGTTTCATAAAGAAATGGCACGAAGCAATATCACCAAAATATCAATGGGCTAACACACATGAAAACCTGGGAAAATAGCCTAATTCTATTAAATTAGCCCCTAAATGCCCAATAGACTCTGAAAATTATGACATTATACGTATTGTTCCCCAACTCCCTACAGAGGGTTCTGTTAAGGTGTCGCAAAGAAATCGTTCGGAAGCCATATCTCAAAAATATTTGTGGGCTAAAACACAAAAAAACTAAAACAATCATTTGATTCCTATAACTGGCCTCCAAAATGTCCAAAATGGAATTTAAAATGTGAGACTCTAATTATTCCTCTCCCAATTCCCTATGGAGAGTTCCGTAAAGGTTTTTGAAAAGTACTTGTCTGAAAATCATATCACCAAAATATTCATGGTCTAACACACATGAAAAACTAGTAATTTTCTTAATTCCTCTAGATTTTTCCGTAAATGCCCAAAATTTACTATAAAAATTATTAGACTATACGTATTGCTCCTCCAACTCTCTATTGAGGGTTTCGTTCATAAATCCTCCAGAGGACATACACAAAAATAATCATGGGCGAACACACAAAAAAGTAAGAAATCGGCCTAATTTCTATAATATGTCTCCTAAATATTCAAAATAGATTTAACATATATAATACTATACGTACTACTCCCCCAACTCCCTATGGAGATTTCGTTAAATGTTTTTCAAGGAAATTGTCCATAAGTCATATCACCAAAATATTAAGGTCTAACACACACATAAAATTGAGCAAATCACTTTATTCCTGTAAATTTGCCTCAAATACGAAAAATGGACTCTAGAAATTATGAGACTGTACGTACTACTCCTCTTACTCCCTAAAGAGGGTTTCCTAAAGAAATAATCCAGAACCCATGCAAGAAAAATATTCACGGCTAATACATGAAAACCTTAGAAAAATTGCCTAATTCTTGTAAATTAGCCCCTAAATGCATAAAATGGACTCCCAAAATTGTGAGACTATACGCACTACTTTATCAACTCCCTATGGTGGGTTCCAAAAAGGTTCTGCTAAAAATATCGTCTGATAGTCATATCACCAAAATTTTCACGGGCAAACACACACGAAAAACGATGCCCTGTACTCAATAAAGAAAGAGAAACTGCAGTATTAGTACACGACCAAAATGTACTGGTAGGATCAAGCGGCTATTCCAATAAAAGGAACATATATAACTAGCCACATCATAGTAAACACGCTTATACCGAACATATACAATATCACCTATCCTTGTAGGAGCAGTGTACCATTCCACATTCTCAATAATATACATCTATAACAAGTCAATGGTGCTCTCATGGAACCCATACCCAATATGTTAGTATATCGGACCGTAATACCTGATCTAAATTAGTGTGTCAGAATGTGACACTCGTTCCAATGCGTATGTCGGTTCGTGAAATCTGATCCCATTTAGTGTGTCAGAACGTGACACCCTATCCATTCAATATGCCACAATCACAATGACAATGTACATTCTTATAATTATACAATCAAGTCTTGATTCATGGCTTAAATTTTTCATTCATACTCATTTACATTAGATGTAATTAATAGTGAAACATTCATATCAAACCATGCATTACAATGAAGCAAATACTAGCATACATCACTCAAACATGAATCAAACCCTCACCTACCTCGAAACCAAGATTGAATCCTCATAAGAAACTTGATTCTTTCCTTTCTGGATTTTTCCCGCTTGTCTTAGGTCTACAAACAAGTAATATAACGTAAGGATCAATACTGAAGGTCTAATTAATCGGATTATAACAAACCCAATAATCCAAGACCAAAACATGATCCTAAGGTGTATCTAGGGCTCTACCCCACCATTCAATTCAGTCTAAACACCCTCTCCAATGATTAATATCCAAGAATCTAAGTTCTACGGATTGAAAAATGAAGGAGGAGAGTAAGAATCTTGACTTTTGCACCAAAAGTAGTGGAAAGTTGTCAAGAATTTCTTGGGGTAATCTCCTAGCTCTTAAGAATAATTTTTGAAGTATAATGACATTTTTGGGGTTTAATTCAGACTTAAGTCGCAACTGGCCCGCCGTAGGGGGACACAACCCGCCACAGGGACCCTTCCCTTGCAGCTTGCACATAAATAGAGAATCAAAAGTTGAGTTCAAGACCCTCATTTAAAACACACCTTCAACTTATGACAGCCAGAAACAACTCATTCACACTAAGGTTAGTTTAGGGAGTTTTACTCGCCCAAATTCGGTACCGTAAAGTCGTACGGGTTCCTTAACATCTTAGCTATCTACTCAAGTGATCAAAATCATAATTTAATTTATCCTTCATTGCCAGATTTCTCTAGACCTCGCTGACTCCCATTTTGTCAAAGTTTGAACTAGGCTAGGAATTCTCAAGTCACTACCAAAAAATTTTCCTGCCTAAAAATTTTCCCTGCCTAAAAATTTTCCCTGTTCGATTTTCTATAACGATGGGAGAAGGTTGTTATAAAAAATCCCTTTATTTTGCAGCAGTGAGAAGGAAGAAATCTAATCAAATCAAAAGTATTCTTCAATTATGAATATTGCTATTGAGAACTCATAATTACATACACTAAGAATCCAAGAATATATCGAAGATTCACGGATCTTTTAATTCTTTGTTTGAATGAAAGTGTTATGATATATTTATAGATCTTACTTTTTTGTCAATATATAACACTAGATAGTATGTCTGGCCTTTTATTAACAATAAAAATATTAAATATTTACCAATATTGATAAGTACATGTAAAGTGGTAAACTACTTACCGGTCAATATAAACTAACATTATTTATCATATATAGATATAGATACACGTGATACTTAATAAGGACTCAATTTCTTTTAAATTAGATTTTGCACTTTAGGCTACTTGACGCGAGCTCCATTGTCTTATTAAACAATCTTTTACTATTTGTGCTTTCAACACTTACTTTGAACATTACAAATGATAAATTACCACATTCCCCCTTCAGTTTAATTTATTAATCTAATTTTTGCTTGGCACGTAATTAATGAAAACATAGAAGATTTTGAATCTTGTAATCTTAAATTGAAGATATGCAAAATGCATCAAGCTTCTCTTTATTCTTATGTTCATAAACATGGAAAGTTAAAATTAAAACTCAAGAGTTACCAAAAACGAAAAGAGACATTCTTTTTTATAAAGACAAAAAAACAAGAATAGGAATTGAAATAGAGAAAGCAGTAAATAAAAATACATTCCATTACATGATGAGCATACTGGAAGATAAATTAAAACCAAACATAATCATTAATATGAAAAACTTAACTCTATAAGTATCAAATTAAGTGATTGAATTTAAATTAAAGCGAGAAAATTCTATTCATTGGATCCAGATGACCCTTCATCAGAATCAGACGAAGAATGTTCTATAACTCTTAGAGGATCAAATGCACGTCCAATGGTTTGATATGGAAAGTTAAAATCACACTCCTTTTTAATGCTCACTTGTCACACCCGGAGCGTACACCCTGGACGTGGCCGTCACCCAACGACCATTGATGGCCTTGAGCGAACCTTAGTCTGACTTACTTAACTCAGCGGAAGACTTAACTTAACTCAATCGTAAAGCTAGGAACATTCTCATGAGAAATACTTTAAATAATTATCTTGTCCAAAATGGCACTTAAGTCTCAAAGTTAAAACATCTGACATATAAGATAAAAAGAGACTAAAAACTGGACTGTCTGTCTATGAAGCCTCTACTAGTACAAAAATGAATGTTAGGACAAACTCTACAACATTCTATAAAGGAAATACAGAGAGTGATAAAAGAGTCCTATGAAATGTAAGGAGGCTCACCACTGACTCACGATGCTCGAACTGGATGAACGAAGCGGTGTGTGTTGATCCTGGTTATCTTTGTCAGCATCATAAGACGATGCAGGACAACTGGCATCAGTACATTTAATGTACGAGTATGCAAATTTGAATGATAAACAAAAACTATCATGCTTGAAAGGATTTGTGAATGAACTTACCTTGTCTCTGCTCAACTCAAGAAGAAATAACTTAATACAAAACAGCAAAGACACATGCAGTATATATAAAGCTCGTAAAACATTGTAAACACTTAATTCATTAAAGGTAATGCAATAATAAACTCAACTTTACTTATATATATAAAGTAATATAATTTATGTGTGAGATTCTCTAACCAACAACCATCAGTGTGAGCCTAATTTATGATACAACATTTTACCTCACGCTGCCAAGGATCATCTTATACCTTGCCATCGGTATAGTTAATTACTTAACTAAGTAGATCCACTAGCTTAACTTAAGTGATCATATAAAAAGTATGACCCGTTCATACCCATGATGGATACATGGTTTACATGGAGACTTCAGTTAATATGAAATCTAATCCCCACATGGATGCTCAATACTACTCCCAAATATACTTTAGCTCATGCTTTTAATCAAAAGCTCTCTTGGAATCAATGTTCCCTTTTCTTGTTCAAAACTCTTTTAGGAAATTGTACTTTCCTCTTAACTTAAATGTGAATAAACTTTTAGGGAATACTTAATTCCCTTATAACTTTTGAGAAAATGAACTCAAACTCTTACTCTTTGATTAACTTAAAACTTAACTCTTAGGGAAAATTTAGTACCCTTATAGCTTTTGAGAATTTAACTCAACTCTTTACTCTTTCTTTAACTCCAAACATGAGCCTTAAGACGAAGTTAAAACATTTAAATAAGGCTCTTGGAAGCTTTAAGAAACTTTACTTTAACTTACTTCATACCTTTAGACTTAACTCCTTAACTTCCTTGACTTTGATCCTAACTTTTCTTGAATTGAATTATGGATTCAACGTTCATAATACATGTTTATGGATGATTTCATGACGTTTAGATGTACCTTAGAGTATTGGATTTGACTAGGAATTGTAGGTACATCACCTAGGAACTAGTAGGAAAAGATAGGGGAAGAATGGGGTCTCAAGGTGGCCTTGGCGCTCTGAGAGGCGCAGGGAGTCAGATCCTGACGGACTGAAACTGTCTTGAGAGTCTCTGGCTGGCGCGGTGCGCCAGGCTTGATGGGCTCTAGCAGATACAGTGCCTCAGGGCTTTTTAGACGGGACTTTCGACTTTTTTTCTCTGTTTTTCATCTCTAGACCTTATAAACTTCCATGGATCTCATCCCAAAAACTTAGAATCAGTAATATTCTCAATACTCAATAGTTTAGACTCGTAAAACAGACCGGAAACACGAATCAAACAAATAAAGGTATACTACAACTCAACCAACAAGAATTCAACGATTATTCATCAAAAACTTCAATGTTCATCATTAAATCTATTCTAATTTTTCTGAATTAAACATGTTGTTGTGTGGGTGGAAGAACCCGACACAGATTGATATCACGTACCTTGATAGGGATCACCCTTGACGAATTCCACTCACGAAACCTTAGCGTTCTTGAAGGATTCTTGATCTTCCTCTTCTCTTCTCTTTTTTCCCAAGCCCTAAGAGTATTCAACTTTTCTAAAACTGAATTAAGGCTTAGTTTTACCCCTGATAAACCCTTAAAACAAAATAGGAAATACTAGGGTGAAAAGACTACTTTACCCAGTCTAAAATCAACGTTGGACTTTCCTTAGTCCAACAACCCAACTTCTAAAAGATATATCTCCCTCATACGACATCGTAATCAAGCAAACTCGGCGCCGCTGGAAAGCTCTTACCAAGGAATTTCCAACCATGCAAAGAACAGGCCCTAACTCTTCTTGATCTAGGACTTATGTCCGTTTAAAAATGACTAAAACTCACTTTTTAAACTTAGGAAATTTTCCAGACTTTTTCCTTTATTTTGAAAAGGTGACTATTTTTTGTTTCTTGGCTTATTCCTAGATACTTCAAGTTACGATATTTTACAATATCTCCCCCTTGGGAATGTTCATCCTAGAATGAGAAATCTTTCACTAAGCCAAGGATAGTAACATCATTTTAGCTCTTCAACAAACAAAAGCAAGTAATAACATGCTTACACAGTCTTATATAGTGCGAAGAAGAGAATTTAGTACCTTGATCTGCATTCTCTACGGATTCAAAGAGATGTGGATATCTCTTCTTCATATACTCCTCAGCTTCCCAAGTTGCTTCTTCAACAATTTGGTTCCTCCAAAGGACCTTGATTGATGCAACTTCCTTAGTTCTCAACTTGCAAACTTGACGATCTAAATTTGGACCGGAATCTCTTCATAGAATAAGCTATCCTTAATCCCAACATTCTCAATTGGTATAATCAATGAAGGATCACCAAGCACTTTTTCAACATAGAAATATGGCATATCGGATAAATCGTTGTTAATTATTAGGATAGCTCAAACTCAATAAGATACATTGCAAACTCTCTTGTAGATTCTGTAAGGACCAATATACCAAGGACTGAGTTTCCCCTTCCTACACAACCTCATAACACCCATCATAGGTGAAACTTTCAGATACACCCAATCATCCACCTCAAACTTTAACGGCCTTCTCCTAACATGTGTGTAGGACTTTTGAAGACTCTATGCCATTTTTCAATCCCTCTTGTATCACTTTCACCTTCTCCATAGCTTGGTGAACTAGATCTGGCCCTATCAACCCTGCTTCACTAACTTCGAACCACCCATAACTTGGATGCTCGAATGGTAACTGTTGTTGTTAGCAAACTCAATGACAGGTAGGTGAGCATCCCAATTCTCTTTGAAGTCAACACACAAGCACTCAACATGTCTTGTAAAGTCTGGATAGTATGCTCTGCTTGTCAATCTGTTTGAGGATGAAAAGCAGTGCTTAAGTACACCTTTGAACCCAAACTTTTCTGGAAAGATTTCCAGAACTGAGCAGTGAATTGTGACCCTCTATATGAAATAATGGAGACCGTAACCCCATGATGTCTTACCACTTCTTGAATGTGAAACTTAGCATATTACTCCGCCGAATAGGTAGTCCTTACCGGCAAGAAATGGGCTAACTTTGTCATTTTATTGACAATCACCCAAATAGAATCATGTTTCATGCGAGACTTTGGTAAGCCTATGATGAATTCCATATTAATCATCTCCCACTTCCATTTTGGAGGTTTTATATTCTGAGCCAAACCTACATCCCTTTGGTGTTCCACTTTAACTTGTTGGCAATTCGGGCATTTGGCAACAAACTCAGCAATATCTTTCTTCATGCCTTCCCACAATATACCTCTCTCAAATCGCAGTACATCTTGGTCGAACACGGATGAATGGAATATTTGGAGCTATGAGCTTCCTCCATGATCCTCTCTTGGAGTCCATCAACTCTAGGTACACACAACCTACCTTGATACTTTAGCACACCATCTCCCCCTTGTTCAAAAGCCTATACTCTTTGCTTATGATTATTCGCCTTCAAATCAACCAAAATGGAGTCTTGGTCTTGCTTTTATTTAACCTCTTATACTAGCGATGATGCAGCCCGATTACTCATCAATATCCCTCCTTCTGTGGAATCCATAAGTCTTACTCCGAGACGTGCAAGTCTATGAACATATTTAGCTAACTCCTTCTTTTCTTCTTCAACATGGGCAGTACTCCCCATGGATAACCTGCTTAAGGCATTAGCAATTACATTAGCCTTACCTGGGTGGTAAAAATACTCATGTCATAATCCTCGAGTAATTCTAACCACCTCCTCTGACTGAGATTTTGCTCTTTCTGAGTAAACACATATTGGAGGCTCTTGTAATCAGTGAATATGTCAACATGAACACCCTAAAAGTAGTGATGCCATATCTTCAAAGCAAACACTACTGCAACCAATTCTAAGTCATGAGTTGGATAGTTTTTACCATGAACCTTCAACTCTCTAGAGGCATAAGCTATAACCATGTCATTTTGCATTAACACAAAGCCCAAACACTCTTGATACATCACAGTACACCACAAAACCTTGAGTACCCTCTGGTAAGGTCAAAACCGGAGTGGTAGTCAATCTTTTTTTCAACTCCTGAAAGCTTTTCTCGCAGGCTTTAGACCATTGAAACTTGATTGTCTTATGAGTTAGCTTGGTCAAAGGAGACGAGATAGATGAAAACCCTTCAACAAATCTCCTATAATAGCCAGCCAAACCCAAGAAAATCCTTATATATGTTGTAGATATGGGTTCAGGTCAACTCTGAACTAGTTCTATCTTTTGAGGTCAACTCTAATCCGATCACCAAAAACTATGTGGCCCAAGAATGCCACAGACTTAAGACAAAAATCACACTTGGAGAACTTGACATATAAATCCTTATATCTTAAAGTCTGAAGAACTATCCTGAGGTGACTAACATGATCTTCTTCATCCCTTGAATAAATCATTATGTCATCAATGAAGACGATGACAAATAGATATTAGGTTTGAAGACTCTGTTCATAAGAATCATGAATGTTGCAGTTGAATTTGTCAAACCAAAGGACATAAATAAAAATTTATAATGCACATATCTTGTTCTAAAAGTTGCCTTTGGAATATCAGATTCCTTAACTTTCAAATGATTGTAGCCTGGTCTGAGATCAATTTTCGAGAAGCAGAAAACACCCGGAAGATGGTTGAAAAGATCATTTATCCTTGGAAGAGGATACTTATTCTTGATTGTTACCTTATTCAACTGCGGGTAATCTATACACATCCTAAGGGAACCATCTTTATTTCTCACAAATAAGACACGAGCTCCCCAAGGTGAGACACATGGTCGAATAAAGTCTTTGTCTAACAAATCTTACAATTGTTCTTTCATCTCTTTTAACTTTGCTGGTGCAATTCTTTATGGCGGAATAGAGATAGGGCGAGTATATGGAATGATTTCTATGCCAAAGTCTATTTCTCTCTCAGGAGGGACTCCGGGTATATCATCAGGAAAGACTTGTGGGAACTTTTTTACTATAGGAACAAACTAAAGGGAAGGTACCTCAGTACTTTAGTCATTAACTCGGACTAAGTGATAGATACACCCCTTTGAAACTAACTTTCTCGACTTAAGGTACGAAATGAAATGACCCTTAGGCACTTTTGAACTACTACTCCACTCTATGACTGACTCATTAGGAATCTGGAACTTGACAAATCGAGTTCTACAATCTATTGACGCATAACAGGCATTAAGTCAGTCCATACCTAGAATGATATCAAAATTTACCATGTCTAACTCTACTACATCAGCCATGGTGTTCTTGTGATTAATGGAAATAGGACAATCACGATAGACTCTTTCCTCTAGAATAGACTCCCTAACAAGTGTAGAAACACATAAGGGTTCACAAAGTTATTTAGGAAGAATCTCAAACTAATTTGCAACATAAGGAGTTACAAAAGATAAACTTGTTCTTGGGTCTTATAAAGCATAAACATCAAAAGTAAATACTTTGATCATACCCATGAAAACATCTGGAGAGTTCTCTTGCTCTTGGCGGCTAGTGATCGCATAGAGACGGTTTTCCCCTTCGCCAGTACCAGAAATGGCTCCCTAGGTGAGGCCCTTTCTGGTGGAGTAATTGATAAATATATTGAGCTCTACTTCTCGAATTTCCACCACCTTTCTTAATCTTAGAGCACTCTCTCATGAAGTGACCCTCTTGACCACACTTGAAGCAACCTGTCTGGCAATCAGGACATTTATCGGGGTAGGTTCTACCACACCTACCACATTAAGGAGCCCAACTACCTCCTTGTACCACACTACCTTGGTACTGGGCTGGTCTAGCCTTGAAGTTCTGTGAATTCTTGCCATTATACTCACCTATATTTCTGGGGGTAGGTGCACTAGCTGGTTTGGTGCATGTCCTTTTGGTTTCTGAAATTATGGTCGACTTCAACCACCCTTGTGTTGACCAGACTCATTCTGAGTCTTAGCTTTCTTGTTCTTGTACTCCTCCCTATCCTTCAACTTTTCCTCTTCAACTTGTTGCACATAGACCATTAACCTTGAAATGTACATGTCCCCAATTAACATTACGACCCTACCTACTTTGCTTGAAGCACGACCCAAGCCAGCAACAAACAAGCTCATTCTGCTCCTCATATCCTTAACCATCTCTGAAGCATAGCGAGACAGTTGGGTGAACTTTAACCCATACTCATGAACACTCAAGGAGTCCTGTTTCAGAGTAGGGAACTCTCATACCTTTGTTTTGTTCAGTTCTCGGGGAAAGAAAAACCCCAAGAAGGCTTTTCAAAGCAAGACCAACTCGGATGTGGTGCATCCTCATCTATGTTCTCTTCCATTAATCGAACCAAGTCCTAGACACATTCTTTAGTTGATATGTTGCTAGTTCAACTCTCTTTGTGTCTACCACATGCATCACATTGAAGACCTTCTTCAGCTCTTCCACAAAGTTTTCCAGATCCTCTGTAGTGCTCGAACCAGTGAAGCTG
Organism: Solanum lycopersicoides; assembly: GCA_022817965.1. Taxonomy (NCBI): domain Eukaryota; kingdom Viridiplantae; phylum Streptophyta; class Magnoliopsida; order Solanales; family Solanaceae; genus Solanum; species Solanum lycopersicoides. The sequence continues at coordinate 27,016,599 of CM040626.1, forward strand.
GGAGGATTAATTCTCAGGAACTCACAAATCCTCGAGGTGTCAGCCTCTTCCTGTCAATCTCTTCTATATTACCAGACTTGGTTGGTCACCGCTTGGCTTAACATCCTAATAGCCTCACAGAATTTAGCATTGGTGACTTCTCCTTGAGGTTGCAAATTTGATCCATTAGGTACCTATGGATCATCGACATTCCTTCTAGACTGAAGACCTCGTGATGCTCTTCGTGGAGGCATGATAATCTGAAACACGCGTAAGCAAGAATTTGTGGGAAACTTTTAGAGATAAACTCTAACGCATGGAAGAAATATGAAAGAAGTGAGGGATTCCTAAATGTTTTAGACTCTTAATCAAAGATGTGGCACACTTCACACCGATGACTAAGACTCTACAGACACGGCTTGCTAGACTCCCCAGGACTCTTGAACTATGTGCTCTGATACCAAGTTTTTCACGCCCTGAGCCTACACCCTGGACGTGGCCGGCACCCAACGACCATTGCTTGCCTTGAGTGAACCCTTGGTCTGGCTTACTTAACTTAGCGGAATACTTAACTTAACTCAATCATAAATCTATGAACATTCTAATGAGAAATAATTTAAATAATTATCTTGGCCAAAATGTCACTTATGTATCAAAGTTAAAACATCTGACCTATAAGATAAAAAGAGACAAAAAACTGGACTTTCTGTCTATCTATCTGTCTATGAAGCCTCTACTAGTACAAAGATGAATATTGAGACAAAACCCACAACATTCTTTAAAGGAAATACGGAAAGCGATAAAAAAGTCCTTCGAAATGTAAGGAGGCTCACCACTGACTTTGGATCCTCAAACTGGATCAATGAAGCGCTGTGTGGTGATCCTGGTTACCTGTGTCTGCATAATAAGACGATGCACGTCAACTGACATCAGTATATTGAATGTAGGAGTATGCTCGTTGAAATTCTAAACAACAACTATCAAGCTTGAAAGGATTTAAGAATAAACTTACCTTGGCTCTGCTCAACTCAAGAAGAAATAACTCAATATAAAGCAGTAAAGACAGATCCAGTATATATAAAGCTCGTAAAACAATGTAAACACTTATTTATCAAGGGTAATGTAATAATAAACTCAACTTTACTTATATATGAAAGTAATATAATTTCTATGGGAGATTCTTTAACCGATAACCATCAGTGTGAGCCTAAGTGATGATACAACATTTTGCCTCACACTGCCAGGACCATCTTATACGTTGCCATCGGTATAGGACCTTACATAACTTACGTGATCATCTAAAAAGTATAGCACGTTAATACGCATGATGGCTACATGGTTTACATAGAGATTTGAGTTAATATGTACTCTCATCCCCACGTCGGTGCTCAATACTACTCCCAAAATATATTGTAGCTCATGCTTTTAAAATAACTTGCTTTCTTTGGGTTGGGATAATTTGCTCAACATTTTATCTTTAAAAAACTCTCTTAGAATCAATGTTCCCTTTTCTTCTTAAAAACTATTTTGTAATCTTACTTTCCTCTTAACTTACATGTGAAAACATTTATAAGCTTTTAGGGAATACTAAGTTCCCTTTGACTTTTGGGAAAATGAACTCAACTCTTACTCTTAGCTTAACTTGAAACTTAACTCTTTGGGAATACTTAGTTCCCTTATAGCTTTTGAGAATTTAGCTCAACTCTTTCTTGACTTTGATCCAAAATTTCCTTGAATTGAATTAGTGTTCAACATTCATGATTAATGTATATGGATGATTTCATGAATTTTAGATTTACCTTAGAGTGTTGGAATCAACTAGGAATTGTAGGTACATCACTTAGGAACTAGTACGAAAAGATAAGGGAAGAATGGGGTCTCCTGGTGGCCTTGGCGCTCTGACAGGCGCGAGGCGCCAGAGCCTGACGGACAGAAAATATCTTGAGAGGATCTGGCTGGCGCGGCGCACCAATCTTTGTCATACAGTGCCTGCCCTGAGGGGCTCTAGCAGACACGCTGCCCTAGGGCTTGTCAAACGGGACTTCCGACTTATCTTCTCCATTTTTCATCTCTAAACCTTCTAAACTTCCTTGGATCTCACCCCCAAACACTTAGGATCACTAATATTCTCAATACTCAATAGTTTAGACTCGTAAAACAGCCCGAAAACACGAATCAAACAACTAAAGGTATACTACAACTCAACCAACAATAATTCCACGATTTTTAATCAAGAACTTCAATGTTCATCATTCAATCTACTCTAATTTTGCTGAATTAAAAATGTTGTTGTGTGGGTGGAAGAACCCAACATACAAAGATCTTACATACCTCGATAGGGATCACCCCCGACGAATTCCACTCGCGAAACATTAGCGTTCTTGAAGGATTCTTCCTCTTCCTCTTATCTTCTCTTATTTCCCAAGCACTAAGTGTATTCAACTTTTATAAAACTGAACTAAGGCTTAGTTTTACCCCTAATAAACCCTCAAAACTAATTAGGAAATACTAGGGTGAATGACTACTTTAACCGTACTAAAATCCGGATTGGACTTTCCTCAGTCCAACAACCCAACTTCCGAAAGGCATATCTCCGTCATACGACATCGAAGTTGAGCAAACTCGGCGTCGTTTGAAAGATATTTCCAAGGGATTTCCAACCATATAAAGAACTGACCCTAACTTCTCCTGATCTAGGAGGTATGGTTGTTTGAAAATGACAAAAACTCACTTTTTTAAAATTTTCCAGATTTTCCAATATATTTCCAAAAGTGACTATTTTTGGTTTCTTGACTTATTCCTAGCTATTCACGTTACGAGATGTTACATCACTAATCATCCAATTTCCTCATCTGCATCTTCCATGTCTTTGCGCAAATTTTTAAGGTCAAAGGAACTGAGTTTTTCAATTGGATGTTCTTTCCTCGATTCTTGAAGTGCTTCTCCATATTTTTTTCTCTTTCAAGTGAAATCTCCAATCTGTTTAGCTTCCTATTGATCTCATCGGTATTTGCATTTTGATGAGCAATAACGACGGGGTTAGGAGCATCAGTATCAGTTGGAGGATTTTCTCCCAAAAATCTATTCATAATAGACTCAACGGAAGGGTGTCCACATGAATATGATTTATTTCTAGGAGAAAGAACTACAACGACAACATCAACACCACACAAAGTGGAGAGCTCAGTTTCCTTTATAAAGATCCATTGCGTCGTTTTCAGAATGTTACTTGTAAATTGATTTGATTTGGCGTCCTCACAATTTCAACTTTTCTTCGGCCATTGGGTCTTCTCCGAAGCTTTTGTTTTGAGAATGTAATAACATTTGATGTTGTGTTTCTCTTCTAAAGATGTATTTTTGGCGATAAAATCATCATAGTATCTGTTGAAAATGAACTCAAATGACAGAAAAGTAAAAATATTCATGATGTTTCCTTATTTGGTAGATTTGAACCAAAATCATTTATATAATTAAATTTCTCTTTTTGGTTCATTGTATTGTTAGTCAACGTGTAAAGATAGTAACTACAACGACATATTTCTCAATTTGATTTATGTTATTGGATTATCTAAAAAAAATTATGGTGTCATTCTTTTGTAACGTATGTTTTAGTAAGTTAATATGTTAATCGAAGATATTTGAGATAAATATTTTTTTTGTGTTTGTATATTTTCTAAATTTTCTCTTGTTCAGTTATCCATATTTTCTAATAATGTCATGATTAACAAAGACATTTCACTATTATTAATAATATGAAAATACATACAGTCTAACACATATTTAACAAACAAGAAAATCTAAGCACCTCTATTGAAAATTTTAAGTTAGTTGTGTTTGTTCTAGAGCGTTGCTAAACTCATAAAATATTCTTGTAACTTATGACAAGTGAAAGAATAGAGTCATAGAAAATTCTAATGCAATATAACTTGTAATTTGTATGAACAACTTTAGAATAGTCTCAAGCACTTTATAATTCATTTTAAATTCTTAATATGATACAACAAATTTTGTGCTCTTTTTTTTATAATCCAACCATTTGATATTTGAAAATTGTATGATGCATTATGAAATGATACATAATAACCATCCAAAACAGTATAAATTTCAATTTTTCTATATAGTTGATTTTCATAATATCATCTATCTAACTTTGCAACTTATAATCACATTAGTGAAACTCATCCATATCTCTTTTTCATTACTATTTTGTCATTTATTTGTGTAGGTTAGTAACTTTTTTCAGTGACACTTCTTCTTCTTATATCTAGATATCTATAAGTTGAACGATTTATATTACTTTCATAACATGTTTCTTTCCTTAATTAATTTCTACATATAAAAGAAATATACACACAAAACATAACACATAAAAAAATCTAGAGAGAGTAATTTTAGTTGAGGAGTTACCTCCTTTAGAGGCCCTTTCAAAAACTTATCACAACATAGAGAGAGAATTGTTACTTGAGCATTGAATTACGTTTGTTTGGAGTAGTAGTGAGCACCGATATGTGGAATATTTCAAACACCTCATATTCCCCATTAACCACGTAGCCAACGTAAGTAAGGATCACACTGAGTTTTGGGCGACTCCTCACTCTACAGTGATTTAATAAATATATTAGTTTGGATTCACTATTCCTGAATCCTTGCGGTAAGAGCTTAAATCATATTTCATTATGATTAAAGTATATTTCAGTTGAATTACCTTCACACTTTTAGTTTAGATAATAGTTATCCAACTTACATACTTTAAACAAAACTAAGGAAATTAAGTTACGAAAGCAAGTTCATTAACTAAACAAGACGGAATTTAAATACCTAGAATCTGATAGTCAATGTATCAAAACATCTAACAATATTCATAAATCTAACAAGAAGAGATACATCCCCAAACTAATGAACTACTTTACTATCTAAAACAAATGTCTATATCCGGAAATGGAGAACATGGACGAAAAAGAATCACATGGCAGCCTCGAAGAATTTTCTCACCCTTGTATTCGAAGCAACAATCACTGGTCTTTCAGGTGAGGTCTGTCAATAGTCACATCAAGATGCCTTGTACTCAACAATAATAAGAGAAAGTGCAGTTCAGTACATAGTCACAGTGTACTGATAGGATCACGCGACTATCCCACTAGTGTAACATAAAAAAGTCAAACAACATTATAATCACATGCATATATATCAACATATACAACATTATCATCATGAGAAATTAACAACACATTTAACATTTATCATCACATCATTGGTCCTCTCACGGAACCCAAACCCAAACAGTTAGCTTGCCAAAATATGGCAATCCCATCCCATCTTTATGCCAAAACGTGTCAATCTGATCCCATGTTTTAACCTTCACGGATTTAATCTCTTTGGCCCTCAACTTACGCACATCACGATAAATAATAGCAATCGGTTCCTGATAAAGCATACTAATTGAGAATGTTGTAAAGGTTTAAAATATTCATTTGGCCAAAAGTGGCAAACCAAGTCTGAACAAATAAAAAGAAATAGAAAGACTGAAAAACTAAAATATGACTGTCAATCTATGAAGCTTTCTAAAACTAAGATGGATGTTGGGACACATCCCAAAGCATCCTAATAAATAAAATACTGGGGAAAAAAACAATAAAAGGAATCCTCTAGAATGTAAGGAGGCTCGCCAACTGACTCTGGAGTACTAAACTGGATCAACAGTGCGTCGTATGCCGATCCTCATTACCTCTGTCTGAATCATGATACGATGCAGTCTAACTAGCATCGGTAGATTGAATGTAAGAGAATGCAAGTTGGAGTGTTAAAACAACTTAAGCTTGAAAAGTGTAAGAAGGAACACTTACCTTGGCTCTGCACAACTTGTGAATAATATAACTCAATATAACTGAGTCCTTTCAATATAAAGCAATTTAAAAGCAAGTGCAACAAACAAAATTTGTTTGAAAATATGATGTAACCTTTGATTGAATACAAGGATACAATTAACTCGAAGATGTATGTAAAAATACAAATAAACTGATGTATATATATAAAAAAAATACATTTAACTTCTGTGGGAGTCTCTCTAACCCACAACCATCACTTAAAAGCTATATTGATGATACATCGATCAACCTCATGCTCCCAGCGCATCCTATACCCGGCCAACGGTATAAGACATGAAATGTCTAATGGATCTACTAGTCTACTTTGAAAAGGGATCGTCTAAAAAGTATTAACCTTTTCTACCCATGGTGGCTACATGGTTTATGCGGGCTATGAGTTGTCTGAATGGTCCCCCATATTGGTACTGAATACTACTTCCAAAATATACGGTCTCTTATGTTATTAAAACATATTGCTTTTGTGATTTGAGATTAGTGCTAAAAAAACATAGCTCAAAGGCTATCTTGGAAATCTAAGTTTCCCTACTTGCTTCATTTTGAAAGCTTTAAATCTTTAAGTGAAAATTAGCCCAAAGGCTCTTTCAAAATCTCAGTTTCCATTCTTTTTAAATATGAAAACATTTTTATACTGCTTTGGTAATTCTTAGTCTCCATATACTGTTTTGAAGAAAATATTTCACTTTACTCTTAACTGAACTCAAACATAAGTCTTAAAATGACATTACAACATTTTTGAAAGACTTACAAAACTTGAAAAGAAATTCTTCTTCTTATCTTTAAACTTTACTCAACCTGATCTTTAAGTCTTAAAACAACGTTTAGAAAGCATTTATAAAAGACTTATTAAAAGGACTCTAAAAACTTTCTAGACTTTGCTCTAAACTTTCCTTGAATTTGAAGTTATGGATTCAAGGTTGTAATTCATGTTTCTAGATGATTTCTATATGATTAGAAGTCATTTAGAATAGTTAGAATCATTAGGATGTGTTATAACACTTTAGAAAGGATTAATCAGACTTAATTATGAAAGTTGGGTGAAAAATGCCGATTTGCGCGCGTTCTGGGTGCTCGTGCCAGACTCTTTGGTCTGGGACTTCATCTGGGCTCACTACAAACGCGCCGCCCCAGACCCTTTGGTGCAGATGACGAGTATGGTGCCTGACCCTGCCCAAGTGACGCCTGACGAATTGTTATCTCATTTTCCTGACCTTAAATTGTTCGAATTTGATTTCTTTTCTCAAATCAACCTTAAATCTATGAACCCAATAAATATATACAAATCTCTAATCTAAAGAACTCAATAAACAACACTTTCTACCTCAAAAAATTCATAAACTTCAACTCATCTTCAAGAACGAAAGCAATTCAAGAACAACATTCAAGAACATTCAAAATCAGATCTTTTAGGACGAAATCACGCTGAATAAAACATGCTTTACACGTGGGTGAATGAACCCAACGTTGAGATAGAGCCACATTCCTTGTTAGGGGTCACCCGAACAAAATCCACAAGTTGATTCGACGATCTTGGCGAATCTTGCCCTTCTTCTTCTGATCTTATCTTCTCCTTTCTCCTTAGCCCTAGCGTACAAATTTCCAACTTCTAAAATTGACTAAATGCAGTCTTGACCTTTATTAAACTCCTAAAATGGATTAAATTAATAGGGTAGTGAAAAGACTAGAATACTCTATAAATCCCAGAATTGGGCACTTCCTTAATCTAATAGCCCAACTTCAAAAGGGCGTAATACTTGGAATCGACCAAACTCGGCTGAGTTGGAAAGATCATTCCAAGGGATTTCAAACCATATCTGGAACTACTCCTAACTTATCCTGGGTTAGGAGTTATGGTCGTTGAAAAATGACCAAAACGCACTATCTTAACTAAGACAAATTTTCCTGATTTCCCTTTACTTTCCAAAAACAAATATTTCCAGATTTTAAACTCCTGTTTAGTTGTGAGATGTTACAATATATCCCCCTTGGGAACATTCATCCTCGAATGAAGATATTCCTACTAGAATAAGGGTGGTAACATTAAGTTCAAACACCCAACAAGCAAGTGCAACAATTACATGCTTACTCATAACTTAAATATTACTACGAAGAAAATTAGTACCATGGTCTGCATTTTCTCAGGATTCAAAGAGATGTTGATATATATTCTTCATCTACTCTTCAGCTTCCCAAGTAGCTTCTTAAACAAATTTGTTCCTCCAAAGGACCTTGACTGATGCTACTTCTTTTTTTCTCAACTTGCAAACTTGATGATCTAAGATCTCAACCGGAATCTCTTAATAAGATAGATTATCCCTGACTCCAATATTTTCAGTTTGAATGATCAATGAAGTGCACTTCTTCAACATAGATATGTGAAACACATGATGAACTGCTAAATCTTGGGGTAGATCTAACTCATATGCTACATTTCAAATCCTCTTGGTTATGCGATAAGGTCCAATATAACGGGGACTAAGCTTACCCTTCTTACCAAACCTCATAACACCTTTCATGGGTGAAACTCTTAGATATATCCAATCATGTACTTCAAACTCTAATGGCCTCCTCCTAACATCAGTGTAGCATTTTTGACGACTTTGTGCCGTTTTTCAATCTCTCGTTAATCACCTTCACCTTCTCCATAGCTAGGTGAACTAAATTGGTTCCTATCATCCCTGCTTCACAAACTTCAAACCATCCAATAGGAGATCTGTATCTTCTCTCATAAAGAGCTTCATAAGGAGACATTTGGAGGCTAGAGTGGTAATTGTTGTTGTAAGCAAACTAAATGAAAGGTAGGTGATCATCCCAACTCCCTTTGAAATCGATCACACATGCCATCAACATATCTTCTAATGTCTGAATTGTACACTTTGCTTGTCCGTCAGTCTGAGGATCAAAGGCAGTACTTAACTTCACCTTTGAACCCAAACCTTTTTGAAAGAATTTCCAGAACTGTGCAGTAAATTGTGCACCTCTATCGAAAATAATGGAGACAGGAACTCCATGAAGTCTTACCACCTCTTGAATGTAAAACTTAGCATAATCCTCTGCCGAATGAGTAGTCTTTAACAGCAAGAACTGGGCTGATTTTGTCATTCCATCGACAATCACCCAAATAGAATCATGCTGCTTGCGAGATCTGGGTAAACATGTGATCAAATCCATATTAATCATCTCCCACTTCAAATCCAGAAGTTCTATATCTTGAGACAAACCTCCAGTCCTTTAGTGCTCTACTTTAACTTGTTGGGGATTCAGGCACTTGGAAAAAAAATATAAAATGCCCTTCTTCATACCATTCCACCAATATACTTCCCTAAAATCGCGGTACATCTTTGTGGAACCCAGATGAATGGAATATCTGGAGCTATGAGCTTCCTCCATGATCCTCTCTTAAAGTCCATCCACCATAGGTACACACAATCTACCTTGATATCTCAATACACCATCTCCCCCTTGTTCAAAAGCTAATACTCTTTGTTTATGAACATTTGCCTCCAATTAAGGAAAAATGGGATCTCGTTCTTGCTTCTCTTCCACTTCTGACACTAATGATGACTAAACCCTATTTGTCACCAATATTCTTCTCCTTCTGTGGAATCCATGAGTCGGACTCCTAAGGGTGCAAGCCTATGCACATCATTTCTAGTTCTTTCTACTCTTCTTCAAGATAGACAGTATTACCCATAGACAACCTGCTTATGGCATAAACGACCACATTAGCCTTACCTGGGTGGTAAAGAATACTTATTTCATAATCCTTGAGAAATTCCTTTTTAGTTGTGAGATGTTACAATATATCCCCCTTGGGAACATTCATCCTCGAATGAAGATATTCCTACTAGAATAAGGGTGGTAACATTAAGTTCAAACACCCAACAAGCAAGTGCAACAATTACATGCTTACTCATAACTTAAAGATTACTACGAAGAAAATTAGTACCATGGTCTGCATTTTCTCAGGATTCAAAGAGATGTTGATATATATTCTTCATATACTCTTCAGCTTCCCAAGTAGCTTCTTAAACAAATTTGTTCCTCCAAAGGACCTTGACTGATGCTACTTCTTTTTTTCTCAACTTGCAAACTTGATGATCTAAGATCTCAACCGGAATCTCTTAATAAGATAGATTATCCCTGACTCCAATATTTTCAGTTTGAATGATCAATGAAGTGCACTTCTTCAACATAGATATGTGAAACACATGATGAACTGCTGCTAAATCTTGGGGTAGATCTAACTCATATGCTACATTTCAAATCCTCTTGGTTATGCGATAAGGTCCAATATAACGGGGACTAAGCTTACCCTTCTTACCAAACCTCATAACACCTTTCATGGGTGAAACTCTTAGATATACCCAATCATGTACTTCAAGCTCTAATGGCCTCCTCCTAACATCAGTGTAGCATTTTTGATGACTTTGTGCCGTTTTTCAATCTCTCGTTAATCACCTTCACCTTCTCTATAGCTAGGTGAGCTAAATTGGTTCCTATCATCCCTGCTTCACAAACTTCAAACCACCCAATAGGAGATCTGTATCTTCTCTCATAAAGAGCTTCATAAGGAGACATTTGGAGGCTAGAGTGGTAATTGTTATTGTAAGCAAACTAATTGAGAGGTAGGTGATCAACTCCCTTTGAAATCGATCACACATGCCATCAACATATCTTCTAATGTATGAATTGTACACTTTGCTTGTCCGTCAGTCTGAGGATCAAAGGCACTACTTAACTTCACCTTTGAGCCCAAACCTTTCTGAAAGAATTTCCAGAACTGTGCAGTAAATTGTGCACCTCTATCCAAAATAATGGAGACAGGAACTCCATGAAGTCTTACCACCTCTTGAATGTAAAACATAGGATAATCCTCTGCTGAATGAGTAGTCTTTAACGGCTAGAACTGGGCTGATTTTGTCATTCCATCGACAATCACCCAAATAGAATCATGCTGCTTGCGAGATCTGGGTAAACATGTGATCAAATCCATATTAATCATCTCCCACTTCAAATCCAGAAGTTCTATATTTTGAGACAAACCTCCAGTCCTTTGGTGCTCTACTTTAACTTATTGGGGATTCAGGCACTTGGAAAAAAAATATAAAATGCCCTTCTTCATACCATTCCACCAATATACTTCTCTAAAATCACGGTACATCTTTGTGGAACCCAGATGAATGGAATATCTGGAGCTATGAGCTTCCTCCATGATCCTCTCTTGAAGTCCATCCACCATAGGTACACACAATCTACCTTGATATCTCAATACACCATCTCCCCCTTGTTCAAAAGCTAATACTCTTTGTTTATGAACGTTTGCCTTCAATTAAGGAAAAATGGGATCTCGTTCTTGCTTCTCTTCCACTTCTTACACTAATGATGACTAAACCCTATTTGTCACCACTATTCTTCTCCTTCTGTGGAATCCATGAGTCGGACTCCTAAGGGTGCAAGCCTATGCACATCATTTCTAGTTCTTTCTACTCTTCTTCAAGATAGATTGTATTACCCATAGACAACCTGCTTATGGCATAAACGACCACATTAGCCTTACCTGGGTGGTAAAGAATACTTATTTCATAATCCTTGAGAAATTCTAACCACCTCCTTTATTTGAGATTAAGCTCTCTATAAGTGAACACATATTGTAGGATCTTGTGATCAGTGAATACATCAACATGAACACCATATAAAGAGTGACGTCATATCTTCAACCAAAAACAGGGAGGGGGGGGGGTTAGAAAACAAGGGGTTGAACAAGATGTGGCAATTTTTATTTTAGAATATATTTTCAATTAATTGATTAGTGTAATGAGTTTAAGAAAATAAAAAAGGTGAATAAGCAAAAAAATTAAAAATTAAAGACGTGGTGCTTACTTGACTATGATGTGGCAGGTGAGAGTGGTATTCTACCCTCAGGGTTGTATTTAATACAGTGCAAAGATGTTAAGGGGAGTGTTTAAACGTCCGTACAGTTAAAGTATTAAAGTAAGTTTTGCTGCCAAGTTAATGGGGGATTTAAAAGGGTTAGCGGCAATGGTGGGTGGTGTCTGGGGGTGAAGAAGAAAGAGAAAAGGGGTGGGGGTGGGGTGGGCTGAAGAAGAAGAGAAAAAAGATGTTGGTATTACTATTATTATTATTACTATTATTATTATTACAATTATTATTATTATTATTATTACTATTATTATTACTATTACTATTATTATTATTATTATTATTATTATTATTATTATCATTATTATTACTATTATTACTATTATTATTATTATTATTATTATTATTATTATTATTATTAATATGAGTATTATTATTATTATTATTATTATTATTATTGTTGTTGTTGTTGTTGTTTTTGTTGTTTTTGTTGTTGTTGTCGTCGTCTTATAATTTTGATAATTTTAAAATAAAATATTTCATTCACTTGCTTTAAAACGCGTGTGATCTCACATTTGTCCAACTCAACCATTTTAATGTCACAATGGTCAGGAGGATTTAAAAAATAGAGTTTCGTCGAGTTTAAGGGTTCATTTGGAAAAGTGATGAGTGAAAGGTTCAACTAACAAATAGAGCCAAGTACATGGGTCTCTCAGGTCATACTGCCTTAATTTATATAAGCTCGTCTTATTTAATCTTTTGTCGAATTCACTAATCAATTCAATTTGGCTATGTTTTGAACCTCATTTGGTCAGATTCTTAATTCACTTGGCTAGTTACAATTTTAGCCAATTCCATACCTTTTCTCTAAATCAATTTTCTGACTGTTTTGGGTCTTTACACTCAGAAATCAGAAGCTCAAATCAGTCAAACTCAATGACAAATTACTCAACCCAATTCCAAACAATACCATTAGTGATACCACTGGCTCATGCATATCGTCTTCTTCACGCGACTAAAAAATTTACGCGTCTTCCTCTCCAAAGAACTAGTTGTCCAAAACAAAACCCAGAAACGAAAAGCAGTACAGCGAGTGAATACCAACAAATCCAGAAAAGCAGCGGCCCCTGCAGCAGCCATGACCACCGTTGTCCCCTGTTCCCTTTTTAAGAACTTCACATCTCCTTAACTATTGAAAGAGGAGATAAATTCAAATGATGTTAAATTCAAATGAGGGGGAATGAGCGAGCATAGGGGCAGAGAAAAAAAAAAGGAAGGGAGAGAAAAAAGAGTAGTAAGAAAACCGTAAGACATTAAAAATAGTTTCAGATGAAGAAATTGATAGCTATTTGGTTAAAATGTTGAATCTTGGGATTATTATTCTTGATGTTTTTATCACGCTTTTCCATTGGGGCTTTCTGGAGTTCATCGGAGTCTCATTTCTGTGGGGAAAGCTCGTCATCGCTAGCTCGTTGTTCCAGCTCCTCTGCCCCAAGAAAGGTATCCTCACCTCCTCTTGTATTTTGTTTCAATCTAACATGTTATGTGTGTTCAATACTTTATACGAGGTCTGTTAATAAAAGCATTGGCTCTTTCGTTTAGCTCCTTTTTTTTAATCTCGTTTTCTTGTGTGTTTTCGGGCAGCGAACATGAATCCAACATCAGTTATGTTTTCTTTGATATTATATGTTGGTCGTTATGTTCATTAACTCAATTTATATCTATATGAATAGTTGAATCTCTGCCTCGTTTTTCTTAAAATAGTTTGATGTTCACTTGTTTTCAATTTGAATGTGTTTGTTGCACATTTGTGTCTTCTTTACTGTTCATTTGTACCTTTGGTTGTCTTTTTGGTCGTTTTGACTCTCATTTGTTGTCCTAATATTGTAAAATCTATCTCAAGTTCTCATATAGCTTGAATATTGGTTGTGTTTCTCTTATATTTCAGTTGTTGTTGTCGTGTTTGCAACTCACTATTGTGTGTGTTTTCCTGAAGCCTTTTTAATTCGATTTTGTGTCTTTTGTGCTGTTCATTTTTTTTTCATTTCTTAACTAGAATATTTGTTGAGTTCATCTCGAATTGGAGGATATTGTTCTCCTCTCCCAGATTCTTAGCCCATCCCCCCATTTCTAATCCTTGTCCGCTTTCATATTCTTCCATGTCTGCTTCCCCTTTTTGTTTATTTCTGTTTTAGCATATTTGTTGTCTTTCAACTCGTAGCGAGGTGTGGCACATTAAGCCCCCTGCCCCATAGTTGTCGTGACTCTATTGTCATGGTTTTTGAGTCTGTGATGTTCTCTGTGTATGGGTTAGTCTATGCCTCCAATTTGATCACGATTCATGAGTTAAAGAAAGTGTTATTTTAGTTTTGATTGGATAAGCAACTCAGGGACCTCGTATAGGAACGTGAATGCTATTTGTAGTTTTGATGAGATAACAAACGCAGGGACCTCGTACAGGGACCTGCTCCCATGCGGACACACACAGACTGCCAGGCTGGAGAAATTACAAAAGTGGCAGAAACCTCGGTCAATAGCATAGCCTCAAAGATTGTGACTATTCTACATAAACATACCTTCCAATAGTCACAATCTTAGTTTTTGCAACTTGATAAACATCTCAAGAAATCTTGCAAAGTCTGAGAATCTGAAGTGAAGAAATATTTCGAAGAGCAACTCAAAACGGAAAGAGCTAGAAGCATAGTTATCTTAGGAGCATTTCTTTTGATCTACAATTGTAATCTGTTCCTAAACATATAAAGGACTCAGTTTGCTTTGGTTTGTGAAACTCTATGTTAGTTAAGTTTAACTAATTTAGTGTGGAACCTTGTGTGTTGCTTACTAAGTCATCCGGTGAGTGGTGATTTAGTGGGCAACCTGTGTGTTGCTAAGTGAATTCTAAGTTGTCTAGTGGTGAAAGCTAAGTGGGCAGAGTCATATCTGCTTAGGATCTTCAAGCAATAGAGTTATTGCTTGATTGTGAGATTAATAACTTTTTCTCACGCTTTTGCAATCGGTTTCACCTTTTCTTGTTGAGACCAGTGAAAACCGTTGAAAATCCTTTGTGACAGGTCGTAATTTTACTCCCTTGAGCAAGTAGATTTCCACGTAAACTGCTTGTGTTGTTCTTCTACCTTTACTTACAGTTTGTTCTTACTTCGAGTGTGTCAAGGGACCTGGTCCATTAACTGTTATTGGAAGCATGTATTCTAACAATTGGTATCAGAGCGGGTTCTCTATAGTTGGTTAACACCAAGAGAGTAGTTCCTGCATCAGAATTGCTGCTTCACTCAACCTAGAAGAAGTTCAATCCTCAACTCGACCACTGGGTTTCAATGGCCAGTTCTATAGCTGGTGGAAAACAAGAATGCACGCCTTTCTTATGGGTGAAGATAGCGAGTTATGGTATATTATATTGGATGGACCTTTTATTCCAACTTCTGAAGTAAAGGATGGTGAGATAACAAGAGTTATTCCAAAGACACTTCAACAATACAGCGAAGCAGACAAAAAGAAGATTGAGAAAGGCTACAAAGCCAAGAAGCTGTTGGTTTGTGGTATAGGTGCTAAAGAATTCAACCGTATTTCTGCCTGTGAATCAGCAAAGGAGATCCGGGATTGTCTCAGGACTGCTCATGAAGGGACTGAGCAAGTGAAGGAGTCAAAGATATGCATGCTCATCTCTCAATATTAAAATTTCAGAATGAAGGAAGGAGAAACTATCCATGACATGTATATTAAACTTTCATCCATAACCAATGAGCTGTGAATCCTTGGAGACCCAATCACTATGAGCAAGCAAGTTAGGAAAGTTCTTCGAATTCTTCCTAAGTCATGGGAAAGCAAAGTAGATGCTATCACTAAAGTCAAGGATCTGAAAGTTCTAACGATGGATGCTCACTTTGGAAATCTCAAGACATATGAAATGAACATAAGTCAAGATTTCTCAAAGAAGGAGGCCAAGAAAGACAAGTCTGTAGTGCTCAAAGTGACTCCTGGAGAAGGGTCTAGTGAAGATGATGATATGGCTTACCTTACCAAGAGATTTCAGAATATTTTAAGGAAAAACAAAGGATTTAGAAAAGGAGGGAATCCTCCCCGAGCTGCAACTGCTAGTGACACTTGTCACAAATATGGAAAGGCTGGGCACTTTATAAGGAATTGTCTGATGCTCAAAGCTTAAAACAAAGAGTAACAAATGCCAAGAGGTGAAAAGGACAAATGAAGGGACCTGGTACTTGACAAAAGTGATAGAAAGGTTGCAGCTGACTATGTAGTAAAGAAAGCTTTTTTTGCATGGGGAGACTCCTCAAGCGAGTCAGAATACTCAGAAGGGCCTGTATATGCATCAATGTTGGTGATTCAAGAAGAGGCTAACGTATTCGATGAAATGTTTGCTCTCATGACTGAGTCAGATGAGAAAGATGATGAAGATAAGGTAAATCTCCTTGACTTTAAGCAAAATCTGAATACGTATTCTCTTAAAAGATTGAGAAAGATAGAAAATGTGTTGATTGATTCTGTTATAGAGTTAACTTTTGAAAGAGACTCTATGAATGCAGATTTTGACAGTCTTAGTGAAAATAGAGAGATTATGGCCGTGAGAATGGCAGTCATTGAGGAACAAATGGTTGTTCTAGAATCGGAAAAACTAGAATTCAAAAACCAATTAGACTTAATGATTGAGAAATTTGGAAAAAGAAAAAAAGTGAATCTACTAGTTTACAAGTAGAACTGGAAGAAAACTTAAAAATCACTAAGACTAAGATTGCCCTAGCATTGGAAGGAAATAATCACTTAGAGAGGGACCTCGTCCAGCTTAAGGAAGAACTCACTACTTCTCTTAAATGGACCAAATCCTCAAAATTGCTCTCCAATGTAACCAGTCAAAGGAATTACAACAAAAAGAGTCTAGGAAGTTTGAACATCACTCCTCCCTACAATCCTCACAGTAAATATGTGTATGTGTCAGATAATTTGTTGTGTCTTCAATATGGTAGAAACGGACATTTGAAAAAGGAATTTGAGGCGTGGAAAGATTCACGAGAAAGTTTCTCGATCTATACTAGACAGAAAAAGGTACCAAGAAAGGGACATGGTCCTATACCCAAGACATTGATCAAGAAAAAAATCAAATTACCTTACTGGGCAAGAAACACTCTGATTGCTCCTCTATCTGCCTACTGGAACTCAAGTTAAAATGGGTTCCCAAGTCTAACAAGTGATGTTTGTTGCAGGGAAGTGAAGGAGTAGCAGTCAGTGCTAGTTTATGGATAGCGGTTGCTCAAATCACATGAATGGGAACACAAAAAAACCTCCTCTCACTCAAGGCACTTCAAGGAGGAGGTGTCTCTTTTGGTGACGGAAAGAAGGGGTATATACTGGGTGTTGGCAGGGTTTTGAAAATCTATTGAAGAATCCATTGAAAATGTTTATCATGTGAGAGGATTAAAGTACAGTCTCTCAGCATTTCCCAGATTTGTGAAAACGGAAAGGAAGTCTAGTTCACTTCTGAGAGTTGTACTGTGACTAACCTGGCTACCAAGAAAGTTGCTCTTACAGCTCAAATATGTAAAAATATGTATGTGGCTGACCTAGAAACATCTCACGGAGACGATCTAACATGCCTAAGTGCTCAGAGTGATAATGCTGACTTATGGCATCGGAGGCTAGGCCATGTGAGCTCGTCTTTGCTGAATAAACTGGTCTCTAGGGACCTGGTTCGTGGTCTGCCAAAATTGAAGTTCAGTGGAAGCAAGGTTTGTGATGCATGCGTTAAGGGAAACCAAACTAGATTATCCTTCAAGTCAAAGAAGCAAGTGAGTTTGTCAAGGACCCTGGAACTATTGCATATGGATCTGTGTGGACCTCTAAAATTTTAAAGCAGAAGCAAAAAGAAGTACATTCTGGTAATTCTCGATGATTACTCAAGGTTCACATGGACGAGATTCCTCAAATCAAAAGTTGAGACACCTGATGTGCTGATTATCTTCTTCAAAATGATCCAAATAAAATGGATCACTTTATAGCTGGAATCATGTCAGACCATGGAACTGAGTTTGAAAATGCGAATATTGATCTGTTCTGCTTAGAAAATGGCATAAGTCACAACTTCTCAGCTCTAAGAACACCTCAGCAAAATGGAGTGGTAGAAAGGAAAAATAGAACATTAGCAAACATTGCTAGAACCATGCTCATCGAGTCAAATCTTCCTCAAAACTTTTGGGCTAAAGCAGTCAACAGGACATGCTATGTGACCAACATATGTTTGATCCGGTCGCTGCTGGACAAAACTCCCTATGAACTACTCAACAACAAGAAACCTAAGTTGAGCTATCTAAGGGAGTTTGGATGTAAATATTTTGTTTTGAACAATGGAAAACATGAACTTGGAAAGTTTAATCCGAGAAGTGACGAAGGCATTTTCGTAGGATACTCTTCATCAAGCAAAGCATACAGAGTCTTCAACAAAAGAACTCAATGCATTGAAGAAAGTATGTATGTAATATTTGATGAGGATTGTGATATGAAGAACCTGGAGATGAAAGATGAAGATGATCTGAATAAACTATTCCAAGCTCAGAAAAAGAAGCAGGACTGAAGCACTTGAAAGTATGGAGCCTGATTATGCTGATCTAGATTCATCCAGAAAAACAAGGGTAACTGACAAGCCTGATGAAGGACCTGGTCCCATACAAAATGTAAATCAAGTAGAAACTCATCCTCAAGAAGATGATGACTCTGAAGATGAAGAAGATCAGACAGATCAACCCCAACCCTTAGTCTCTAAGCCGGCGTGTAAGCACAACTCATCTCATCCACTTGATAATCTTATTTCACCATTGAATTCTGAAATGCAAACTAGATCAAAAACAAGAAATCTGGTTGTATTTTCAGCTTTCATCTCGACCATTGAGCCTAAGAATGTGAAAGAGGCTCTGAATGATGCTGACTGGGTCAAATCAATGCAAGATGAACTGCATCAATTTGAGAGAAGCAACGTATGGTACTGGTCCCAAGACCTGCTGACAGAACCATCATAGGGACCCGGTGGGTGTTCAGAAACAAGCATGATGAGAGTGGTGTAATCACGAGAAACAAGTCCAGGTTTGTTGTCCAAGGTTATAATCAGGAAGAGGGTATAGACTATGCCGAGACATTTTCTCTTGTTGCTCGAATAGAGGCCATTAGAATTCTCATAGATTTTGCTGCTTTTATAGGGTTCAAACTCTATCAAATGGATGTCAAAAGTGCCTTCTTGAATGAACACTTGAAGGAAGAGGTGTACGTGAAACAACCACCAGGGTTTGAAGATGTTGAGCGACCAAGTCATGTGTTCAAACTGAACAAGGCTCTGTATGAATTAAAACAAGCTCCTAGAGCTTGGTATGAGAGGTTGTCCAAATTCTTGCTAAAGAATGAGTTCAAAATGGGGAAAATTGGAAACACCTTGTTTCTAATGAAAAGGGAACAAGAACTGGTCATTATCCAAGTGTATGTGGATGATATCATCTTTGGAGCTACATCTGAATATCTGTGTAAAGAATTTTCTACTCTAATGGGCAAGGAGTTTGAGATGTGCATGATGGGAGATCTAACATTCTTCTTGGGCTGCAAATTAAACGAACACCGGATGGAACCTCAATCAGTCAAGAAAAGTATACAAAGGAGCTGCTGAAGAAGTTCAACATGGTGGATTCTAAACCTATAGACTCTCCTATGGGAACTAACTCAAAAATGGGAATAGATGAAGTTGATTCTCTTGTGAATCAAACCATGTATAGAGGCATTTTTGGCTCCTTGTTGTACTTAACTGCTAGCAGGCCTGACATTGTTTTCAGTGTTGGAATGTGTCTAGATTTCAAGTATGTCCCAAGGATTCACATCTAAAGGCTGCCAAACGGATACTAAGGTATTTGAAAAAATGGGGGACCTGGTCCTATACTACCCAGCAGGTGGTTCCTTTGACCTGGTAGGCTTTGAAGATGCTGACTTTGCAGGTTATCAAGTAGACAGGAAGAGTACTTCTGGCATGGCACACTTTCTTGGATCCTCTCTCATTTCTTCGGGAATTAAAAAACAAAATTCAGTGGCTCTTTCAACAGCTGAAGCTGAATATGTGGATGTTGCTTCATGTTGTGCTCAATTTTTGTGGATTAAGCAACAACTGGAAGATTTTGGAGTTTGTATACAGACCATTCCTCTTATGTGTAACAACACCAGTGCTGTCAGTATATGGAAGAATCCAGTTCAACATAATAGAACAAAACATATTGATGTGAGACATCACTTTTTGGGAGATAATGTTGAAAAGGGGAATATTATCTTGAAGTATTATAGAACGGAGGATCAGATTGCCGACATCTTCACCAAAGCTCTCAGCAAGGATCAATTTGAGAGCAATGGGCTGAAGTTGGGAATGATGAACCCAAATTGACTCGACCTCATCCAAAAGCATTCAATTCTCGTGATGGCTATGATTTGCATTGAAGGTATCCTTATTACTAGTAATATATTGTTTGAGTAAGTTCAATCTTGTACCTATTGCAGGTATACATTCATGAAAAAATACAGAAGCAAAGTATGGCCAGAACCATTCAGGAATGGGATCTCACTTGCAGTAACGGACCTGGTCCCTCTCAAGGTTAGAATTCTCTACATTTTCTTTAAACTTTTTTAAAGAGAACCGTTGAGATGTCCACATGTCAGTCATCGATCATTCTGACCATTGTCCCATCGCTTAAATCCAAGCGACACGTCTAATCAAAGGGACCTGACACCACTTCACATCTTTTTATACAACTCCCTCATCTCTCATCTTTTTCATTCTTCTCTTTTAAGCACTCTCTAAGAGAACCCTAAATCTCTCCATCTCATATCTTCTCTCTCACTGCATCACTTCTTCTCTTTCAACAAAAATGTCTCAAACCTCATCATCTTCAAAGAATATAATTGCATCCCTAAAAGAAGTTGACCCTGTGTCCTTCTCCACACCTTCATCCACCGTATATCCGTCTAAAATGTCGACTACCCCTCCAATCAACATTGCTCAAGACAGACATCCAAACCCAATGTGTTCTCTTGAGCTAAATAACCTATTACCCTCTCCTCAACTTGGTCCCCAATCTGATGTGATGTCCGATCATTTATTTAACGAGATCTCCCAAAAAGCAAAATGTCTGAATCCATCATTCTAGCTGCTAGTGAAAGTCTGGTTATCGAGAGTTTGACCTTGATGAGGGAAGAAGCCGTGCTTAAAGGAAATGGTAACTTTATGGATCAAGAGTTGAGATAAACTCAACCTATGTTTGATAAAACTCCAGATTTTGGTAGGTATCCTTCTTCCGATTCTACAGACACAGATAACGATGATCATCCTATTCAATGGTTACTAAAAAGATTAGAGGTCTCTATCTCTGAAAAAGGGAAAGAAAAGGTTGCTGAGGTTGAGTCCAGAAGGAGACCTTTTACTAGGTCTGACTCCAGGAAATTGATGGTTGATTCTATGAAAGCAAATGCAATCTCCACTTCTGACAACAGAAAGAAAAGAATGTTTAAAGTTTATCGATTTCAAATACCTCTTTCTGATGTAGTGGAGGTATTGATACGCTCAAATTACACTTTCTTAAAGAAGTATAAGCGGTCGTATCAAGTAAAGAACCCAAATATTAGGTTGGGGTCTATCCCACGAGGAATTTAGACTTAACTTTAATCTACAATTACTTCTATTTTAATCAAGTCCTTTCCAAAAAAAACAATAAAAAGGGGGGTTTTGTGTAACAAAATTATTTAATTAATTCTAAGTAAACAAGTAGCAAGTTCAACTGTTTGATGTTTATCAAGTAATAAGAGAAACTAGGGTGTAAGTGTTCCCATTAGGTTCATAACGCAGGAACCCTAGCTATAACAACTCTTCCCTAGTATCTTGCATGCAAAGTGATAAGTTATGTATCCCTAATTCCTTGGTCCGACAACTAGTGAATTTCACTCCGCACCTTGCTCCGGCTACGTGTGTATACTTTACTAAACCTAACCTTTTACCTCATATTAAGCATCATAATCGATGTATGGCTTAGTTGTTACTTCGCACCAATCGACACTAGCCTATTAGATAGTATATACTAAATCTACGTTGATAATTCTTTTCTTAGTATCTACCTCCTTGGTCCGGCAAGTAGCAACAAGGCTAGTTCTAACGCGTTCACTCGTTAAATAGACTTCTAAACGAAAGAATTATCAATACATGCAAGAAACTATTCGAGAATTGTTATTTTAGCTACTTTTACTTTGTTAATTACCCATGGTTCCCACAACCCTAGTTATGGATTTAGTTACCCATGTTAACAATCACACAATTCATATTGATTAGACAAGAATTCATGTACTTACTTTGATGAAATTGAAGAAAATCCAGAAAATTACTTGAATAAATCAAATTCTTGCAACAAACGATTTCGGAAAGTAGAACATTTCCCAAAATCTCCAGTTCAACAACTAGGATAATAAAACTGAAAAATACCAAAGAGTCTAACCCCAAAAACGAGGTCTTTACAAGTATTTATAATAAAGAAGTCCTAACATAAAAAGAAAATCTACTTAAGGAAAATCTGTCCAAAAACGCGTCTGAGTCGACGACCAGACCGACGGACCATCAAGGCCACGACGGACCGTCGTTCCACACTTAGAATCTTTCTTAGCTTCTTTCTTCTCCAACTCACTGTTACCATCGACGGACCAGGATGACGGTTTTTTGAGTGCACGATGGTCCGTTGATGGCTTCCGTTTCTCCACACTTAGAATCATTTCAAGACGTGTACTGGGGCTACTTTCTGTTAGCAATGACGGATGTGCAGGACGGTCCGTCGTGGAGATGACGGTCCTTCGATAGATTTTGTATCCCCAAACTTGGTGAGAGTTCCCCGATCTTCCTTCAGCACCATTTTCTTCAGACGACGGCTGCCACCTACGGACCGTCGAGGGGCCCGTAGGTCATCACTTCTGCAATTTTAGCATAGTTCTTCCGCGTTTTCATTCTGGATAGTTTTCGTGGAAAAAAAGAGAAAATACATAAAACTACTACAAAAAGGCCTTAGACACACTAAACTTAAGGAAAAAGCATTGAGAGTACCGTGAAACCACGGAACATCAACACCCTCAACTTAAATTCGTTGTTTGTCCTCAAGCGACGCACTATGACTCACCACAAAACCTTTGTACAAGAGTATCCTTATTTTAGCTTTCGCAATCATCTCACTATCAATCCCTATTATTTTCATTATATTTATGCATGCTATCACTATTAGTCTCGCTCATGTGAATCAGACCATGACACAGACTCACCACACACCGAAACCTATCCTCTTTGATCCCTCACCAAGGTACCAATTTTCTGGTATTGCAACTAGTGTCCTCACTTCAAAACAACATCCTCATTTTTCACACAATGATTTAAGTTTGAGTATAAGGATTATTTTTTTCAACACTCGCTCTCAGAACAACTTCACACCTCATTTATACTTGTCGCCATAGGCTTGCCCTTATTTTCACTTATTTAAGTTCACCATAATAGACTCTTAGGATCACGATAGGACTTTCTTAGCTTGTAACTTAAGCTCAGGGTCAGGTAGGGTACATTTGGATGTATTTTAGTGACTTATTGCCCTCCTTGACATAACGGCTAAGCGTCCTACCTTTTCATCATTTTATTCCGCCTATTTCTTAATTTTTTTTTTATATTCTTTCGCCTTACTTTTCTCCTTTCTTTCTCCTTTTGTGTAAGTGATTTTTTTTTTAATTTTTCACTTTGCTTTCAACTTTTCTTGAGTCACTTTTCTTTTGTTCTTTCTCTTTCTTTATTCTTTCAACCCCACTTTCCGGAGCATTCCTCAACTAGCCACCCTCAACTCATGGTTTTGCCATGAGTCAAGGTACACAATACCCAAGGTTGGGTCAGGGCCACGACAAGGTTGTTTTCTGCATTAGCCACCCTCAACTTATGCTTTTGGCATAAGCTGAGGTGCACATGTCCAAGAAAGGACCAGGGACAAAACATTATTCCCAGAAGAGATCAGTTGGGGTGAAAAAAAAAGGTCTATTTTAAGCTCAAATCATTTGGATCAAGAAGAGATTAATTTCATTCGATTTGCTGTTATCTAGGCTAAAGATTGGCTATCTTGAACAAGGCCCTATGACCCTTTCCTAATTGTCTATCACAGCTTACTTTTAGCAGGACTAACCAGGCAAGTTCTAGCTCAGTACCTATGGTGGACTATTCAAATTTTCCTCACACTCACTTGACATCTCATTACTCTACCAGATTATCAGACACCTAGTTCGAGTTTTAGATTTTAGGGTCATGCAGTGGTGTATCTCTATGTCATGCTTAGAGCCACACATTCATCAGTTACTATGCCTAGTCATGCAACATTTTCTTTAAATCAGGATATCATTTTGTTTAGCCATCATGCTTCAGATTCCATTTCTATACTATGTACAAAAGATACCAACATGCCGGTTCAACAATAAAATAACCAGTCTCTTTGGGAAAAAGAACACAGGCAAGAAAACCCCAAGAGAGGATTATGAGTTGGGCTACTCAGACTTCACCCTAGCACTCACTTTCCATTTACCCCACCCCCAACAAAAAGACATGCAATTGTCCCCAATGCATCAAAGTATATAAAATGGGGTGGTAGGTGAAGCAAACCTGAGGCGCAAAGAGCCAACGATCAACATGCTGGCGGGTCCGGTTTCCCGAAACCCGCTCCCTCTTTGTAGGGACACCATCAGTGGTGTCCTCAGCAATAACAGCACCATCAATAGTGCTTCTCTCAGCCTCAACAATTCTGGAGCTAGACGCCCCAACAGCCACTTCTAGAACCCTGGGCACGATGGATTCTACCGACGGTCCGTTGATGAGTCCGTCGATGGGTGAACCAGACCAATTTTCTGCAGATTCTGGTGATTCGGTCCCTGCATATTTAACACCCATTAAGCTAATTTTTTTGTGTTTTCTGGACACTTTTTGGACACGGACCCTACTCTACGCTCTAGCCAACACTTCTAAAGAAAAATAAAAGATCATTCAGACATGACATAAGTAATAAAAGCAAAAATAATGCAACTATGCCTAGAAAATTATGAAAAACCTATAGTTGTCTAGAGGATACATATTGGGTTGCCTCCCAATCAGCGCTTTGATTTAACGTTGCGGCACGACGGAGGACTCTTGATTACTCAGACTTCATCAAGATGGTATGCCTCGATCACTTCATTCCCCGTTTCAGCATGCCCTAGTATATTTTGATTCGCTGCCCGTTCACCTTGAACCTTACACCCTCCTTTTTCTTCAACTTAACCGTACCATGAGGGAATAGTTGGGTGATCAAATAGGGACCAGTCCATTTGGACTTGAGTTTGCCCGAAAACAAGTGCAACCTAGAATTGAACAAAAGCACCAAATCCCCAACCAAAAAATCGCGCTTCTCAATGTTTTGGTCATGGTACTTCTTCATCTTTTCTTTGTAGAGGGATGAACTTTCATATGCCTTCAAGCGAAATTCATCAAGCTCATTCAACCCGTTTGACCTCTGTTCCCCATCCTCATTCCAATCCATTTTCAACTTCTTCATTGTCCACATGGCCTTATGCTCTAATTCAACCGGTAAGTGACAAGCCTTCCCATATACAAGTTGGTATGGGGACATACCTATGGGAGTCTTGTATGCTGTCCGGTAGGCCCAAAGAGCATCATCAAGCCTCCTTGACCAATCCGTTCTACTAGCATTCACCATTTTTGCCAAAATCTGCTTAATCTCCCTGTTTGACACCTCAACTTGCCCACTAGTTTGAGGATGGTAAGGAGTGGCCACATAATAGAGAACCCCATATTTTTCCGATAATCCCTTAAACAGCTTGTTGCAAAATTGGGATACCCCATCACTGATAATAGCCCTTGGGGTATCAAATCTAGAAAATATGTTCTTTTTCAAGAATGCGGTGACACTCTTCCCTTCATTATTCGCAAGTGCGATAGCTTCTACCCATTTTAACACATAATCGACTGCCACAAGATTGTACTTCATCCCATGAGAACTCACAAAAGGGCCCATAAAGTCAATGCCCCACACATCAAACAATTCAATCACAAGAATGGAATTTAACGGGAGATCTTGTTTCTCGAAATGCCACCATCTTTTTGGCATCTATCACATGCCTTGGCGAACTCATGAGAATCTTGGTGGATGGTTGTCCAATAGTAGCCACATTGCAAGATCTTGTGAGCAGTCCAGATACCACTATGATGCCCAACTACAGGTAAAGAATGGCATCCCTCCAAAACACTCAACATCTCAACTTCTGGCACACAACGCCGAATAAGCCCATCGGCACAAATCCTATATAAGTATGGCTCATCCCAAAAGAACTTCTTCACATCATGCATGAACTTTTTCCTTTGATGAAAAGACATGTTCGGTGGGACGATATCACTAGCCAGATAATTAGCGAAATCTGCGAACCATGGAATTAAGTCTTGGGAGGCAGCCAGTACATGCTCATCAGGGAAAGTATCATCAATTTAAGCCTTTTCACATAACTCCCTCATTGCTTCATCTTCTAATCGGGACAAGTGATCAGCAACTTGATTTTCGGTCCCTTTTCTATCTTTTACCTCAAAGTCAAATTCTTGCAATACTAATACCCAACGAATCAACCTCGGTTTCGCATCCTTCTTTGACATCAAATATCTCAAAGCAGAATGATTAGTATGCATTATAACCCTCGTGCCAAGCAAATAGGAGAGAAATTTCTCGAAAGCAAAGACTACTGCAATGAGCTCTTGTTCAGTCACGGTGTAGCTCTTTTGGGCTTCATTAAGGGCTTTACTAGCATAGTAAATTGGATGAAGGATTTTGTCCCTTCTTTGTCCCAATACCACACCAAGAGCAACCCCACTCGCATCACACATTACCTCAAATGGCTTGCTCCAATTCGGAGAAATGATGATAGGTGCAGACACAAATTTTCCTTCAACTCACCAAATGCCTTAAGACAGGATTCATCAAAATAAAACTTACATTCTTTATCAAGCAACTTGCACAAAGGATGTGCAATCTTTGAAAAATCCTTGATGAACCTCCGGTAAACGACTGCATGGCCAAGAAAACTTCTCACACCTTTTACAGAGATGGGTGGAGGAAGTCTCTCTATCACCTCAACTTTAGCTTGATCAACCTCTATGCCCTTCTCTGAAATGCGATAACCCAATACAATACCTTCTTTCACCATGAAGTGACATTTTTCCCAATTTAGCACAAGGTTGCAATCTTCACACCTCTTAAGAACCATGGACAAATGACTCAAACACCGCTCAAAGGAGTCACCAACCACTGAAAAATCATCCATAAACACCTCAATAGTGTCCTCCACCATATCAGAGAATATCGACATCATACATCTCTGAAACGTGGGCGGTGCATTACATAACCCAAATGGCATTCTCTTGAACGCGAAGGTCTCATAAAGACAAGTAAAGGTGGTTTTCTCTTGATCTTCCGGTGCAATAGAAATCTGATTATAACCTGAATAACCATCAAGAAAATAGTACCACCACTTTCCTGCAAGTCTATCCAACATCTGATCCATGAAGGGCATAGGAAAATGGTCCTTCTCGGTCCATGCATTTACTTTCCGGTAATCCATACACACCCTCCATCCAGTCACCGATCTCATCGGGACAAGCTCAGTTTTCTCATTGGGGACCACAGTCATTCCCCATTTCTTAGGTACACACTGAACATGACATACCCAACTACTATCGGCGATTGGATATATCACTCCAGCATCAAACCACTTAATAATTTCCTTCTTCAACACCTCTTGCATAGGTGGATTTAAACGTCTCTGGTGCTCAATACTTGGCTTATGATCGGGCATGAGTTGGATTTTATGTGAACAAATCCCGGGAGGGATCCCAATAATATCCGCAATAGTCCACCCAATAGCTCTTTTGAACCTTTTTAACACCTCCACAATTCTCTCAGCTTGATGGACATTCAAATCTGATGCAATAATTACCGGCAAAGTGTCACCTTTTCCCAAGAATACATACCTCATATGAGGTGGTAGAGACTTAAGTTCTACTTTTGGAGCCTCTTCTATAGATGGTTTCGCGGGTGGAGACTCGCGATGCTTCATATCTAACTCCAACTTCTTTGGTTTAAATCGGACATCACCTCGATCAAGTGCCGCGACCAATGACCCATACTCTTTAATGCAATCAATATCAAAATTCATGATCACTGCCGCTAGTGCTTCTACACCCAAACGCTCTTCTATTAGTACCGGAGATGACTTTTCAACCCTATAAGATATGGCATATACCGATTGAGCTCACAACTTTGCCTCATGGACCTACAAATGTTGAAAGTCACTTCTTCATTGTTCAACCGAAATTTCATTTGCCCTTTCTCTATATCAACCAAGGTTCTACCCGTAGCAAGGAATGGCCTCCCAAGAATAATAGGCACCTCAAAATCGACCTCACAATCCAGAATCACAAAATCGGCCGAAAATATGAATGACTCCACCTTTACTAACACATCGTGGAGTATCCCAATAGGCCTCTTCACCGTTCGATCGGCCATCAGTAGCCGCATTCGCAGTGGGATTTGGGTCACCCAAACCCAACTTCTTGTAAATAGAGAGAGGCATTAGATTTATACTTGCCCAAGATCACATAATGCTTTCGCAAAGTGTAATAACCCGATTGTACATGGAACAGTGAAGGCACCCGAATCTTCTTTCTTTTGCGCTAGATATCTTGTAGCAATAGCACTACAATGCTGCATTCTATCATCATCCTCAAAACTGACCGATCTTTTCTTAGTGACCATATCTTTCATGAACTTGGCATAACCGGGCATTTGTTCAAGAGCTTCTATCAAAGGGACATTGATGGAAAGCTGTTTGAGCATAGTGATAAAACGCCGGTATTTACCATTCTCGATGTTTCACTAAGCTCTGTGGAAATGGAGGTGGTGGTCTTGGAATGGGAGTCACCGTTTGGTGCTTCTCTGCTTCTTTTCCTGCTTCATGTACCAACTCACCATTAGCTTCAATTACCTCATCTTCTTTTCTCATCTTATTTTCTACGCCAAACGGCATAGGTGGATCTATGGTTTGCTTACCACCTCGAGTAATGACTGCCATACAATGTCCATCATTCTTCGGATTTTGAACAGTGTTGCTAGGAAGAGTACCCGGTTGAAGAGGTTTTACAGTACACGACAATTGGGCCATTTGCATCTCAAGATGTTTGATGGAGACTGCATGTGCATCCACTTTTTGCCCAATGTTAGCCAAATCACCTCTCAATTCCTTGGCGTGCTCATCACTTGCGTCAAACCTCCTCATAATCTTTTGCAACATGTCTTCAACTCGCGCCATACTACCTCCACCATCCCTAGGAGCTACTTCCCGATTTTGAGGTGGAACATAGTGACCACTTCGATCGTTTCTGTTTCCATAGTTACTCCGATTGAAGTTGTTGTCGCGGTTGTAGTTTCCTTCACGAACGTAGTTACCCTCTCGATTATAATTCCCATAGTTCCGACCTTGATTTCCTTGACCTTGGCGCCAATTTTCCTGATTGGATCCTTGGGCGTTCGGTTGGAAACCCGCCGTCTGCTCATTCACTGCATAAGAATCTTCCTCATAGTAAAAATCATCTATCGGCGGTAGTGGCTTAGTCAAATAATTCACCGCATTCACTTTCTCTGCACCCTCAGTGACATGTTTCAACACTAACCCAAGCTCAGTTCTCATTTGAGCCATTTCTTCAAGAATATCATCTGCGGCTGGGTTGTGTGTAGGTTGCACTGCTAAAGTGTTTCTCCCAGTATCCGACTTCCTAGTGCTTCAAGCTTTATTATTTCGGAGATTTTCTCTAACTTCTCAGCGATCTCTTCATAAGTACACTCCCCATAAGAACCTCCCGCAATCGTATCCAACACCGCTTATTATTATCATCTTGCCCCCGATAGAAATACTCTTTCAGCGACTCATCATCAATACAGTGATTTGGGACACTTCTCAAGAAAGAGGTGAACCGATCCCAAGAACTGCTTACTGACTCCCCTGGTAGTGCCACAAAGTTGTTCACCCTATCTTTGTGGTTGAGCTTCTTTGAAACGGATAGTAACGAGCTAAGAACACATCCCTCAATTGGTTCCATGTATAGATTGAGTTATAGGGAAGCTCAGTAAACCATATAGCAGTCTCTCCTTTAGTGAGAGAGGAAAAACTCTTAGCCCAATGACGTCCATGTCCAAGTCAGGCCTCTCTGCACAACTCTTACACACGACCTCAGTTTGGCGATGTGAGCATGTGGATCCTCAGATGGTAGCCAGAAAACAGACCTCTAGCTGTGAGCATCTGCATTAAGCTACTAGTTACCAACGAAGTATGACATGTGGTAGAGGAGGTANGTTGTCTAGAGGATACATATTGGGTTGCCTCCAATCAGCGCTTGATTTAACGTTGCGGCACGACGGAGGACTCTTGATTACTCAGACTTCATCAGATGGTATGCCTCGATCACTTCATTCCCCGTTTCAGCATGCCTAGTATATTTTGATTCGCTGCCCGTTCACCTTGAACCTTAACCCTCCTTTTTCTTCAACTTAACCGTACCATGAGGGAATAGTTGGGTGATCAAATAGGGACCAGTCCATTTGGACTTGAGTTTGCCGAAACAAGTGCAACCTAGAATTGAACAAAAGCACCAAATCCCCAACCAAAAAATCGCGCTTCTCAATGTTTTGGTCATGGTACTTTTCATCTTTTCTTTGTAGAGGGATGAACTTTCATATGCCTTCAAGCGAAATTCATCAAGCTCATTCAACCCGTTTGACCTCTGTTCCCCATCCTCATTCCAATCCATTTTCAACTTCTTCATTGTCCACATGGCCTTATGCTTCTAATTCAACCGGTAAGTGACAAGCCTTCCCATATACAAGTTGGTATGGGGACATACCTATGGGAGTCTTGTATGCTGTCCGGTAGGCCCAAAGAGCATCATCAAGCCTCCTTGACCAATCCGTTCTACTAGCATTCACCATTTTTGCCAAATCTGCTTAATCTCCCTGTTTGACACCTCAACTTGCCCACTAGTTGAGGATGGTAAGGAGTGGCCACATAATAGAGAACCCCATATTTTTCCGATAATCCCTTAAACAAGCTTGTTGCAAAGATTGGATACCCCATCACTGATAATAGCCCTTGGGGCTATCAAATCTAGAAAATATGTTCTTTTTCAAGAATGCGCGGTGACACTCTTCCCTTCATTATTCGCAAGTGCGATAGCTTCTACCATTTTAACACATAATCGACTGCCACAAGATATGTACTTCATCCCATGAGAACTCACAAAAGGGCCCATAAAGTCAATGCCCCACACATCAAACAATTCAATCACAAGAATGGAATTTAACGGGAGATCTTGCTTTCTCGAAATGCACCATCTTTTTGGCATCTATCACATGCCTTGGCGAACTCATGAGAATCTTGGTGGATGGTTGCCAATAGTAGCCACATTGCAAGATCTTGTGAGCAGTCCAGATACCACTATGATGCCCAACTACAGGCAAAGAATGGCATCCCTCCAAAACACTCAACATCTCAACTTCGGCACACAACGCCGAATAAGCCCATCGGCACACAAATCCTATATAAGTATGGCTCATCCAAAGAACTTCTTCACATCATGCATGAACTTTTTCCTTTGATGAAAGACAAGTTCGGTGGACGATATCACTAGCCAGATAATTCGAAATCTCGAACCATGGAATTAAGTCTTGGGAGGCAGCCAGTACATGCTCATCAGGGAAAGTATCATCAATTTAAGCCTTTTCACATAACTCCCTCATTGCTTCATCTTCTAATCGGGACAAGTGATCAGCAACTTGATTTTCGGTCCCTTTTCTATCTTTTACCTCAAAGTCAAATTCTTGCAATACTAATACCCAACGAATCAACCTCGGTTTCGCATCCTTCTTTGACATCAAATATCTCAAAGCAGAATGATTAGTATGCTATAACCCTCGTGCCAAGCAAATAGGAGAGAAAATTTCTCGAAAGCAAAGACTACTGCAATGAGCTCTTGTTCAGTCACGGTGTAGCTCTTTTGGCTTCATTAAGGGCTTTACTAGCATAGTAATTGGATGAAGGATTTTGTCCCTTCTTTGTCCCAATACCACACCAAGAGCAACCCCACTCGCATCACACATTACCTCAAATGGCTTGCTCCAATCGGAGAAATGATGATAGGTGCAGACACAATTTTCCTTCAACTCACCAAATGCCTTAAGACAGGATTCATCAAAATAAAACTTACATTCTTATCAAGCAACTTGCACAAAGGATGTGCAATCTTTGAAAAATCCTTGATGAACCTCCGGTAAACGCCTGCATGGCCAAGAAAACTTCTCACACCTTTTACAGAGATGGGTGGAGGAAGTCTCTCTATCACCTCAACTTTAGCTTGATCAACCTCTATGCCCTTCTCTGAAATGCGATAACCCAATACAATACCTTCTTTCACCATGAAGTGACATTTTTCCCAATTTAGCACAAGGTTGCAATCTTCACACCTCTTAAGAACCATGGACAAATGACTCAAACACCGCTCAAAGGAGTCACCAACCACTGAAAAATCATCCATAAACACTCAATAGTGTCCTCCACCATATCAGAGAATATCGACATCATACATCTCTGAAACGTGGGCGGTGCATTACATAACCCAAATGGCATTCTCTTGAACGCGAAGGTCCATAAGACAAGTAAAGGTGGTTTTCTCTTGATCTTCCGGTGCAATAGAAATCTGATTATAACCTGAATAACCATCAAGAAAATAGTACCACCACTTTCCTGCAAGTCTATCCAACATCTGATCCATGAAGGCATAGGAAAATGGTCCTTCTCGGTCCATGCATTTACTTTCCGGTAATCCATACACACCCTCCATCCAGTCACCGATCTCATCGGGACAAGCTCAGTTTTCTCATTGGGGACCACAGTCATTCCCCATTTCTTAGGTACACACTGAACATGACATACCCAACTACTATCGGCGATTGGATATATCACTCCAGCATCAACCACTTAATAATTTCCTTCTTCAACACCTCTTGCATAGGTGGATTTAAACGTCTCTGGTGCTCAATACTTGGCTTATGATCGGGCATGAGTTGGATTTTATGTGAACAAATCCCGGGAGGGATCCCAATAATATCCGCAATAGTCCACCCAATAGCTCTTTTGAACCTTTTTAACACCTCCACAATTCTCTCAGCTTGATGGACATTCAAATCTGATGCAATAATTACCGGCAAAGTGTCACCTTTTCCCAAGAATACATACCTCATATGAGGTGGTAGAGACTTAAGTTCTACTTTTGGAGCCTCTTCTATAGATGGTTTCGCGGGTGGAGACTCGCGATGCTTCATATCTAACTCCAACTTCTTTGGTTTAAATCGGACATCACCTCGATCAAGTGCCGCGACCAATGACCCATACTCTTTAATGCAATCAATATCAAAATTCATGATCACTGCCGCTAGTGCTTCTACACCCAAACGCTCTTCTATTAGTACCGGAGATGACTTTTCAACCCTATAAGATATGGCATATACCGATTGAGCTCACAACTTTGCCTCATGGACCTACAAATGTTGAAAGTCACTTCTTCATTGTTCAACCGAAATTTCATTTGCCCTTTCTCTATATCAACCAAGGTTCTACCCGTAGCAAGGAATGGCCTCCCAAGAATAATAGGCACCTCAAAATCGACCTCACAATCCAGAATCACAAAATCGGCCGAAAATATGAATGACTCCACCTTTACTAACACATCGTGGAGTATCCCAATAGGCCTCTTCACCGTTCGATCGGCCATCAGTAGCCGCATTGCAGTGGGATTTGGGTCACCCAAACCCAACTTCTTGTAAATAGAGAGAGGCATTAGATTTATACTTGCCCCAAGATCACATAATGCTTTCGCAAAGTGTAATAACCCGATTGTACATGGAACAGTGAAGGCACCCGAATCTTCTTTCTTTTGCGCTAGATATCTTGTAGCAATAGCACTACAATGCTGCATTCTATCATCATCCTCAAAACTGACCGATCTTTTCTTAGTGACCATATCTTTCATGAACTTGGCATAACCGGGCATTTGTTCAAGAGCTTCTATCAAAGGGACATTGATGGAAAGCTGTTTGAGCATAGTGATAAAACGCCGGTATTTACCATTCTCGATATGTTTCACTAAGCTCTGTGGAAATGGAGGTGGTGGTCTTGGAATGGGAGTCACCGTTTGGTGCTTCTCTGCTTCTTTTCCTGCTTCATGTACCAACTCACCATTAGCTTCAATTACCTCATCTTCTTTTCTCATCTTATTTTCTACGCCAAACGGCATAGGTGGATCTATGGTTTGCTTACCACCTCGAGTAGTGACTGCCATACAATGTCCATCATTCTTCGGATTTTGAACAGTGTTGCTAGGAAGAGTACCCGGTTGAAGAGGTTTTACAGTACACGACAATTGGGCCATTTGCATCTCAAGATGTTTGATGGAGACTGCATGTGCATCCACTTTTTGCCCAATGTTAGCCAAATCACCTCTCAATTCCTTGGCGTGCTCATCACTTGCGTCAAACCTCCTCATAATCTTTTGCAACATGTCTTCAACTCGCGCCATACTACCTCCACCATCCCTAGGAGCTACTTCCCGATTTTGAGGTGGAACATAGTGACCACTTCGATCGTTTCTGTTTCCATAGTTACTCCGATTGAAGTTGTTGTCGCGGTTGTAGTTTCCTTCACGAACGTAGTTACCCTCTCGATTATAATTCCCATAGTTCCGACCTTGATTTCCTTGACCTTGGCGCCAATTTTCCTGATTGGATCCTTGGGCGTTCGGTTGGAAACCCGCCGTCTGCTCATTCACTGCATAAGAATCTTCCTCATAGTAAAAATCATCTATCGGCGGTAGTGGCTTAGTCAAATAATTCACCGCATTCACTTTCTCTGCACCCTCAGTGACATGTTTCAACACTAACCCAAGCTCAGTTCTCATTTGAGCCATTTCTTCAAGAATATCATCTGCGGCTGGGTTGTGTGTAGGTTGCACTGCTAAAGTGTTTCTCCCAGTATCCGACTTCCTAGTGCTTCAAGCTTTATTATTTCGGGAGATTTTCTCTAACTTCTCAGCGATCTCTTCATAAGTACACTCCCCATAAGAACCTCCCGCAATCGTATCCAACACCGCTTTATTATTATCATCTTGCCCCCGATAGAAATACTCTTTCAGCGACTCATCATCAATACAGTGATTTGGGACACTTCTCAAGAAAGAGGTGAACCGATCCCAAGAGCTGCTTACTGACTCCCCTGGTAGTGCCACAAAGTTGTTCACCCTATCATTGTGGTTGAGCTTCTTTGAAATCGGATAGTAACGAGCTAAGAACACATCCCTCAATTGGTTCCATGTATAGATTGAGTTATAGGGAAGCTCAGTAAACCATATAGCAGTCTCTCCTATTAGTGAGAGAGGAAAAACTCTTAGACCAATGACGTCCATGTCCAAGTCAGGCCTCTCTGCACAACTCTTACACATCGACCTCAGTTTGGCGATGTGAGCATGTGGATCCTCAGATGGTAGCCGAGAAAACAGACCTCTAGCTGTGAGCATCTGCATTAAGCTACTAGTTACCACGAAAGTATGACTATGTGGTAGAGGAGGTAGGACAAGTGGCCCATCAGAGTCAATGATGTTAACATTTCCCCTATAGTACTCTTGAGGGTGTGGAGCAGGAGGTTGCCTCCTTGGATTACCTTCACCCGGATTATCAACCATCACTTGATTATGAGACTCAACTGGCGGGGTAGGTGGAGGATTGATCTCATCCTCGATATAAGCAGGATTGTTTTGAATGATTATTCTGCGAAGTGTACGGTTTAGTTGGATCAAGCAGAAGTATTGGTTCTCCTCGACTCCGTGTACCTGGCATACACTAAAGCTATACCTGCGAGAAACAAAAACAAAAAGAAAAAGTAAAATCAGGAAATTATTGACTAAAACTTGGTAATGTGCTTAAAGTTAATCTAAAAGTCACTATTCCCCGGAAGCGGTGCCAACATTTGATACACTCAAATTACACTTCCTTAAAGAAGTATAAGCGGTCGTATCAAGTAAAGAACCCAAATGTTAGGTTGGGGTCGATCCCACGAGGAAAATAGTTTAGACTTAACTTTAATCTAAAATTACTTCTATTTTAATCAAGTCCTTTCCAAAAAAAAAACAATAAAAAGGGGGGTTTTGTGTAACAAAATTATTTAATTAATTCTAAGTAAACAAGTAGCAAGTTCAACTGTTTGATGTTTATCAAGTAATAAGAGAAACTAGGGTGTAAGTGTTCCCCATTAGGTTCATAACGCAGGAACCCTAGCTATAACAATTTTTCCCAAGTATCTTGCATGCAAGGTGATAAGTTATGTATCCCTAATTCCTTGGTCCGGCAACTAGTGAATTTCACTCCGCACCTTGGTCCGGTTACGTGTGTATACTTTACTAAACCTTACCTTTTACCTCATATTAAGCATCATAATCGATGTACGGCTTAGTTGTTACTTCGCACCAATCGACACTAGCCTATTAGATAGTATATACTAAATCTACGTTGATAATTCTTTTCTTATTATCTACCTCCTTGTCCGGCAAGTAGCAACAAGGCGAGTTCTAACGCGTACACGTTAAAAAGACTTCTAAACGAAAGAATTATCACTACATGCAAGAAACTATTCGAGAATTGTTATTTTAGCTAGTTTTACTTTGTTAATTACCCATGATTCCCACAACCCTAGTTATGGATTTAGTTACCCATGTTAACAATCACACAATTCATATTGATTAGACAAGAACTCATGTACTTACTTTGATGAAATTGAAGAAAATTCAAAAAATTACTTGAATAAATCAAATTCTTGCAACAAACGATTCCGGAAAGTAGAATATTTCCCAAATCTCCAGTTCAACAACTAGGATAATAAAACTGAAAAATACCAAAGAGTCTAACCCCAAAAACGAGGTCTTTACAAGTATTTATAATAAAGAAGTCCTAACATAAAAAGGAAATCTATTTAAGGAAAATCTGCCCAAAAATGCGTTTGAGTCGACGACCGGACCGACGGACCGTCAAGGCCACGACGGATAGTCGTTCCACACTTAGAATCTTTTTCAGCTTCTTTCTTCTCCAGCTCACTGTTACCATCGACGGACCAGGATGACGGTCCGTTGAGTGCACGATGGTCCGTCGATGGCTTCCGTTTCTCCACACTTAGAATCTTTTCGAGACGAGTACTGGGGATACTTTCTGTTAGCAATGACGGATGTGCAGGACGGTCCGTCGTGGAGATGACGGTCCTTCGATAGCTTTCATATCCCCAAACTTGGTCAGAATTCCCCGATCTTCCTTCAGCACCATTTTCTTTAGACGACGATTGCCACCTACGGACCGTCGAGGGGTCGACGGATCGTCGAGGGGTCCATAGGTCATCACTTCTGCAATTTTAGCACAGTTCTTCCGCGTTTTCATTCTGGATAGTTTTCCTGAAAAAAAAGAGAAA
The DNA here is from genome assembly GCA_022817965.1 of Solanum lycopersicoides. Lineage (NCBI taxonomy): Eukaryota > Viridiplantae > Streptophyta > Magnoliopsida > Solanales > Solanaceae > Solanum > Solanum lycopersicoides. The sequence continues at coordinate 27,054,032 of CM040626.1, forward strand.
AATACATTAAAACTACTACAAAAAGGCCTTAGACACACACTAAACTTAAGGAAAAAATATTGAAAGTATCGTGAAACCACGGTACATCAGGTATCTAGTGCAGAATATGAAGAGGAACCTGTGAGAGGAGTATTAGATAACATGAAAGAACATCCAAATAAGAAGTGTCATAAAGGAAAGAACAAATGATCTGTGAGCAAGAAAGCAGATGGTGCAAAGGGCAAGGGAAAAAGTAAGAGAGAAACCCCTGAAGTTGAACCAGAAATTTCTGAGCAGGGACCTGGTCCTCAGGTGCATCTAGATGATGGAGGGACCAGCAAGCAAGCAATCATTGACTGCTTGCGGGTTCAAAGCGTCCTTAGTGGAATAATATTTGATATGGACATCATTCAGAAGCCTGGAACGGACTCTCTTGATGACATTGTCGTCACTCAGTCATGGCTACAGTTGTTTGACACTAAGTACCCGGTTCTTCATGAAGAAGAGGTACGTGAGTTTTATTATAACATTGAGTTCAGTGAGGATGGTAGTATCACCACAAGAGTGGGAAATGTCAACATTTATTTGGATGAAGACTTACTTGAAAACATCTTAGAAGTACCTAGAGAAGAAATCAGGTCGGTTGTTGGAAAAACATGTTATGTAGCATTTGTCAAGGACTGTTCTACACTATCTGCAACCCGATGCGCTGGGCTCCTTAAGAAATTGATGAAAGGAGAGTATCAGTTGGTGTTTGAATTAGTCAACAAGGTTCTTCTTCCTCGAACAGAGAAGAGGATCTTTTTTACTTCAACTTATTTATTCATCATGGAATCCTTGTGCAAATTTGAACCACTAGATCTCCCAGTGCTTATGCTTGAACACATGTACAAGACAGTGATTGAACGAAAGGTCAAGCATGGAATGGTATATGGATACTTTTTGACAAAGGTGTTTCAGTACCAGAAAATTCCACTTGGTGCAGGAAAGGTGGGGAGTGTTAACCAATCATTCACTGAGACCACTATAGTCGAATGCGAGTGCATCGAAGGAAACGGCAATCCAAAGAGCAAAGTGTCTCAACTGATAGCTGAACAAGACCAACTAAAGTATGAGTTGGAGGAAATGACTGTGCGAGTGAGTAGAAAGGATGCTGAAATTGCTATACTCAAAGCTGAGGGACCTGGTACCTCTGAAGTTCAAGCGCTGCATAGGCATAATGAGGAACTGATTGCAGGAGAAATAAATCAAAGACAATGATACAGCCAATACTCGACTTACCCTCATTATTCAGTCCATCTCCTATCAGCCTCCCCCCTCTTAGTCTCTCCTTTGTCTATTCCGTTGTTCCTTTTTGTTATGTGGCCATATATCAAGGCTCCTTGGTTCAGTTTAATCTTAATGTATCGAATGCTCCTTTTGTGCAATGAATCTGATTCATGTTTTGTTCTGTCTAATATCTATTGTCTAATGTTTTTTTTGTGTTTGTTTCCACAAGGCTATGATCTTACTATTACCTGTCTTGCCGGTTTACTGCACTTCTTTTTTATGATGACAAAAGGGGGAATCATGGGTGTTTATCATGGATGGTTAAGGTGACAGGGGGAACTGAAGATAGGGGGAACTGACAGGGATTAAGGTGACAGGGGGAACTGAACTTAATTGGTGTTTTAGGTGATAGGGGGAAATGAACTTAATTGGTTATTTAGGTGATTGGGGGAACTGAAAACTGAAGGGTGTGTATGTACAGTTTGTCATCATCAAAAAGGGGGGAATTTTTTTTTGTAGTTTTTATGAGATAACCAACTCAGGGACCTCGTACAGGAACCTAAATGATATTTGTAGTTTTTATGAGATAACAAACTCAGGGACCTCGTACAGGGAGGGACCTGCTCTCATGTGGACACAAACACACATACTGCCAGGATGGAGAACGTACAAAAGTTGGTGCACAATTTCCAACGGTGGCAGAAGTGGCAGAAACCTCGGTCAATAGCATGGCCTCAAAGATTGTGACTATTCTACATAACATACCTTCCAATAGTTACAATCTTAGTTTTTGCAACTTGTAGAACATCTGAAGAACTCTTGCAAAGGCTGAGAAATCTGAAGTGAAGAAATATTTCGAAGAGCAACTGAAAACAGAAAAAGCTAGAAGCATAGTTGTCTTAGGAGCATTTCATCTAATCTACAATTGTAATCTGTTCCTAAACATATAAAGGACTCAGTTTGCTTTGGTTTGTGAAATTCTAAGTTAGTTAAGTTAAACTAATTTAGTGGGCAACCTTGTGTGTTGCTTCGTAAATTCTAGCTCATCCGGTGTGTGGTGATTTAGTGGGCAACCTGCATGTTGCTTAGTGAATTCTAAGTTGTCTAGTGGTGATAGCTTAGTGGGCAGAGTCATACCTTCTTAGTCTCTTCAAGCAATAGAGTTATTGCTTGGTTGTGAGATTAATAACTTTTTCTCAAGCTTTTGTAATCGGTTTAGCCTTTGCTTGTGAAGACTAGTGAAAACGGTTGAAAATCCTGTGTGACAGGTCGTGGTTTTACTCCCTTGAGCAAGGAGGTTTCCAAGTAAACTGCTTGTGTTGTTCTTCTACCTTTACTTACAGTTTGTTCTTACTTCAAGTGTGTCAAGGGACCTTGTCCATTGGCTGTTAGTGGACGCACGTATTCTAACAGAAAGCATATGAGTTTGAAAATTTACTAGTATGTTAGTTTAAGTCTCTATATAGAGCTTTCATAGTGGATATTTAGATGACTTGTTTCCCCTTCGATTTTAGATGGTAAAAAAGACAATGGAATGATCAAGTTTTGTTTAATGTTTGTTACTTAATTACTTATGATTAGTGGTGGTGCGGGCTTTTAAAGTTATTATTTTAGTGCACAGTTATAAGAGAAATCATGCTGCTACTTAAGCCAAATCTCTTTGGAGTCAAAGTGGATTCTTTCTCGTTCTTTTGCATCTTTCGATGGGCCATGAATGCCCAAAATTCTTTTATCTAGTCATCCAACCCTAAGAAATGAAGAACAGGTCCCAAAATTTGTTACAGGTCTAGAAGGCAAGAAATAGAGCTAATATACAAGGTGTATACACTGATATACAAATTGTGTATCAAAAAATGGAAAGTTGGTAAACCCCAAAAGTAGTCGTGAAATTGGGCCATGAAAGACAAAAATTCAGTATCTCCTTACTCTAAACTTATTTAATTGTCATTATTAGTTTGTTGTTCTTCTTTTTTCTTTATTTATTAGTAGCTCCAACTTAAGTAATTAACTTAATTAGATTCCCCAAAAGATGAACTACATTCTTTATGTTAGTATATTTTTAATATAATTCATTTTTTGTTGACTCTTATACTTTTATTGAATATATTTAGTCAAAACTTTTTATTTATTCTTCAATTATTTTGAAATAGTTTTCATGCTTTAATTAATCAAATTTGTTCAAATTATTGTTAAGATGATTTTAAAAAATAAATTCTTATTAATCTAATTTTGTTAAAATTTTGTTTACTTATAAATCAATTCAAATGTTTCAATTCAGGAACTATTTTCTTACAAATTAAAAAAAATATTTAACTATTTTCTCAAATTTAATCGAATATTGTAAAATATTCTTTTATTAAGTCATTTTCCTAAAAAATAATAAAAATAATAATAATCAAGTTTAATTATTTTTAATTCTTTTAAATGGTAATAAGTTTTTATTTTACTTTTGGGATTTTTATAGGTAAAGTTAATATGTTTTAAAATTTCACTTTAACTTTTCTTTCTCAAGACTAATCTTACAAGTTTAAATTTTCTCTTATGCTTTAATGGTTATTTTTTTTCTTTTTCATTAACCTAAGTTTGGTCGGTAACCGTTTTCAACGGATCTATAAAGATGCTTAACCCCTTCCCTTTAGGATAACTTGAACCCTTACCTAGATTCACTTAAGTTAAGTGGACCTTAATTGGATTCAATTTTAGTTTTACTTAGTTAAATATTTAGGTGTCCTAATTCACCGTAACTAATTAGATGGCGACTTCTTAAGCTAGTTAATAATTTGAAAATCACCAATATGTTGTCCACACCACACCGTTTGGACCTCGAGTTAAAATGTGGTATATCATGGTGTACTAGTTACGTTTGACCACTTCTATTGACGTAATAGATGTCTGGTCAACACTATGATTAGTTTTCCTCTTATTTGTCAAACTTTTTCACTGTACAAGATTTTCTATTTTTCTCTATTATGTGGTGTAGGGCTACTTGTGTCTTATCCCTTCAATTTTCTTTGTTTACAGAACAAATTTGGGATAAGATATAAGTACCCCTTAATTATAACCGAAATTCGAGTGACACAACTGAAATTAAACTAGGGTCCTATTAGCCTCATTCCCCCGCCCTATTTCTTTAGTATTTTTGTGCACCTTTGTGCTGATATTGAGTCAATATCCAACTTCAAGTAGTGTGGTGATAAACATGCACCGCCATATGTAAAACTATTTTTTTGAATTATTTTTAAATATTTTTTTCTTATTTTCTTTGCCTTGTATTTAAATTGAGTTAATACACGTAAAATAATATTAAAAATTTCCTTGTATTTAATATATACTTTCAATTTTTTTTTTGTGTGTGTGTGTGGGGGGGGGGGGCACTACATAATTGGGGCCGAAAATAGTTACATGTTAATACTCCAATCTAAAGTAATTCAGGAAATACTTATTATTTGAAAATAAAATTATAGTCCATAGCCCCATTACGTTTTTTCATTAATTCTTTTTGTCCTATCATTAATTTTTTTGTTCTTTCTCATTTATTATTTTTCTTTTATCTTTTATTTGTTTCTCCTATTTTTTAATATTTTCTATTTTATTTTCTCTTCTTTTTTAATTTTATCCTTCATTAGCGATACCATTTATTAAGAATTTTATTATTTCTACTTTTTATTGTTAGTTTATCTTCTTTTTATCTCCTCCCTTTCTTTATTTTCACATTTTTAAGAAAATAAAATAAATTATTTTCTCTTTTTAATTAATTATTTTTATTTTCTCTTTTTATTCTTTTCTCACATTTTTTTCTTCACATTATCATTTATAGAGATATCATTCGATAATAATTTTATTATTTCTTTCTTCTTCTTTTTTTGTTAGTTTATATTCTTTCTATTTTTTTTCTCAATTTATATATTTTTACCTTTTAAAGAAAATAAAACAAATAAATTTTTTTTTCTTTTGTTATTTATTAAATTTGTTTTCTCTTTTATTCCCAATTGATTATGTATTTATTATTTTATGACTGGAATATTGTAATAGTGGATAACTCAAAACAGACATGCAAATTTGGTAGACAACATCAATATACTTATAATGAAGCATTCAAATACTGAGGCATGTATATCTGAAATATCAAACCTAGCATGTGTAATTCATGAAGTAAAAGAACCACATAACTAGGGTTCTGAATTTATAAAAGAATCTACACCAAACGATCTGATTTGGATCATTCTAATAGAGAAAACCCAATAATTTCTAACTTTCAGGAAACCCTAGGTATTGATAATATTGATGGAATCAAGATTCTCACTGAAATCTAGGGACTTAACGGGCGAAAGAAACCCACTAATAAATTTCACATACTGAGCGACGAATTTCACGGAGAAATCTTTCAATTTCGGGGCTAGAAGTAATGTAAACCTTTGTTTTTGGACTAGGGCTTCGTCCACTCTTTCTCCTTTTGCGTTCTAATTTTTATATGTTTTTGGTGAATGATTTGCTTAGAGTAGATTCTAATTTAGTTACTAGGCTAAAATTTACCAAAACTGCGCAGTTTAGGGTTTAAACGACGTAGTTTAGGGGTCCAACGCATAGGGGAAAAAACCAAATGACCCCTGACTTAACTGCCGTCGGGGGCCACTGATGGTTCGCGCTGGTCAATCATTGTTTGGCGACTAGGAGGTGTATTTGGGGCCTCGATCCACGATCCGTCGCATGCCCTACGATTTGTAGGTCCAGACATGGGTCGACACTTGGCTAAAATTTTGGAGGTTCCTGGGGAAGGGTCACATGTGGCCATCCACGGACCACTAGCACGGGTCATGAGTCACCTTATGGTCCGTGGGTGGCAATCGAGGGTTGTACCTGCAACTTCTGAAATTTACGTTTTTGGGTTTTCTAGGATAAAGGGTGTTACAATTGTATTTTCTCTTCTTTTTTTCTATGGATTATACTTATTCTATTTTTTTTTTTTGTATTTCCTTTTGATTTTACTGCAGATGTCTTGTATTGAAAACAAGTTAATGCCAAACGATTATCGAAACGAGAAAACTACATTAAAAAATAAAATGTTAAAATCAAAGGAAACATTTTTTTAAAAAAAAAATATTTCTTAAAATAATACACGTATTTTTTTAAAATAATTAAAAATGTAAAGATAAGAAATTGCTGAAAGAGGAAAAGAGTTTAAATTGAGGAGAGAGATAAATATTTTACAAAGAAAGAACTGAAAATAATTATGTACAAATTTGAGAGCTAATTACATCATATCCTGGAAGTTTCCCCAATAACAAATAATTTGAATTTTTCATTGCTCTCGGATAGCTTCCTTGATTTTCCGATATTGCAAATGGTCCATTACTTAATGGGGAAGGTGTATTCGATAGGGGATTTTTATAATTTTTTAATTGAAAGGAAATTTTAGAGATTACGATATCTTAAGTTGTGTGTTTATGTAATTATTCCATAATTAAATCATTTGGTTCAAATCTAAAGAAAACATCTAATCACTCGATCAAATATGCATTCAAATTTTCGAAGCTTAATGCGAATAAATGGTGCATAAGGTGTGGATTTCTATAATCGGGTTCAACCTTTTCAAAAGCACTCGTACCTTTAGCCCAAGATCCCAGCTTCACCATTCGTATAAGGTGTGGATTTCTCTTTCCCGCATGGGATAAACAGCGAAAGACACTCATAGTAGCTTCATCTTCATGTAAAGAGAAATCTTTGCTGTTGAAGTTGTGGAAGGGAATGTCGACCTCCCATTTCTGGAACTCAGCTTCTCAGTTAAGCAGCAAACTGGAAGGAGCTATGGTTACAGGTAGAGACTTTGGAAATAGCTTTAAATATGACTGAAGAAATACTATTGTGAGACGGGTTTTCCCGGTGCCAAATGTATGTGAGATTGTGCATCCTCCTTTGCTATCAGATAGGGGCTGTCCCAGCCTTTCGAGATTTATATCTCCAGCAACGTTTTTCCACATAAACTCAAATCCACCACGTTGATGATGATACATCGTTTATTTGGCACTTCGTGGAACTAATTCCCACACAGTTCCTTCTTCATCAATCAGAAAATCTTGGACTGCAGAAGAATCAGAGAATCTGAAGCCACCAACATCCAAGAGTGATGGCGACTGTCCTAAATGTTTTCTTTCATACCTCCCTCGAGTTCTCTGAGCCTGCAGAAGACAGAAGTTCAAGAATATAAGGGTGAAGCAAAAATTAATTGGAGAACGAGTTGATAAAATCAAATATAAGGATAGCATGTTGAAAGAAGTAACATAGACTAGAGGAGTATAGTAGTAAAATCACTAGTTAGTTACTGGGAGCAAATCCAATGACAAACTCGAGTAATTATAAAGTTGCATGGAGCAAGTTCAAACCCAACTAAGATTGCGGACAGAAGGGCAACAAACCATATGGCTTCAGACTTGAATTTGCTAAATAAATCCTCAATCAATAAACTGAGCAATCCTAAGAAAGTGCAACTGCCTAATGGAGATGTGGCACAGGTCACACACACTGAATCAAGTACTATATCTGATTAGAGTACTATATCCAATGTGTTGTATATCCCACATTGTTAAGTTGAGTTTACTTTCAGTTTCAAAAATAACAAGATAGCAGTATCACATAGTGCAGCTGCTGACACAACACACTCCTAAGATCAACAATGATCCTACCTCTTAACACATCTACAAATGTGACAGGTATGATTGAACCTACGGCTATGATAGTCTCTCACAATCCTAATGAGATTGCGGATAAAAGGGCAACTAACCATATGGCTTCATACTAGAATTTGCTAAATAAATCCTCAATTAATATACTGAGCAATTCTAAGAAAGTGCAACTGCCTAATGGAGATGTGGCACAGGTTACACACTGGATCAAGTACTATAACTGATGAGAGTACTATATCCTATGTCCAATGTATTGTATATCCCACAGTTTAAGTTCAATTTACTTTCAGTTTCAAAACTAACAAGAGAGTTGCAATGTTTTGTTTCCTTCTTTCCTGAGTTGTTCGTTTTTCAGAATCTTTCACTGGGAAGGTGAAGGAGATAGGTAAAGAGGACAATAGGCTATATTGGCTACTGAGTCGAGCTGCAGGAAAACCTATTAGCTTAGCTGCTCAAGAATCTAATGGTGTATCAAACATCGAACTGGACATTAGTCTTTGGCACAAAAGACTTGGACACACTTCTACTTCAGTGCTTAGTGAATTGTTTCCTATGTCCTTGTGCTTAACAATGTAGATTACCTTTTCAATCTAGTAGCATAAAAAGTAGTAGTTGTTTTTAATTGATCCATGTAGAACTTGAAATTGAGTTCCTAATTTAAAAGAAGAAGTGTTTCAAGGGACAAAACTCGTATACTTACAAAAGAAGGGAAGATCCACTTGATCTCCAAATGCACGTACATAGGGACAAACTTTACAAATGAGTCAAATTTGTTCATCTAGAACAAGTTGGTGGTTTCCCATCTGACGGTCACTTAAATCTCCACTCTGCATCGGCGAAATGGATGGATTTATAAAGCCAATATCTGACTCTAAGATACACATCTGCATTTCAGCAAAAAGATTTTCAACTTCCTTTTCCCATTTTTCTTTCTCAGGAGGAGGAGGTTCCTCGTCTTCAAACCGAAATACTAAAGGAAGTGTTTCCTTCACAGGAACCTTTTCCTTCTCTTCAAAAGGAGTAAGATTATCATGATCATTAACATTTATGATAGAATCAACAATAAACTTCATAAATTCAGAATCTTCAAGAATCTTCTTTCCAGTCATCCTATCCTTTCGAACAACATCCTTTTGAACGACATCCTTTTGAACAACATTCTTCACCGATTCATCAACCTCGCAACCCTCTTCAGATTTAGACTCCTCGCCATCAGACCCCGATTAATCAAACTCCTCCTCATCAGTAATGTTAGAAATATGCATAAGAACTGCATCAGTTCAAGTTCTCAGTATTGTAGGGTAGTTAGGGTAGTTATTTACCGTTTAGCAGTTAATTCTTATCCTTATCCTTTGTAAGTTTTTTAATCTTATCCTTAGGAGTTGGTTTACTTGTAAACTCTATAAATATCTGTGTTATAATGAAGTAAGTAGTTTTGCTTTCATAAATTTTTTCTTTGTTGGTTTATCAAACTAATGTTCCTACTTGTTCAATAACAAAATAAAATCATATTGTTATGTTTTTCCTTCTATGAAAACTAACAATTGTATCAGTGCATTCATTTCTTGAGGGATACGTGGGTGTTTCATCAAAGTTAGGATTGTAATCAACAAGACAAGTTTATCAATAATGGAAGCAGAATCATGTTTTTCCTTTATGGAACCACCTATTTTTAATGGTGATAACTATCAGATTTGGGCGGTAAGGATGGAAACTTATCTAGATGTCATGGATATGTGGGAGGAAGTCGAAGAGGATTTTGAAGTTCCTCTGTTTCCTAACAATCCTACTATGGCACAGATCAAAAACCATAAAGACTGGAAAACCAAAAAATCAAAGGCAAAGGCCTGTTTATTTTCAGCAGTATCTTCTTCAATCTCCACTCGAATTATGTCTCTAAAGTCAGCAAAAGCTATCTGCGATTATCTGAAGGCAGAATACGAAGGGGATGAAAGGATTAGAGGTATGCAAGTGCTAAATCTTATATGACATTTCGAGATGCAGAAAATGAAAGAAACTGAAACCATCAAAGATTACTCTGAAAGGCTCTTGAACATAGCAAACAGGGTAAGATTGCTTGGTTTCGTATTTAATGATTCACGTATTGTTGAAAAGATTTTGGTAACTGTGGCGGAAAGATTTGAAGCAACCATAACCACTTTGGAAAACACAAAGGATCTGTCCAAGATCACCTTTGCAGAGTTATTGAATGCTTTGCAGGCACAAGAACAACGAAGAGTCATGAGAGAATAAGGAAATACAGAGGGAGCATTGTTTGCCAAGCCTCAAGATGGAGGCAAAAACAAAAGGAAGAAGAACAAGAAGAATGGTGAAGGCATTTCAACAAGTACTACCAAAGGAAAAACTGGACACTCAAAGAAATGTTACCCTCCTTGTAACAATTATAACAAGAAAGGTCATCCACCATATAAATGTTGGAGAAGGCTTGATGCTAAATGTAGTAAATGCAATCAACTTGGGCATGAAACTCTCATTTCCAAGAACAATGGTCGGCAGCAAGAAGCAAAGGCTCAAATTGTTGATGGTGAGGACGAAGATCAACTCTTTGTTGCTACATGTTTTTCAAGCAGATCATCGAGCGAGTGTTGGCTGATTGATAGTGGATGCACTAGCCATATGATAAATGACATGTCTCTCTTCAAGGAATTGAAACCCACGACCATTAAAAAAGTCAGAATAAGTAATGGCGCCCACGACCATTAATAAAGTCAAAATAGGTAATGGCGACCATCTTCCTGTAAGAGGGAAATGAACAATTGCTATTCCAAGTTATTGAGATACTAAAACAATTTCTGATATGCTTTATGTACCTGACATAGATTAAAACTTGCTTAGTGTTGGTCAATTGATGGAAAAAGACTGCAAGTTAAATTTTGAAGATAATCATTGCTTGATCAAGGCTTCAGATCAAGAAATGTTTAAATTAAAAATGAGAGGCAAAATTTTCTCATTAGATCCATTTGATGAGGAGCATGTTGTTTTTTCAGCAAAAGAAAGTGTTGCAGAAGTATGGCACAAGAGACTCGTACACTATCACTATGAGGGGTTGGTTAAAATGCAAAAAAATGAAAATAGTTAAGGACTTGCCTGTTTTAGAAGTACATTCTACAAATTGTCTTGCGTGTCAACATGGAAAACAAAATAGACTTCCATTTCCAAAGACAACTTGGAGAGCCTTGAACAAATTGCAACTAATTCATACTGATATAGCAGGACCTCAAAGGACTCCTTCACTAAAAGGTAGTCTTTACTATATCATTTTTGTAGATGATCTCACCCGCTTGTGCTGAATTTTATTTTCTCAAGCATAAGTCAGAGGCTTCTAATATTTTTTGGAAGTTCAAAGAAAAAGTAGAAAGTGAAGCCAACTGTAAAATTCAGTCTGTAAGAACAGATAATGTAAAGGAATACACCTCTTACCATTTCAATATGTTATGTGAGGAAGCAGGGATTCGTCATCAGCTTACTACTCCCTATTCTCCAAAAAAAAATGGAGTAAGCGAGATAAGGAACAAATTCATTATGGAGGTGACCAGATGCATGTTGCACGAGAAGAACTTGCCAAAGAAATTTTGGGCAGAGGCAACAAATACATCATTTTTTCTTTAAAATAGGCTTCCCACAAAGGCAATGAAAGACCGAACTCCATTTGAAGCATGGTATGGATTTAAACCATTGTTAAATTTTCTTACAGTGTTTGGTTGTCTCTGCTTTTCCTACATTTTCCTTAGGTTAAACGAGATAAACTAGATAAAAAATATGTCCCAGGTATTTTTATTTGATATAGTTCAGTTTCAAAGGTATATAAAGTCTTCCAACCACAAACTGAAAATATAATCTTTAGTAGAGATGTGAATTTTATTGAGAATGAAGAGTGGTGTTGGGAAGACTCAAAGAAATGTGTCCTTGACACTTCTGACAAAGAAGAAAAGTATCCTACCATGTTTTTTGAGAAGAAAATATCACTCTCACGGTAGGATAAAATGGTGGATCATTTACCAGTCAAAGTTACTCGACAACTCAGTGATATATATCAGAGATGCAATGTAGCTGTATGTGAACCTGTTGGGTACAATGAAGCCAAGAATGATGAAAAATGTGTGGCTGCAATGAAATAAGAGTTGCTTATGATTGAGAAGAATGTGACATGGGAGCTTGTTGATCAACCTGAAGACAGAAAGATAATTGGGTTGAAATGGGTCTTTAGAACCAAGAAAAATGTAGATGGTTCAGTGAATAAGCATAAAACAAGACTTGTAGTTAAGGGGTATACTAAAATTTTTGGTGTGGATTATTTTGATACATTTTCACCTATAGCTAGGTTTGACATGATCAGGTTACTTCTTTCTCTTGTTGCACAATTGGGTTGGAAAGTGTATCAGATGGATGTCAAATCAGCATTTCTTTATGGCTTTCTTCAGGAAGAAAGTTATGTTCAACAACCTCAAGGCTCTGTGAAGAAAGAAAATGTGGACAAAGTTTATAGGTTAAGAAAGGAACTTTATGGACTTGAACAGGCACCCAGGGTCTGGTATGGTCGAATAGATGGACATTTATTTGGCTTAGGCTTTGAAAAGAGTCTATCATAATCTACTCTTTATGTTAAACATCATGGCATTGATATTCTTTTTGTGTCTATATATGTGGATGATGTACAAGTTACATGAAGCAATACAAGGCATATCGGGGATTTCAAGCAAGAAATGATGCAAGACTCTAAGATGACTGATCTTGGTCTAATGTTTTATTTTCTTGGTATGGAAATCAAGAAGGGACAGGATGAAGTTTTCATTTGCCAGAAGATATATGCTAAGGAAACTCACAAGAAGTTAAACATGGAAGATTGCAAGGAGATGAGTACTCCTATGAACCAAAAAGAGAAACTAAGCAAGAATAATGGAGTAGAGAAAGTGGAGGAAACATACTTCAGAGGCTTAGTCGGTTGTTTGATGTATCTCATAGCTTCAAGACCCGATATTTTGTATGTTGTAAGCATTCTATCGAGGTTTATGCATTGTGCTAGTGAGGTGCATCTAAAAGCAGCAAAACGAGTTGTGAGATATATCAAAGTAACCATCAATTATAGTGTCAAGTTTCAGAAAAAAATAGATCTGAAACTACTTGGGTATTCAGATAGTGATTGGGCTGGATCCGCAGATCATATGCAGAGTACATCTGGATATTGTTTTAGTCTTGGCTCAGGAATGTTTTTGTGGTGCTCAATGAAGCAGGACATTGTGGCTCAATCAACTGCAGAGGCGGAATTTGTGGCTGCAGCCGCAGGAGTGAATCAAGCATTGTGGTTGAGGAGAAATTTTTGTGATCTGCACAAGAATAAGACAAAGGGCTGAAGTATTTATGGACAATCAATCTGCAATAGGAATTTCTCATAATCCTGTATTTCATGGGAAAACAAAACACTTCAACATCAAGCTTTTCTTCTTGAGGGAAGTGAAAAATAATGGTGACGTGATTCTGCTCTATTGCAAAACTGAAGAGCAGCTGGTTGATATCATCACCAAACCATTATCAGGAAATAAATTTCAATTTCTCAGGCTAAAACTTGGATTTTGCAGCTCTTACAGCAAGGAGGAATGTTAGAAATATCATAAGAACTGCATCAGTCCAAGTTCTCTGTATTGTAGGGTAGTTAGAGTAGTTATTTACTGTTAAGCAGTTCATTAGTTTCTATCTTATCCTTATCTTTAGTTAGTTTTTAATCTTATCCTTAGGAGTCGGTTTACTTGTAAACTCTATAAATATTGTTATAATGAAGTAAGTAGGTTTCCTTTCATAAATTTTTTCTTTGTTTCTTTATCAAACTATTGTTCCTACTTGTTCAATAACAAAATAAAATCATATTGTTATGTTTTTCCTTCTATGAAAACTAACAATTGGTATTAGTGCATTTATTTCTTGAGGGATCCATGGGTGTTTCATCAAAGTTAGGATTGTAATCAACAAGACAAGTTTATCAATCATGGAGGCAGAATCAAGTTTTTCCTTGATGGCACCACCTATTTTTAATGGTGATAACTATCAGATTTGGGCGGTAAGGATGTAAACTTATCTAGATGTCATAGATATGTGGGAGGACGTCGAAGAGGATTTTGAAGTTCCTCCGTTGCCTAACAATCCTACTATGGCACAGATAAAAAACCATAAAGACAGAAAAACCAGAAAATCAAAGGCAAAGGCCTGTTTATTTTCAGCAGTATCTTCTTAATTCAACACAACATTTCAAAAACTGTTGTCTCTCCTCTGTTTTGGACCAGAGCCATCTCCTGAATCCATCTTTCACCACATGAATTCAAAATAACACAATTTTCTTGATCAAAATGCACAAAAATGTACATTCACTTGTATATTAAACACATTCTTCACAAGAAACACTTACTTGAATAAAGAGGAAAAAAAACAGATGTTTGAATCCTTGAAATTGTAACAGGATAAGGGGGACTGATAACTTTGAAACTTTTGAATGTTTAGCACTACTATAGAAATGATATAGAGAAAGAAAAGTGAAAGTGACTGAGAACACCCTTTTATGGAAGATTATTATTTGCGTGAGACAGAGGGTGATTTTTAGGTTTTGCGAAGGAAGAGAAACCAGAACAGTTGGTCCTTGGTTTATATGATATAGTTTGACTATATGCAGATATATGATATAGTTTGACTAGATACAATATTGAAGAATTTTTAAAAAAAAAATTATTTCTAAATTATGTCGTTAATGTTTATTTGACTATAAATCTATCTTATTAAAAAAAAAGTATATAGATTCTTATTTAATATATATAAATGAGTTTGACTAGATACAAAATTTAATAATAAAAGATTTTTGAAATTTATGATCTATATTATATTAATAATGTTTGTGCGATTATAAATTATATAGGTGTAGAGTGATATTTTTTTTAATGTTAATTAAAAAGAAAGTGAGTCATATAAATTAGAGTGATAAGTATTTAAAAGAGATTTAAAGATCGAAACGGACTGTTATTTAAGGTAAGTATAGGAGAAAGTAGGGTTGTGTATCTATCGATTCAGTTCGGTTTGGAATTATATCGGTTTGACTTATTGGTTATCAATTTGTAGACGTTATTAGAATCCTGAAGATATTGATTTATTGGTTATCTGAACCACTAAACCAATAACCCATTATTGATAAACAAATATTTTGTTTTCACCTTGGATTATCGGTTTTGGTTGGATTTTGAACAACTCTAGGAGAAAGAGAAAAGGCATTGGCTTTGTTTTTTTGGTAGTTATAATAGAACATTATTTGTTTTTACAACGGTAAACTATAAAAAATAATAATGGGAGGTGAATTTATTAACCTAATTAGTAATTAAAGTATAATCATACTTGGTAAGTTGCATAGTAGCTAATTCATTTTTCGTAGGTTATAAAATAGTCATCCAAAACATTTTGGGTGAATTAACAACAAAACTATTATTTAAAAAAAAAAAAAAACTCTTCACGTGTGTTGCATGTGTTCCATGCCAATAGTTTATAAAGTATGAATTATGTTAAACTTAAAGTGTATTGAGTAATATAAAATTTAATGTAGAAAAATGGAATCTAAAATTAATTTACAATTAATTGGTTGATCGACAAGGGATTATATATTCTGCGCCCTTCGTCAAGTAAGAGAGAAGATCTTAGTCCGAACAGATCACAGGCTCCGAAGTCCTGCAATCGTGACTTTAGTTCCGGTGTGTAACATCTCACAACTTGAAATATCTAAGAATAAGCAAAGAAACTAAAAATAATCATTTTTGGAAAGAAAAGGGAAAATCTAGAAAAAAATTCTAAGTTAAGAAAGTTAGTTTTGGTCATTTTCAAATGTCTATAACTTCTAGATCAGGATGAGTTAGAGGTTCTTCATGATATGAGTTGAAAGTTCTTGTAATAATCTTTCCAACGCCGCCAATTTTGCGCGATTTCAATATCGGATGAGTGAGTTATACTTTTCGGAAGTTGGGTTGTTCGATTGAGGAATGTCCCAATCTGGATTTAGGAAAGGACAAACCAGTCTTTTAACCAATTAATTTCCAATTTCGTTTTAGGAGTTTATTGGGGTAAAAACAAGTCTTAATTCAGTTTTGAAAAATCAGAATTATGCTTAGGGCTTGGAGAAGAGAGAAAAGAAGAGGAAGGTAGAGTGAATTCAAGAAATTCGCCAAGAACGCCAAACTTTGCGAGGGGAATTTATCGGGGGTGATCCCTATCAAGGTATGTGAGATCATTTAGTTTTGGGTTAGTTCACATAAAAACTAAACTTATTTCAATTCATTGATTTTCGAGTTTGTTGAATGATAAAAAGTGAAGTTCTTGAAGAACATTGTTGAATTTTTGTTGGTTGAGTTGTTGAAGCCCAGTGTTGATTTGATTCATGTTTGCGGGTTGTTTTTTCGAGTTAAATCTATATGGTATTGAGGGTATTAATGATCCCCAAGTTTTTGGTGAAAGAACCACATAATTTAGAGGGTTTAGATATGAAAAATGAAGGAGAAAAGTCGAGAACACCTGGGTACAAGGGTTAAGGTGCCGCACCTCCAATACACCCAAAGGACAATCTTTGTCCGTAGGGCTTTGGGGTGCCACGCCATCCAGAGTGACCCAACATGGCCTCTGATGTTTGGGGCCTAGCGCCCCACGCCTCTCGCCAAGAATGCCAGCTCACCCCATTCTTTCTCCACTCTTTCTTACTAGTTCCTAAGTGATGTACCCATTTTTCTTAGTTGATTCCAACACTCTAAGGTACATCTAAACATCATGAAATGATCCATAAACATGAGATCATGAACCTTGAATCCATAATTCAATTCAAGGAAATTTAATATCAAAGTCAAAGAAGTTAAGATTCAAGTCCAAAAGTTAAGAAGCAAGTCAAAGCAAGTTCTTAAAGTTTCCAAGAGTCTTTAACAAACATTTTAAATTTTTTTAAAGGCTCAAGTTGCAAGTTAAGCGAAGAGTATATAGTTGAGTTCATTTCTCAAAAATTTATAAGGAACAAAGTATTCTTTAAGAGTTAAGTTGCAAGCTAAGTAAAGAGTATAGAGTTGAGTTCATTTCTCAAAAGTTATAAGAAAACTAAGTATTCCCTAAGAATTACAATGTTTTCACATTTTAAGCAAGAAAGGAGGTTGAGACTTCTAAACAGAGCCTTTGGGATGGTTTTATTAAAGAGGAAACTATGATTTCCAAGAGAGTTTATAAAGCTCAGTTTGAGTAATTACCTCAAACCAGAGAGGAAGTTGTTTTAAGAACATATGAGCTAAGTATTTGGGGCAGTAGTATTGAGAACCGATATGTGGATGCGAGTTCATATTAACTCAAGCCCCCATAAACAATGTAGCCAACATTGACAGAAGAAGGGTCATACTTTTAGATGATTCCTTAGTGCTTTTTAGCATAGATTAGTGGATCCACTTAGTAGTTCAGGTTCTATATTGACGATAAGGTATAGGACGGTCCTCTTGCAACGTGAGGTAAGACGTTGTACCATCACTTAGGCTTATAGTGATGGTTTTCGGTTAGGGCATCTCTCATAGAAATTATACTACTTCATATATAAGTAAAGTTGAGTTTGTTATTGCATTTCCTTTAATGACCTAAGTGTTTTCTTTGTTTTACAAGCCTTTATATATTGCATGTGTCCTATTACTATATATTAAGTGAAGTTATTCATGAGTAAGTGTTCTTTCTTACTCCTTTTAAAGCTTAAGTTATTGCTAGCATTCCAACTCACATACTCATACATTCAATGTACTGATGCCAGTTGGCCAGCATCATCTTATGATGAAGACGCAGGTAACCAGGATCATCATCATCCAACGCTTCGTTGGTCCAGTTGAACACTCGGAGTCAGTGGTGAGTCTCCTTGCATTCTGGAGGAAGCTTTTATTCACTTTTTAGTCTTTCTTTTATAGGATGGTGTGGGGTCTGTCCCAACATCAATATTAGTAATAAAGAAGCTTCATACACGGTTAGATGTAAGTTTTGAGTCTCTTATCTTTGTATTGCAGATATTTTGTTATGAGACTTAAGTGTCATTTTGGCCAACTTATTATTCTTTAAGTTACTAAATGAGACTATTTTACTAAGTTATGTCTTCTGCTGAATTAAGTAAGACAAGGTTTTGTTCGAGGCTAGCAATGGTCTTCGAGTGTCGTCCACGTCCAGGGTGCAGGCTCAGGGCGTGACACGGTGGTTCGCGCTGATGTCGGGGTGCAAAAGAAGAAACACACTACTTTGTGTCTACAGACTTATTTAAAACTTTTTAAACTCTAAATAGTCGACTAACCCATAGTTGTTTCTGCCGCGGATGCGGCTCTTCCCTACTTTTCACAGAAGAATAAGAGCACAAGTTATCCCTAATAGTATACTACAATGTCTCGATATATCTTAGAAAATTAGTTTGATAAAGAAATTCTCTAGAATTTTTAAAATGAACATACTAAATCTTCAAAAGTGAACAATATAACACCTTCTTGTAAATTATATTTTTGGTTCATGTTCCGCTTTGATGATCATATTGCTCTGTTAAGATTAAATATTAATATTTTTGTGATTTAATTAAGAAGATGAGCAACTTTAGTTAACTACTACCAATTTTGTTAACCGATAACCCAAGTCACTTAAAGGAAAAGGATTATAACAGTAAATTAAGTCTATTGTGAAAATCCAACTTCATAGAAGACAAAAGTCTAGGCAAGAGAGAAGAACAAGGAAAAATATATATTTGGTCAACCATTGTGATATCATGAAAAACTCACATAAGTGGGTAAATGGACCTTGCAATGACAAGTCCATCACAAGAAGTCCATCATGACCAAGACCCAAGGACTCTTATCCATAACGAGTTATAAGGACTCTCTAACTATAAATAAATAAGAATAATACAGAGACATATACAACCAATTTTTTTTGGAGTTACAACAATATGATGTTTTTGAACTTTGAAGGAGGTTTGAACCAATAAGGAAAAAACTGAATCCTTTTAAGGATTCTCTTGCTATATCTTTTTGACATAGTCTGGATACAGGGTTGGTGATGTTTCATTAGGTGAAAATGAAGATTTACTCCAGCAACTTCGGCTCTTCTTTCCGCTTGGTAGGAGCTGTGTTCTATAATTATTTATTGACCAGATTGTTCTCTTAGTGACTCTTGTACATGTTAGACTAGATCCATGGGGTTGTTAAATTACTTTACAAGTTTAACAAAGATTGTACTTAAAAATGTTATTTATTATCTCTCCTTAACTTGTTTTCCATCTTCTTTGATTTCCGCATGTTTCTCTATTGGGATATAAGAGTTCTCCTACTTAGGTGTTAGAGTGAGTGCCCGCACAGCCCGGTGTGTTGGGTTGTGACATTATTTTACTAGTAGTATATATATATATATATATATATATATATTGTTGATTAAAACAGAGATAAATGTCAAAAACACACCTAAACTATCTCATTTTTTTGAGCTTGAGACCTACACTATTGAGAATGTGAGTTTCATACCTAAATTATCACTTTTTAGTTTGAGAAACACACCTCAATTGTGTGTGTAATGCATTCTCTTTTATTTGGAAAAACCTTGACACATGACATTTTACATAGATAAAATATTCCACCTTGACAAACTTAAATAACAAACTATTTATATTAGTTAAAAATTATAGATTAAAGTATTAATATCCATTTAAAAAATATTTTTTTTTAAAAGTAACATTTTCACTTCACTCCGCCACCTCCTCCACGTACCCCCCCCCCAAATCCCCCATCCTTTTCTTATAAAATTTCTTTTATAAAATATTTTTTTTAAAATTATACTTAACTCTCCCAACCCAAAAGAAACCACCCACTCCCCCCCCCCCAAAAAAAAAATTGATATTCTTTTTTTAAAAAAAAATAAAAATTTTACCCCATCCTATTCAACCCTCTGCTCCTAATCTTTTTACATTTTTTTTAAGTGTTAGATATGTATGTTCCTATAAATTAAGGAAAAACAATCTACTAGTGTACTGAATATAATCTAAATAAATAAAAAATTATAAAACTTCTACGGCGGAATGTAAAAAATATTTTTGATATGTATATATCCAACACAAAATGAGAACAAAAAATGGAAGCGGAGGGTTAGGTGGGGTGGGTCAAATTTTTTTTTAAAAGATAAAATAATATCTAAATTACTATTTGAGTGGGGGGGGGGAGGAGGATATGAAGTAAGAAAATTAAATACTTTATAAAAGAAATTTAAACAAAAAAAATGGTCGGGGGTTGGAGTTTGTTTGTGTGGGGGTGGGGTGGGGTGGGGGGTTGGTGAGAGGAAGTGATGAAGTGGGGTAAGAAAAGTAATTTATATTTTCTTAAAAAAAGAAATATTATTTTTGGGATACTTATTTTTTAATTTTTAATGTTGTCTAATACTAATAATTTATTTAATTTTTGTCAAGGTTGAATTGTTTGTCCACGTAGAGTGTGATGTGACAATTTTTTAAAATAAAAGACAGAGTGTATTATACACACCATAATGAAAGTGGTATAAAAGAGAGATGTGTATTTCTCTAACTAACAAGTGATAATTTAGATATAAACTCACACTCTCAATAGTTTATATATGAAATTAAAAAAAGAGTATAGTTTCGATGTATTTTTGACATTTATCTCATTAAAAAACTAAAAAGATAAATTTTGGCCTACCCAAAATTGGATGGCCCATCAGCTAAAAAGAAATAAATACATAAGATTAATTACGGAAATTCCACCATTTAGTTTACTTATTGCCATTATCCCTATAAGTTTTACAATTTTCCAAAACCTCTCATTTTCGCGCATCACATTAATGTATTTCGCGCATCAGATTAGTGTATCATGTATAAAATGGACCTCGCACATCAAATTAGTGTATCTCGCGCATCAGATTAGTGTATCTCGTGCATCAAATTAATGTATCTCACGTCAAATTAGTGTATCATGTACAAAATGTACCTCGCGCATTAGATTAGTGTTTCTCACACATCAGATTTGTGTACCTCGCGTATCAAATTAATGTATCTCGCGCATTATATTAATGTATTAGGGCATCAAATTTTTAATTATAAACTTTTAAGGAATAAATTGTAATTTTTACCTTAAAAGTATGCAATTTATGTAATTTTCCCAAATAAATAAAGAATAAAATAGAAGCTAATAATCAAAAGAAGCACATTTACTAATTAATAAGTTATAGAAAAATGAATACCTTTCATTATTGTACATGTACTGACAATAGTATATATATATATATATATATATATATATATATATATATAAATAACATGGGCATATGAATGATTTTTTTGATTAAAAAACTAAAAAGATAGATAAATTTTGGCCAACCCAAAATTGGATGGCCCATCTGCTAAAAAATAGTAAATAAATAAAGAATAAAATAAAAGCTAAAAGAAGCATATCTATCTAGAAGCAGATCAAAATTCTTCTTTTTTAGTAGCTAAACTTAAAAGTGAGCTTCTCTTTCGATCGTCACCGGCCAGAGCCTCCATCATCGCTGGCAAGAGGAGTCTCCCATCGTGACCGGCCATAGCCTCCATCGTCACTGGCCATAGCCTCCATCGTTGGTCTTTCTCTGTGCTCTAGCCATGGTTGTAAGTCCTCCCTCTTTCATTTTGTTTACTTCTTCGAGCTATATATCTCATGTAGATTCTCTCCGATTTGTCAATTTTCCTGATGTATGTGTGTTCTTGTAAAGTTTCATGGGCTGATGACTTCTGTTCTTTGGATCTCATCACCATAACTCCAAATGTTGTTCATTTCTCTTTTAGCAATTTCTTCTATTATATGTGGTAGCACATCTTCTTTTTTATCTATCAAATTATCATATTTTCTTGATGTTTTAGGCCTATTTCATGTGATAGTAGAATGTAGTTCATGTTGTGGATTTTTTTTTCTTTCTGAAGTTGTACCCTCTTCTGTGTCTTATTGGAATGAATTTGTTAATGATATGTATTTTCTCCACTAACTTGTGCAGATCTATTAGTTAATTTTGAATTTTACTTTGAGACATTAGATTATGAAGGAGCTAGGTTTAAAGAAGCAACACAATGTCCTACTTAGAGAAGGTTAATAATGAAAAAGTCAAGTTCAAGGCCCCACTTATGGTATGCCATTGTTGTTGCTTTATTTTCTTAGTTTGTGAATGTCTAAGTCATGTCACTGTTGAGCTGCGACTAGATAATGTTTTTTGAGTAAATCATATATGTCCATTATGAGGAGGAGGAGAAGAAGTATTGTATATTAAACTTAAGAAATTGTTAATAGGATCTTTTAGATTATAGTGGCAAGGGTTGTCCTAGTTTGTTGAAGAGGATGGTTGTGTGCAGGTAATTTCTGTCACGCCTCTAATTCTATTGAACAGCTTGTCAGAGCCCATAAGAAATTTAGTGCTAAGTAAACCTGTCCAACATGGCTGTAGTACATGATATTATATAGAGTGTTGTAGTGTGGATCTAAACCTGGGGCTCCATTTAGTTATTCTTAGGACTCATTTGGTGTATGAGATGGGATAGACGAGTATATGTCATGGATTACCTTTACATTTTCTATATGGAACAATTTATCCCATCATTTTAGTATGTCTCATAGGATTTCAATCTCTTATCCCACCAACCAAATGCACAACAAAAATTCTAGCATTATATCCGATGAATTTTCTATTCCATCACGCATACTAAATGAGTCTTTATACCGGAATTACTCGGGCATATCTTTGGTACTCCTCAAAAGCATGTTATATCCCATGATTTTTCTAATCCCAGGTTCTTCATTTTTTTTAATTTCAGTTAGTATCAGTGCCTATAAGATTAGCGAATCTAATTGTAGAACTTATGATTGGTTTTCTAGGTTTGGTTCTCATCAACTATTTTATTTCTTCCAGGTGAAAAATACATTGGAAGTTGTGATTAGTCACCTCCTATATATTTTTACTTAATTCTTTAGTTAGTTACTTTGCATATACCTTATACATAGATACAAACTACACGTAGACTATTGAAAACACATAATATGTTGAATATTGCTATCATAATAATAATGAATCATCTGGATATTTCTTTGGCTTGAAATTTTTGTTTGATTGAGTAATAAGAGTTTCATAGAAAAGATTGACGCATTGAATCTTTTCTATTTCTTTTCACCTAAATTAATCATTCTATTATTGACAACAATTATTTCTCTTGTTTGTATTTTCTAGAAATTTCTGAAAAGAAGATACGGTATACTATTTTTACTAAGGTATGTTTTCAAGCATGTATTGACAAAGCTAATTTTACACCCAATCCTCCCATTTTTCTGTCCCTCATAAGCTTCTCCTATTTAACAACATGAAATTTTCTATGTTTCACATTCTCCTCCCAGAAAAACTGATTCCTTAAATACATGTTATGTTATATTTTAATTTAAGCTCACTGTTTTGTGGATCATTTCAGTGTTTCTATTTTTTATTTTAATTAGGATGGGTCGAATTTGGCATTGCTAAGGCTTAAGCACTCTGAAGTAGAAATATTTTTCATGAGTTTGGGCATGCTTTACATTTATTTCTTTAAAGAATGGTACTTGTTTTATTCAGCTTCTATTTGCTTGTGGTTTTCACCTTTTCTTTAAAATCCTTATCGGGTTCACTTGATGTTTTACTACTTGTGCAGTAATACCAACACATTGTGGGTATTTGTTCTTGAATTTGTGAAATTCCTTTAAATCTAAATGTGTGAGTTAGTTGCAGAATATTTTATCCATACTTTTTCATTAAATGACGAGAAATGTTAAGAACACACTGCACATTTATTGTTTTTAATTATACAATGTTCATTATAAAATAAAACACTACATTATGGGAAGTTGAAGATATATATGTATCATTTAATAATTGTAGTTTTTATAAAATATTAATTTAGTGAAACTTATTTAAATGCAAATTGTAAATAGTGTTGCTACTAATTTAAATATCAACAGATGCTTGTGATAAGTGACAATATTTCATCCTTAAAAGTTTAATTTTTAGTGACAACCACATTAAGGCAATTATATGTTTGTCATAAAAATATGCCCTTTAGTGACAACTGTGATTGTTGTTAATTATGATATTCGGTAGTGATAATTTTATTTTGTTGGTAATAGAAATATTTTTTGGGACGATATGATTCTAATAAACTCCAAAATTGTAAAAACATAGTTTTCACTAATTTATACATTTAGGGACAAAAGGATTTGTATGTAAGAGACAAATTTTAGTGATAAAATAATATTTTCTTTTTACGGAATACATATAATATTAGAGAAAATATGATGTCCTCACGGATTACCTACAAAATTTGATAATTTCTTTGACAAACAAGTCCGTCATAAATATTTTGCATTTGTGAAAAAAAATATTTCCATAGTTAATACGATAGTATTTAGTAAAGAAACACTTAGTTGTATTTGTATACATTTAGTGACCTTTGCAGACAACACCAAGATGGAAACAAATATATGATTGAATTAATAGAAAGGAAAACATCAATATAAGGAATCAGAATCAATGTACAGAATATTTGTTTCACGCTATCAATATAAGACAGAGATGCAAATTAAATCAAAGATCCAAAATATGCTGACTAGACAAGGAAAGAAATCAAGCCAACCATGTTAAGCAAGATGGAGAAGCAAATCACGCCAAGGACTTAATATCTACT
The DNA here is from genome assembly GCA_022817965.1 of Solanum lycopersicoides. Lineage (NCBI taxonomy): Eukaryota > Viridiplantae > Streptophyta > Magnoliopsida > Solanales > Solanaceae > Solanum > Solanum lycopersicoides. Next base: position 27,078,713 of record CM040626.1, read on the forward strand.
GATCAAACAAGAATCAATCCAGCAAATTCAAGAAGGATAGATAAGGGATTTACCATGTGCACATATCTGATATGGACATGGATCAGCAAATCGCCTCAATCAGGGAATATGTCAATTATCCTTGATTGAGATAAAAATCCATTGGGTTATTCCTTAACAAGAGCAGTCCTCAAATACTATATAATCCTCGCCTAGCCTTAGTTTTGAAGTACGCACTTCACTTGAGCTTATATTGTAATCTTCTTTTGTCTTTCACAAAACTCTGTACACCTTTGAGTGAACAATTGTAAAGAAAAGAAAAAGAAAGATCTGAGTGTAGGTTATACAGGTAGAGGTTGTGTCAGAGAAGAAGCATATCATACGGGCTCTTAATCGTAATATTCTGTAACACCCAAGTTCTCAACAAGCTCTTATGGAAACCCTTGAAACCCAAGGGGACTGGACTAGACACCACATCAGAGATACGAACCAGTATAAAAACCCTCTGTATTATTTACTTAGTGCAAGTTATTATTACTGTTTATCTGTTTTACTAACGTGCAGGTGAGTCGGCTGACCAGAGTAGGAAGTCGACTGAAGGGAATTTTAATTCACCCCCCTTCTTGACTTTCAATTGGTATCATAGCAGGTCTCAGTAATTCAGTGTTTAACCACACTTGAGCAAAGATCAAATGGCACACTATCAAATTCCTGGCGCGTTACTTTAAAACGGACATTCCTCATACCGACCACCATACTTTAATAGACAACATTACTCTCACTGGAAAGACAGATTTAGAATCGTTCTCTCTTCAAATGATCATCAAGCATGGATAGTAATCAAGAAGGGCCCAAAGTCTATTCTTTGATTGAGTGAAAAAGATGGCACTGAAAAGCCATTTAATCCTGAATCATTTGATATCACTAAGGAACAACAAGAGGTAATTCAAACTAATGCTAGAGCTATAAGTTTGTTATATTGTGCAGTGAGTGGAGCACAATATGATAAAATATCAACATATGAAAGAGCGAAAGAAATGTGGGAAAAACTAGAAGTGACTTATGAAGGGACTACTAAAGTAAAGGAAGCTCGGATCAGTTCACTAGTAAATGAATATGAGTTGTTCAAAATGGCCAAAGATGAAAATGTTGAATCCATGTTCTCGAGATTCAGTAAAATTGTTTGCGAACTCAAATCACTTGGAATGATGTATTCAAATGCACTACAAGTTAGAAAACTCGTTAGAAGTCTCCCGAAGGCTTGGGAAACTAAAGTTGTGATTCTTGAAGATGGAGATCTACAGAAAATGACATACGATGAACTTCCAGGCAACTTAATTGCCTATGAGCAGAATCATATTAACAGGTACAACAAAAATGATAAAAAAAAGACCGTGACATTTGCGGCTGAGACATTTGACATTGGAGAGGAAGTCGACGAATATCAAAGAGAAGGGATGGCTCTCATAAAGAAAGGAGTCAAACAAATGCTTAGACAAATAAAACCGAGACCTCAACATGAATTCAATAACAATGAATTAAAAAGAAATGATGATCGTTGCTACTATTGTGGAAAACAAGGACATATCAAACCAAATCGCCCAGAACAAAGAAGGAGAAATAATCGAAGAAATGACGAAGCCTGGAGTCAAGGAGAAATAGCTGAAGATGATCATGATGAAACCGCCAACATATGTTTCATGGCACTAGGTGAAACAAGTGAGGTAAGATCTTATAACTAATCTAACTGTAATGACTTGCAGGACACTTTGAACATGGTTACTGATGAACTACAAAAAGTAATCGATGCATACAATAAGATTGCTCAAGAAAAGAAAGACTCGCATATTCTTCTCGAAGCAAGTCAAATTGAAGTCGACTTGCTCGCACAAGAATTGGAAAAAGTAAAACTGCAGCTGAAAAATATCAGAAAATATTCCAATCATAACTCTGTAAGATCTAGCAGAACTACTTTCTACAGGAGAAGATATTCTAATCAAAGTTTCAACAGATCTATATATAATTCCTCTTATCATTCTGCTGAAACTGCTATTAATTTCTCTTGTTATACTTGTGGTGGTATTGGTCACAAATCTTTTAACTGTAGGAATCTTTCTTCTGGAAAATGGATTTGGAGACCAAAAGTTGCTAATCCTAAACCTCAAGGACCCAAGAATACTTGGGTACCAACAAGAAATTAATCTAATTGTTTTCCAGGAGCATACAAGAAAAACCTACAAGAAAGGAATGTGGGTGGATGCTCCAGACACATGTAAAAAAAAATAATCAAACTGTTAAAAATATTGCTTGAGGATTTGTAAGATTTAGAGATATTGCAAAAGGAGAAGTAAGTGGAGTTGAAACTATCACCCTCGGCTCATCATGTGATCTAGTGAATCTCAAGAGATCGTTGGATGTGGCATCGAAAACTTGGACACACAAAAAAAATGCAGATCACATCAGCAAATTGGAATGGTGTCTTATCAGGCCTTTACTAAAGAAGACTCTTTATGAACTCTGGAGAGAAAAGAAACCTAACATCAACTATTTCCATCCTTTTGGATGCAAATGCTTCGTCCACAATAATGGTAAGAACTATCTTGGAAAATTTGATCCAAGAAGTGACAAAGCAATGTAAAGAAGGTGAGGATGAAATTGATACATCTAAACTAGCTGACGAGGGTTCAAAAATGTCCACTGAAAATTTCACTTAAGAGCCAACTACTTTAGAAGTCGAGTCGACTAATCTAGTCGATGAAGTAAACATTCCCAGGGAATTGAGACACAACGCCAGCTATCTTGAGAACTTCATTTTGGGAAAACCAGATGGCTAAATTCAGACGAGATCATCTCTCAAGCAACAAACTTCTTTAGCTCTCGTATCTTAAATGAAATAGAAACGAATTAATGAAGCAATGGAAGATGAGTCTTGGACAAGAGAACCAAATGTGTATTTCGCAACAAATTCGACGAAAATGGATTGGTTATTCAGAATAAAACCAGTCAGATAAAGGAATTTTTATCAAGGATAAATAGTTGACGAAAAACTTTATCGAGAAATGATCGGGTCTCCATTATATCTCACTGCTAGTCAACAAGACATCATGTTTAGCGTTTGCAAATGCGCACAATTTCTATCCACTCCAAAGGTATCACCTCTCACCGCTGTGAATCGAATTATTCGATATCTCACTGGAACCTCTGACAGGGGGTTATCCTTTTTCTGGAAGTTTTGATTTAATTGGATATTCAAATGCTTACTTTGCATGTGGTAAAAATGACAGAAAAAGCACCAGTAAAACATGAGGATAGATTTTTTTTCCTTCGAGATTATCTTGGTATTATTTTTTTTGCAAGTCCCTAATTGTGCCTTCTGGAGGACAAATTTGCTTTAAGTTTCTTTTACCTGTTTCTGTTTATATTTGGTGTTTGGTTCTTTTTTATTATGCCAAAGGGGGAGAAAATTCGCCACCACAATTTTTAAGATAGGGGAACGAAGTTCAAAGTTCGACACTTTCCTGTAGCCTACAAGGCAGGGGGAGCCACATATATAGGGGGATCTACACATACTGCCATTTTTCAGGGAAGTATCGTTGTCTCTCCATACTCCATTTAAAATTGTGAATTAATTGTCATTATCAAAAAGGGGGAGATTGTTAGCTTCTTAATGTTATGTAAATTCTGATAATGACACTTAACACACTACTCACAATTCTCGCAGGAATGGAGATCCAATAAGGAAAGGATTCAAGCAAAATAGCACCAACATGGAATGGAGATCCAATAATGAAAGGATCCAAGCAAAACAGGAAAACAACACCAACATGGAAAGCAAATATTCTGATCCTTACAATTACTTCATAAAGACATTGATATAAAAAAGGAAGTGATCTTTGCAGACAACACCAAGATGGAAACAAATATATGATTGAATTAATAGAAAGGAAAACATCAATATAAGGAATTAGAATCAATGTACAGAATATTTGTTTCAAGCTATCAATATAAGACAGAGATGCAAATTAAATCAAAGATCCAAAATATGCTGACTAGACAAGGAAAGAAATCAAGCCAACCATGTTAAGCAAGATGGAGAAGCAAATCACGCCAAGGACTTAATATCTACTGATCAAACAAGAATCAATCCAGCAAAATCAAGAAGGATAGATAAGGGATTTACCATGTGCACATATCTGATATGGACATGGATCAGCAAATCGCCTCAATCAGGGAATATGTCAATTATCCTTGATTGAGATAAAAATCCCTTGGGTTATTCCTTAACAAGAGCAGTCCTCAAATACTATATAATCCTTGCCTAGCCTTAGTTGTGAAGTACGCACTTCACATGAACTTATATTGTAATCTTATTTTATCTTTCATAAAAACTCTGTACACCTTTGAGTGAACAATTGTAAACAAAAGAAAAAGAAAGATCTGAGTGTAGGTTATACAAGTAGAGGTTGTGTCAGAGACGAATGTCTGATTTGCATATCAGATGGGATCTTAATCGTAACATTCTGTAACGCCCAAGTTCTCAACAAGCTCTTAAGGAAACCCTTGAAACCCAAGGGGACTGGACTAGGCACCACATCGGTGATCCGAACTAGTATAAACACACTCTGTATTATTTACTTACTGCAAGTTATTATTACTATTTATTTGTATTACTAACGTGCAGGTGAGTCGACTGACCAGAGCAGGAAGTCGACTGAAGGGAATTTTAATTCACCCCCATTCTTGACTCTCAATGTGTAGTATTGATGAATGATGTCAGACTTGCTGCTTCTCTTGGATAAGAAATCAACTGTGTTGTTGGCTTGTTTGAAAATATGGTTACATCTGAAGTATTCCAGTTTGATAGTGAGGTTAAGTAGCTCCTTGATATGTTGTTGAATTTTCTATTTACCTGAGCTAGATTAGCTACATGATGTCTAATTGAAGCCTTAATTTAAACATTCAAAGCTCGCCCGGCAAATTCATCAGTACAAGTATTCTCATCAATAATAGCTGCGCTTACCCATGTCTTCACGTTGCTCATATGCCACTGGAAATCGGCTTAACCATGGCTACGATCCAAACCTTTCAGCCCATTCACAGATCTTCTTAGCCGATCTACACTATCACTCGTCTTCTCCACGCAATCCTTGATAGCTGCATACTCTCTTGGCTTCAATCCCTTGAATTTCAACAGCTTGCTAACGAATTGTTTTGTCGATTCGGCTTTATTTAGGCTCACGGACAAAGCCGTTTTAACAAGCTGAAATTGGTTGTTTTTAATTGCTTGTGAGTAACTGGAAAGGGAAACGACGCATACATGAAAAAGTAGTGGATTTAAAAGAGATTTTTATGAAGATGGTGGAGGCTGCGGCGTTGCCCGTCGCGCCAAAGACGTAGGAGAGAGACAGAGAGGAAAAGTGTTGCGCGAAATAACAGTTTCTTATGATTCCAACATATTATGATATGTAAGGATTGAAAAATAAGTTTATGCACCTCATTCTTATGTTTCAGTCCCCACCAGGTTGTCAAGAGGTTTCTGAAAGTGGATTGATTGTGGATAATACAACGAGTTGCTGCAAAATATTTCGAATGAAGCTAGCAAAATTTCCTGTATCTAGAATGTGCTCAATGTCCTTAAAGCCGTCTACAGGAAAAAGGAAAATTTGGAGGGGATAAATTTGTGCCACAAAAAAGAGTTAATGTTGTTTTTGTCCTTTTTCTGCCTGATGATTTCCCATGTTGAAGCACAAGAGAAAGAACCATTCTCATTTGGTTTCCCCATAGCCTCATCCGCAAGTCAAACTTGGAGTTGAAACTTTCTATTTGATGACTATCTAGAGGCTATTAAAAAGACTCACCATTTTTGTCTAAGTCATGGTGAAAGTTAAGAGCTAGTTCAGTTACAAATAAGTAGAAGAGACCATTGTTTCTATGACTTGGAGAAGAGTAGCTATGACTAGTAATCTTTAGGTTACACGGTTTCACCTTGCAGGTCTCCTATTAAATTTAGACAAAAGCTTTGTATATTTTGCTTCATAGCAGGGAAACATGAGTTTCTTCATTCTTTTCCTCCTTTGTGATTGTCATATTGTGTTACTTAACTGTGTATTATGTCTTAAAGAAATGGGGCTATTGTTTATTTAACGTTTATTTCAGGTTGGAATTCAGAGAAGCTTGGAAGGATGGCGTTCAAACAAAACCTACTTCTGAGGTTGGTTCCATAATCCAACTAACATTTGTCGATATTACTTCAATATGGAAAAATGTGGCAGGAGGTGTGAAGAAAGGAAGAGTTTACGGGCTTGGAGCACAACCTTCTTCATGCCATCCATCACTGTTCTTGTCTGATGCTTCTACTTCTCAAAAATTCAGAAGAAATGGAAGTAATGCAAAGAGAGATTTCTAAGCTAACAGAACGACTTCAAATATCTAAAGCTAACTATGCTAAAGTGCAGAAGTTTATGGAGAATTATATGGCTTAATCTGATGATGGCGAAGAAGAAAGCTACTCTGATGAAGAGTAGATTATATTCTTGTTGTTTAGAAATTTTCTATGACATTTCGACTTGTTATAAACTATTTACTTCGGTATTTAATAACAATTGAATACTTATTAGATTTGATTTCAATGATGCTTGAACTTATAGAGTACTCCATTTTGAATTTGTGAATAAAGTGGAATTTGAGTGTTTAGTAATGTGTTAGATATTTGGTTTTATTGTTATGTTAAATCATTATGGATGGTAGTAAAATTTAGCAGGTGGTGTACCAAAATGAACAACATTTTTTATATACTAAAAATATAGCTTTCTTATCAAATTTTGTTTAGAAAATTAAAAAATGATTAATAAATGCCGACTAAAGTGATCGAAAAATATATAATTAATTATTGTATTATATAACTATTACGAAAACTCTAGTTGACATTATTAAATTAATAAATTACTATTAAAAAATATTCCAACTACAGTAGTCGGTAGTATTTAAATTGATAAAAATATAATTTTACTAGCTTTCCGACTACAGTAGTCGGTAGTTCAGGTACTTTAATAGTCGGATTTTAATTTATATATTGCGACTGCTATAGTCGGCGAATTTCAACTAATGTAGTCAGCCAATATTTTCCGACGCTCAGTCTGCCGACTACTCAAAAGTAGTCGGAAAGTCATTGGAAAACTCCATTTTATGACTACATTCCGACCAATTTAGCAGTCGGCAAACAACAAAATTCTAGTAGTGAATTATCTGCCTGATCCATCCGATATACAACCCTAATTTCTTTATCAAATATGTGGAGGTTCTTTTTCGGCTGAATACATAATTAACTTGTTAAAATTGTCAAAATATAACATTTCGACATTCAATCTAAGTCATGTTTCAATTAAATAGGCCTAATTTGAATATCTGAATAGAATATTTTTACTTGTTAAAAGTGTTGGTATCAAGCTCGTTATTTAATGACAAAATATTGTTAGGCTTACTAAAACACGTGAAAAAAAATGAGAAAATTGCCTAATTTTTATAAATTGTCCCCTAAATGACCAAAATGTACTCTAAAATCATTAGATTGTACGTGTTGCTCCCTCAACTCCTTACTAAGGTTTCTGTAAAGGTTTCGAAAAAAATCATCTTGAAATTGTATCATCAAATTATTTATGGCTTACAAGCATGAAAGTTGAGAAATTCACTTAGATCCTATAAATCGGCCTCTCAATGCCCAAAATGGACTCTCAAAATGTGATAATGTGCGTACTTATCACCCAACTCCCTTTGTAGTATTTCTTACAGGTTTCTAGCCTACACCTTGGGCGTGATTGGCACCCGAGAACCATTGTTGACCCCAAGCGAACCCTTGGCCTGACATACTTACTCAGCGGAAGACTCTAAGCATTATTACAATGAACAAATACACTTACTCAATTGTTTAATAAAATAAATTAGAATGTTTAAAAGTTAACATTTAACTTGTCTAAGTGGCAACTCAAACTTTAACATACGAAACGATAATGTAAAGACAACTAAACTACTAATTATCTATTAAGCCTCTGAAAAAAGGAGGGATTGTCGGGACAATACCCCCAATCATCCTAACAACTGAATAACAAAAAGCAAAGCAAAAAATAGTCCTTCGAAAAGCAAAAAGGCTCACCAACTGACTCTGAGTGCTCAACTGGATCATCGAGGCGCTGGATGTTGTTCCAGGTTACTAGTGTCTACATGATAAGACGATGCAGGCCAACGAACATCTGTACATCGAATGTACGAGTATGTGAGTTGAAATGCTGAACACAACATAGGCTTGAAAAGAATCTGAAAGGAACACTTACCTTGACTTTACTCAACTCATGAACAACTTAACTCAATAAAAAGTAATAAAACACATCAGTATATAAAAAGCATTATAAAAGGTTAGAAATCAACTTAGATCATTAAAGGACATGCATTAACAAACTCAACTTTAGTCAAATAATAAATTAATATAGTTTCTGTGAGATTCTCTAACCGACAATCATCACTTTGAGCCTAAGTGGACAACGTCTTGCCCACGCTACCAGAACTATCCTATACTTTGCCGTGATATGGAACGCCTTAACTATGTTTATCCACTAGCCTATGCTAAAAAGAAACTTATAGAGTCATCTAAAAAGTATGATCATTTACTACGCATGATGGTTACATGGTTTATGGAGACTTGAGTTAATATGAACTAACATCTCCATATCAATGCTCATTACTACTCTCAAAATATACTTATCTAATTTGTTTTAAAACAAAACTTCTTTCTTTGGTTTGAGATAGTTACTCAAAACTTTAGCTTAAAAGCTCTTTAGGAAATCAATGTTTTCCTTTCTTGTTCAAATGTGAAAACATTGTTGAACTCTTGGGCATAATTAGTTCCTTTATAACTTTTGGAGATATGAACTCAAATTTTTACTCTGTGCTCAACTTGAAACTTAACTCTTAAAACAAAGTTAACACGTTTGTGAAAGACTTCTTGAAAAGACTCTAAGAACTTCCTAGATTTAGCTCTTAACTTTCCTTGACTTTGAAATTAAGGATGCAAGGTTATGATTCATGTTTCTTGATGATTTCTAGGTGTTTAGAATTCATTTAGAGCAGTTAGAATCAATGGAAAGTGTTAGTACACTTTAGAAGGACTTAAACGGATTGAATGCTGAAAACCTTTTAAAAATGACGATTTGAGTGCATTTTGGGTGTGCCGCGCCAGCTCCAACATACTGGGGCTCCAAAATGGAGAACTTTTGCCGCGCCACCCCAGCCTGCCTAGTGCCATGGGGGAGCGTCGCGCCAGCTGTTCCTTCATGCAAAAACTGACATTTTTTGGTCTTGTTTTGTGATCTTTAATTGATTAATTCTTATTTATTTTTTCAAATTCACTTTAGAATCAGATATCCAATACATATACAAAAAATATAACTCAAGTAACTCAAGGAAACACCATTTTAATATCAACAAACTCTCTAATCTCAACTCGTATTGAAGAAAGAAAGCAATTGAAGAACGTCTATCAATAACATTTAAATTCCAATCTTTTTAGAACGAATTCACGCTGATTCATACATGCTTGGCACGTGGGTGACCAAACATAATGTTATGAAAGTCTCACATACCTTATAGAATCAAATCCTTTATGAACCCGCAATCAATTCTTTTTCCTTGGTTTCCTTTCTATTGCGTTCTCCTCTCTAGAACCCTAGTGTTAATTTCCAATTGAACAAACTGAACAAATTCAGTTTTTTAATCTTAATTTATTCACCAAAACGAATTAAAATAATAGGGTATGAAAAATACCAAAACACCCTTCAAAAATCCGGATTGGACATTTCCTTATTTGAACAACCCAATGTCCAATGGGCATATCTCACTCATACGAACTCAGAATTGTGCAAATTCAGCGGCGTTGGAAAGATTATTCCAAGTTCTTTCTTACGATATCTGGAACCACACCTAACTCATCCTAAGCTAGAAGTTTTGGTCCTTTCATGTTGACCAAAAACTTAACTTAACATACTTAACAAATTTCCAGATTTTAATATTCTTTCAAAAAATAGCGATTTCCAATTCTTTAACTTCTTCCTAGTTATTTCGATTTGCGAGATGTCACAATATTTCCCCTAGGGAACATTTTTCAACGAATAAGATTATTCTTACTAGGCTAAGGGTGTAATATTAATCATTCAATTTAAATACCCAACAAGCAAATCTAACACATGAAGTGTATAAATTATATAGAACTAAAAAGAGAACTAGTATCTTGGTCTGAAATTCCTCGTATTCGAACAGATGTGGATATCTCTTCTTCATATCCTCCTCAGCTTCCCAAGTAGCTTTCTTAACAAATTGTGACTGATACTACCTCTTTTGTTCTCAACTTGCAAACTTGGCAATCTAGAATCTTAACAAGAATATTCATAAGGTAAGCTATCCTTGATCCCAATATTTTCAGTTGGTATGATTAATGAAGGATCTCCCATGCACGTCTTCAAAATGGAGACGAGAAAAACCGGATGCACCGCTACTAACTCTTGTGGTAGCTCCAACTCATAAGCTACATTACCTACCCTTTTTGATATTCTGTAAGGGCCAATATACCAGGTACTAAGCTTTCTCTTCTTACCAAATCTCACGACACCCATCATGGGTGAAACTTTTAAGTATACTCAATCATTTGATTTAAACTCTAAATCTCTTCTCCTAACATCATTGTTGGATTTATGACGCCTTCTCCACAAATTGATGAACTAAATTTGGTCTTATCAACCCTGCTTCACCAACTTCAAACCATTCAATAGGAGATCTACATCTTCTTCCATGAAGAGCTTCATGAGGAGCCACTTGGATGCTAGAGTTGTAACTATTATTGTAAGCAAACTCAATAAGAGGTGGGTGATCATCCCAAATACCTTTGAAGTCAATCACACTAGCCCTCAACATATACTCTAAGGTCTGAATAGTGTGTTATGCTTATCCATATGTTTGAGGATGAAAGACAATACTTAAGTTCAACTTTGAACCCAAGCCTTTTGGAACGACTTCCAAAAATGTGCATTAAATTGCACATCTCTTTTTGAAATAATGGAGAGTGGAACCCCATGAAGTCTAACCACCTCTTGAAGATACAATTTAGCATAATATTCTGTTGTATGGGTAGTCTTTACCGACAAAAACTGGGTTGATTTTGTCATTCTATCGATAATTACCCAAATAGAATCATAATACCTGCGGGACCTCGGTAAACCTATGATGAAGTGCATGTTTATCATCTCCCACTTCTATTCTAGAAGCTTTATATTCTAAGCCAAACCACCAGACCTTTGATGTTTTACTTTAACTTCTTGGCACTTTGGGCACTTAGCAACAAATTATGCGATTCTCTTCTTCATACTACTCCACCAATAAACCTCTCTCAAATCGCAATACATCCTTGTGGAACCTGGATGAATATAATATCTGGAGCTATGATCTTCCTCCATGATCCTCTCGCGGAGTTCATTCACCCTTGTTAACCACAATCTACCTTAATACCTCAATACAACATCTCCCTCTGCTTCAAAAGCTAATACCTTTTGCTTATGAACATTTGACTTTAATTAAACAAAATAGAATCTTGATCCTGCTTTTCTTTTACTTCTAACACTAATTATGATTCAACCCATTCATTACCACTACTCCTCCTTCTATAGAATCCATTAGTCGGACTCCTAAGCGTGCAAGTCTATGCACATCTTTCGTGAACTCACTCTTTTCTTCCTCAACATTGGATGTACTACTATAGACAACCTGCTCAAGGCATCAACAACAACACAAGCCTTACCTGGGGTAAAGAATAATCATGTCATAATCCTTGAGTAATTCTTTCCACCTTCTTTATCTAAGATTAAGCTCTTTTTGAGTAAACTCATACTAAAGACTCTTGTGACTCAGTGAATACATCAAACTGATAACCATACAAATAATGACACTATATCGTCAAAGCATATACTACGACAACCAACTCTAAGTCATGGGTTGGGTAGTTCTTATTGTGAACTTTCAACTTTCTAGAGGAATAAGCTATAAATTTGTCATTCTGCATTAATATTCAACCAAAACCAACTCTAGATGCATCACAATACACCATAAAACCTTGACTACCTTCTTGTAAGGTCAATACTGAGTAGTAGTCATCCTCTTTTTCAATTCCTGAATGTTTTTCTCGCAATCTTCAGACCATTGAAACATTATTTTTTCAAAGTTAACTTTGGCAAAAGGGATGAAATAGATGATAACCCCTCTACGAATCTTCTATAATAGCAGACAAGTCCAAGAAACTCCTAATATAAGTAGGAGATATGGGTCTAGGCCAATTCTACACTGCCTCTATCTTTTGTGTATCAACTCAAATTCCATCGCCGAAAACGATGTGGCCCAAGATAACCACATACTCAAGACAAACTCACATTTAGAGAACTTAGCATATATGTCTTTGTCTTTCAATGACTAAAGAACTATTCTGAGATGGCTAACATGATCTTCTTTTTTCTTCAATAGATTAGAATGTCATAAATGAAAATGATAACAAACATATGTTAATAAGGCTTGAATACTCTATTCATAAGGTCCATAAATGATGAAGGTGCATTGGTTAAACTGAATGACATATAACAAAACTCATAATGACCAGAACGGGCTCTTAATTCTGTCTTGGGAATATCAGACTCCCTTACTTTCAACTGATGGTATCCAGATCTGAGGTCTATCATAGAAAAAAAAAAAAGCACCCTAAAGCTGGTAAAAAAAGGTTATCAATTCTCGAAAGAGGGCATTTGTTCTTCATGGTAATCTTGTTCAGCTCACTATAATCTATGCACATCCTAACAGAACCATCTTTCTTTCTCACAAATAAAATTGGAGTACCCCAAGGTGCGAGACTTAGTCGAATAAATTCCTTATCAAGGAGATCTTTCAACTATTATTTTAGCTCTATCAACTCAATTGGTGCATTCTATATGGTGGACTGGAGATAGGACGAGTATCAGAAAGAATGTCTATGCCAATGTTTATTTCTCTCTCAGCAGGGGCTCCGGGTAGATCATCTGGAAATGTTTCTGGAAACTCTTTTACTATTGAAACTGACTGAATTGGAGGTATCTCAAAACTAGAGTCTTTAACTTGTATTAAGTTATAGACACAACCCTTAGAAACTAACTTATCGCCTTAAGGTACAAAATAAAAGGATCCTTAAGCACTATTGAACAAGTTTTCCACTCTAAGACAGGCTTATTAGGAATCTGGAACTTAACAACTCGAGTTATACAATCAATGGACACATAACAGGAATGAAGCTAGTCCATACCAAGAATGACATCAAAATCTACCATGTCTTATTTAACTAAACCAACCATGATGTCTTTGTGATTGATTGAAATGATACAATCACGATATACACTCTCAATTAGAATAGACTCCCTAACTAAATCAGTGCTCTGAATTCGGACTATTATAATCTATTTTTTTTGTTGGTGTAGGTGGCTACTAGTGATGGAGTAGGTCCCTTTTGCATTTTCTGAAAAGATGAACGGTTCACATTACTTTTCTTATGCCCGAACTCATTCCCTGTCTTCGCCTTCTTATTTCTAAACTCCTCTCTATCCCTCAGCTTCTCTTCATATACCTATTGCACATGTACCATTAACCTCGATATATCCATGTACCCAATTAGTATTGTTTCCCTGCCCTCTTTGCTAGATAGACGAGACAACCCAACAACAAATAGACTCATCCTACTCGTCATATCGAACCATCTCCGAAGAATAATGGGATGGTTGGGTGAACGTCAACCCATACTCATAAAAACTAAGTAACTCTTGCTTAAGAGTGAGAAACTCTAATACCTTGGCCTCTTTCAGTTCTTGGGGAAAGAAACGCCCCAAGAAGGCCTCCTCAAAACAAGCCTAACTCGTAGGTGGTGCATCCTCAGTTCGGTTCTTCTTTTATTGATCGAACAAAATCCTAGCGACACCCTTCATTTGGTATGCAACTAGTTCCACCCTCTTAGTATCAGCAACGTGCATGACATCAAATACCATTTGCTACTCCCCAATAAAGTTCTCTGGACCCTCAGTAGTCCTCGAACCAATGAAGCTTTCAAGGTTCATCCTCAAGAATTTGGAAATCCTCGAAATGTCAGCCTCTTTTTGTCGGGCTCTTATTTGTTGCCCAACCTGTTTAGTCAAAGCTTGACTTAGCATCCTTATCGCTTCCCTGAATTAAACATTGGTAACTTCTCCTTGGGGTTGCACCTAGGGTGCATTGGGTACCTCTTTATCCTCAACATTATGCCTAGAAGGACGACCTCATACAACTCTTCGTGGAGGCATGATTATCGCAAAACACGTGCAAGCACGAATTAGAAGGAAAATTTTTGGAGATCAAAATCTAACACATGAAATGAGTGTGAAAGAAAAGTGATAAATTTTCCTAAGTGTTGTAGTCTACTAATTATAGTTGTGGGGTGCTTCACACCGATAACTAGGACTCTACAAACACGACTCATAGAATCCCTAGGACACTTGAACTTTGTGCTCTGATACCAAGTTTATCACGCCCTGACCCTACAGCCGTGGCAAAATTGGCACTCGAGAACCATTGTTGGCTCCAAGAGAACCCTTGTCTTGTCTTACTTACTCAGCGAAAGACTCCAAGCATTATTACAATGATCAAATGCACTTACTCAATTGTTTAATAAAATAACTTACAATGTTTAAAAGTCAACATTCAACTTGGCCAAAATGGAAACTCAGGACTTAACATATGAAATGATAATGTAAGGACAAATAAACAACTAATTACCTATGAATCGTCTAAAACAAGGAGGGCTATCGGGACAAAACCCCCGATCATCCTAACAACTAAAATACTAAAAGAAAAGTAAAAAAGGAGTCCTCTAGAGAGTAAGGAGACTCTCCAACTAACTCTGAGTGCTCAACTGGATAAACAAGTAACTGGATGGTGATCCTGGTTACATATGTCTATATCATAAGACAATGTAGGACAATTGGCATCAATAAATTGAATGTACGAGTCTGCGAGTTGGAATGCTAAACACAACATAGGCTTGAAAGGAATTTGAAAGGAACACTTACCTTTGCTTTACTCAACTCATGAACAACTTCACTCAATATAAAACAATAAAACACATGCAGTGTATAGAAAGCTATATAAAACATTAGAAAGAAACTTAGTTTTCTAAAGTAAATGCAATAACAAACTTAACTTTAGTCATATAATAAAGTAATACAGTTTTTGTGGGAGGTTTACTAACCGAAAACCACCATTATGAGCTTAAGTGGAGATCCAACGTCTTGCCTACGCTTCTAGAAGTGTCATGTACGTTGTCGTCATATAGAACGCCCTAACTAAGTGGATCCACTGGTCTATGCTAAAAAGCAACTTAAGGAGCCATCTAAAATGTATGATCCTTTACTACCCATGATTATTACATGGTTTATGGAGTTAATATGAACTCGCATCCCCATATCGTTGTTCAATATTACTTCCAAAATATGCTTAGCTCATTTGTTTTAAAACAAAACTTCTTTATTTGGTTTGAGATAATTACACAAAACTTTAGCTTAAAATCTCTCTTGGAAATCGGTGTTTCCCTTTCTTGTTCAAATGCGAAAACATTTTTTGAACTCTGGGGAATACCTAGTTCCCTTATAAAATTTGGAGAAATGAACTCAAATCTTTACTTTTTGCATAACTTGAAACTTGAATCAAAACACAAACTTAAAATGTGTGTGAAAGACTTCTGGAAAAGACTCTAAGAACTTTCTAGACTTGACTATTAACTTTCCTTGAATTTGAATTCTTGGATTCAAGTTTATGATTCATGTTTCAAGATGATTTTGATATGTTTAGATGTCATTTAGAGTATTTTGAATCAATGGAAAGTGTTAGTACATTTTAGAAGGACTTCAACGGACTAAATGACGAAAAATTGGTGAAAATGACTATTTGAGCGGATGCTCGGCGCGCTGCGCCCGCCCTTACTCACCGGGGCTCCAAAATGCGCATTTCTGGTACTACCCCAATCTGCCTAGTGCTATGGGGGCACATCTCACCAACTGTTCCTTAAGGAAAAAATAGATGAATTGTTGGTCTCGTTTTATGATCTTAAATCAATTAATTCTGATTCCTTTTCTCAAATTCACTTTAGAATAATATACCCACGACATATACACAAAAACTAACTCAAATAACTCAAGGAAATGACACTTTAATATCAATAAACTCCTTAATCTCAACTGGTATTCAAGAACGAATGCAATTCAAGAACGACTATCAAGAACATTAAAATTCCAATCTTTTTAGAACAAATTCAGGCTGAATCAAACATGCTTGGCACGTGGGTGAACAAACCCAACGTTATAAAAGTCTCACATTCATTGTAGGGTCTAATCCTTGATGAAACCCGCAATCAATTCCTTTCAAAAATGACGAATCTTGTTTTTCCTCTTTTCCTTTCTCTTGCGTTCTCCTCTCTAGAACCCTAGAGCTAATTGTTGGGTTTTAAAGGTGTGAACAGGAAAAGAAGGGCTCTGACTCTCCTGAAGAGTTGTGACCTTTATGAAATGTTGTGTTCTTTCTAAAGGGTTGTGACCGTTTGAATGGTTGTGCCTTTTCCAAAGTGTTGTGACCTTTCTGACAGATTGTCTTCTTTCCAAAGAGTTGTGACCTTTACCATTCTTTGGCTATAAATAGAGAGACTTTCTATTATTTTTCTGCATCTAATTCTTCCCTTATATTGCATATATTTCTTACTTAACAAAATCGATCGATCGTGTCTGTGTGTGATTCGTTGCAGTTATTTTGAGTTCCCTGAAATTATTGAAGTTTCAGGAACCACTACTTCTTTAATGGTTAATCCATTTTATCTTTCGGAGGAATTATTCTGCAACCTTGGGTACTTGATGGGATTGAATTTTCTAAGGACACACAGTGGGTTCTGTGGACTCAGATAGTTATTTGTGTTTATCTTTTCATCATTTATTATTTATGGTATTTTCTGTTCTAAGGAAATTACATTTATTGCTTTGTTCTTTTTGGGGATAAACAGCAAGAGAAAAAGAGAATTATTTTATAATATGATAAAATAAATTTGGATGAATTAATACTACTTTAATATGTTCGAGTATATTTTCTGTAATATGTTTTCCTTGGATGGGTAAAATTATTTTTATTTTCGTCCCAAGTTCATTGAAGCAATTCACCCCTTCAATTTTCTTTTCAATAAGAAAAGTTATTCTATGCATAAAAGGTAAGATATGCACTTTAATTTTTTTTCTATATACTTGGTTTTATAAACAATGAGAAGAAGTAAATGAACAAATGTTATCTCCTAACAATATTTAAACATGAGTTTAGTTTCTTGTTGGAATTAAATGTTCTCTTGAGGAAAATATGAATATGATGGTGTTGTTCATCTTGTGTTCTTAAGATACTTAGAACAAAACTTTGAAGAACTTGGTAAGAAACGACAAAGATTAAAGAGTTTTCAAACTAGAAAATTAAAACTAGTAGAGAAAATAGAATCAGAAATGGATTAGAAACAATATAAAATTATTTTTCTCAAAGAAAGAAAATTGATCCTACTGAATGCACTGTCTCCCCCTAAGGAAATTATTCCCCTCAATTACCCGAGGTTAATGAAATATATCTTCCCATGATAGAACAATCTTTCTCAATGCTGTATCATTACCTAAATTCATGGTGTTAGCGAACCACTAAACGATAGTAAAGTACACTTAGAATGCTAGATTTAGTAGTAGTAGAAGAAGTCTAAAAAAGTTCGTTCTTAAAATGAGAGGAAATCCCTCAATTTATAGAAAACAAAAGGTAGTGTGAAAAATTTCTGATTGTGCCTTACTGGAAAGGTCACAAACTTTTGGAAAATTCACAATCTAACTCAAAGGTCACCACCTTTCATAAAAGTCACAACTTTTAATAAAAGTCGCAACTCTTCATAAAAGTTGTAACTTTTCATCAAAGTCATACATTTTCCGTTCACAACTTTAAACCCAACAATCCTCTGCATCAATGGGGAGTGACTACAAGATAATGAAACAGACAAGTATGTGTACTTTACAGCAAGAATTAATTGCAGCTAGATAAGTAAGTTTCCCCTTGGACTTTTCATAGTGAACATATGTCAGTTATACTCGGTCAATCAGTAGATGCGATATCTTTGTATCGTCGAGCTTTGGTGTATTCCTAGACAACCATATGTCACACAATTAACTCTTTATTATTTATGGTTCTTATGGTTGTGTTCGTTTCATCCATGAACACCTCCTGGTTTCATGAGTGTATAGAGAGATGGGCTTTTGACAGTCATCCTCTTTGAAGCGGGTTACACTTTGCACTCACATAGGTAATTTCTAAACGTTTTATAGCGTAGATACCCTATTTGGTTATATCTGCCAAACATAGCAAATCATTAAAAACATTAAGGTTTATTAACTCATTAACAAGCCTTAATGTTGTATACTTGTTCATGAGCATTTTCTTCATCATAGGAATGGATTGATTTGTTGACAATGTCTAACCGTCAGTAACAACATTGCTTTTCTCCTTGAATCTAGATGTTGGGATCTACTGTTTGCTAGATAGAGTTACCGCCATGATACTTGTCTTAAGCCGTAAACCCATTCCCTTAGACGATCTTTCAACTTTATCTCTAGTTAGGCCTTATTTATAAGTTGACCCAACACATTATCCTTCGACATAACATAGTCAATTGTGATAATTCCACTAGAGTGTAGTTTTCTAACAGTATCATGTGTATGTCTTATATGACAAGACTTCCCGTTATATATAATGCTCCATCCCCTACCTATTGTATCTGGCCTATCAATGTGTATGCATACTGATGCCCATTGTTTGGCTTATGTAGAGCACATAACTCATATATCATTGTAGAGCTAGCGATACATGAAATTTTTGGAAGATTTCCAAGAGACCGATCCTCTAAAAGAGTAAATACATATCCACTTAGTTTATCTAATTTGCATCATTATATCCTTTCAAAACTGCCGAATATTGTTATAATGCAAGACATAGTTTTCAGTATTCATTGAATACCCCAAAACTCTTTTCATTGTCATCCAATGAGTTTGATTGGGGTCACTCGTGAACCGACTCAATTCATTATAGCACATGATATGATCGTGCACACATCGTGATATACATCATACTTCCCAATACTCTAGCATAATGCAATTGTGAGTAAATTTCGTTTTCACTCTTTTGAAATGCAAAGCTCACATTTATTGGAGACTTGAAAATATTAAAATCTAAATATTTGAACTAGTCAAGTACCTTTCTATGCAATGAGACTGTGACAATGGTAAACATTATGGAGTTCTAATGATTCTTATACCTAAGATCGCATCAGAAACTTCAAGATATTTTGTAACTGACTTGCTTTCTAGCATACATTTAGTAGCATTTATGTCATTACTGTCTGTACTGATGATCAACATATCACCAATATACAAATAGACAATGACCTTATGATTTTAATGTAAACACATTTATCATTTTCATCATTCTTAAATCCACTAACCAACATAGTTTGGTAAAATTTCTTATGTCACTGTTTGGGTGCTTATTTTATTCCATAAAGTTATTTAACAAGTTCGCACACTTTCTTTTCTTTACCAGGTAACACAAAACCCTCGGGTGGTTCCATGTTAATTTCATTCTCCAATTCTCGATTTATGAAATTGTTTTCACATTTATTTCATGAATTTGGAGGTCGTATATCACATCTAACACAATTTAAATTCAAATTAAAGTAATTCTAGTTACTGTCGAGTATGTGTCTAAAATATCAGCTTGTCTAACATTTTTGACGAAAATCTTGCATTATATTTTTTAACACTTCCATCGTCTTTCATTTTCCTTCTAAAGATTCACTTTGAATCAAAAGGTTTATATCCTGGAGGAATATCAACCAACTTCCAATTGGATTGATTAAGATTGAACCAATCTCACTATTGACACCATCATTTCAAAAGGATGAGTCCACAGAAGACACAAAAAATATTACAAACTCATATTCGAAGGAAGTAGATTTGCATAGAAATTTACTACGCCTCTAAATCTCTTTACTAAGTACAACCTCTTTTTTTCTTTCCAATATCTTTAGACCCTTCACAAGACTAGTCAAGTCTAATTTTACAATCCACAATCATTGGTCCTATTTTATCTTTTTAGTAATAAGAACTTAGACTTTGGCTAGACACCCCCATACTTTGAAGTATTTCAAGTTGGATTTCCTTCATTTCAATTTCTTATATGGAATAGATTGTGTCCTGAACAAACTAAATTGTTTTCTTTCTTAAAAGAAAAAACCTTTTGTTGTTCCCTTTTGCAATAAGGATAGTTCCCCCCCACAAGTCTTGTGGTAAACCTGAACTTATAAGTACAACATCCATTATTTGTTTCAACGTTCGATTTTCATTAGATTGAGTTGAATAGAGTAGCAGTTTGATGGATAATTTCACTTTCCAAACATATTTCTGCACAAGAAGATTTATACTCTCCATCCTTGTCACCCTATTTTTTTCCCAATTGATTTTCAACTTCGATATTATATTGTCTAGATATTTCTATTGCTTAACCCTTACCATTAATCAAATACACCTAGTCATTTCTAATGCAATTGTCAATGAAAGTTATGGGATACTTTTCTCCACCATGAGATAGTGCTGTCTTCATATCACAATTGTCAGTGTAAATCAACTCTAAGGAATTAGAATTCCTTTCAACAGATTTATAAGAATGCTCAACATACTTAGATTCCACAAAAATATGACATTTTTATTTATTGCATTCAAAGTTAGACAAAACTTATAAGTTGATCAGTTTCCTTAAAAGGTTTTGTAATTGAAGTGCCCCAAGCGTTCATGTCACAAACAGTTTGACTCAAGCAACTAAGAACAAATAAAAATATGGAGTTTGAAAAGCTCTTCGCGAGGTAGATTTTTCTCAGAAATATTTTGTTCCTATTTCTTACAATTTTGTGTGATACAAATATTGTTTAGAGTCATCATCTTGTCAAATGTCCTTTTCGGAAGGACCATTCCATAACTTTCAGTTTGATTGTTATAGAACTACCCATGAACAAAGTTTCATTGGGTCAATTAAAGGCAAAATAGTTCAAATGCTTCTTTTACAAAATATGACAAATGACTATTCACCAATATTCATGTCTATACAAATAGTTATATTTAATAGGCATATCTTTTCATGAAAAATCACATGTTAAGTTACACTTTTTTTCCATAAAAGAACTCAATCATTTCGAACAAGTATACATATAATTTAGTAGTTTCATACTAATCATACAATATATGAGTAAACGAGAAACTCAATGACCACAACATCAAATATACTCCAAGAATTTTGTGGGTCTAACATAATACAAAAATATCATTAAATTTCATTTTTTGTGCTCCAAATTTAAATTGGACACTATTCTAATTTTATCTTTGTCGTAAGGAAAGATCCTCCCACATTTCAAATATGATCTCAAAAATATTTTTCATGAATTTGAAAATAGTTTTTCCACATATTTTTTTCTGATGCTATCGAAGTGTCATTGGCAACATGAAACCTCTTTTGAAAACATTATTCTATAACAGAATTATTGTGTTTCTATTCCATTTGACAATTTTCCAATGTCAATGTCCATTCCATATACGCCCAAATTACAAACTCTAAGTCACTGGTATTTTTCCTCTATCACAAATAGACATACCACTTAGTATTTAAAATACTAACTATAAAGACAATTTTTTGTACAATTTGTTTCTATATAACAATGATGTTTATAGAAAATCACAAGTACAAAATTAACTTATTATGTGATGTTTTATTATTCTTCAAACCAATTGCATAGTCTAATTCATCCAAAGTAGCAAACTACCAAAAACAATTATTCTACAAAATTCACAGAATCAAATTTCACATGGAGTAAAAAACTACGAAAGATTTGTTTTAGTCTCCCAACAAAATTGAACATATTCATATATTATCACATAGATATGCTTTTATTTTCAAATAACATTCCAAATATAACATTTTGACATACTATTTTAACAAAAAAAAATGTGCATGTCTTATCTTGCACTAAAGAACTTTAAAGGCAACAAAAATTAATTAAAAAACCATATGGTTTGCAGATCTTTTCCCAGAGACATACATGATAAATATAAAATCTATTAACTTTTAGAAACTATTTTCCTCCTTAGATAAATATTAAAAAGGTTACCTGTGTTATCTTTAACCGAAATACCACTAATTTTTCTATTACATTCTCACATCAACCTTGATAAACAAAACACCGAATTCTGGAGAAGTAATGCATTAATCTTCTACTTCCATAATTTGTTTCTCTGAATCAGTAGAATACAAGAAATACCAACATTATAATAATTTCCTTAAGATTGTTGTTCACCGTGTATTCCTAAGATACTTAAAACAAAGCTTTGAAGAACTTGGTAAGAAACAACAAAGTTCAAAGAGTATTTTCAAACTAGAAAATTAAAACAGGTAGAGAAAATAGAATCGAAAACAAATTAGAAACAATATAAAAATATTTTTCTCAAAGAAAGAAAATCGAGCCCACCGAATGAATTGTGTCCCCTTATGGAAAATATTCCCCTCAAGTACGCGAGGATAATGGAATATATCCTTCCAGAAAATAGAATGATCTTACTCACCGGTGTATCGGTACCTAAAACCATGTGTCAGCAAACCACTCAACGACAATAAAGTACACTTAGAATACTAGATTTCGCAGTAGCAGAAGAAGTCCAAAAAAGTTCGTTCTTAAAATGAGAGGAAAATCCTCAATTTGTAGAAAACAAAGGTGTAACATCTTGCAACTAGAAAGAAATATAAAGAGTTAAAAATTTAGAAATACTTGTTTTTGGAAAGTAGAGGGAAATCTAGAAAATTTGTCTAAGTTAGGAAAGTGAGTTTTGGTCATTTTCAAACAACCATAACTCCTAGCTCAGATAAGTTAGGAGTAGTGCCAGATATGATTGAAAGTCCCTTGGAATGAGATTTCCAACTTCGTTGAGTTTGCGCGATTCGGGGTATGAACGAGTGAATTATGCCCTTTGGAAGTTGGGTTGTTGGATTAAGGAAGTGCCCCGTTCCGGGATTTTAAACGGTATTTTAGTCTTTTCACTACCCAATTAATTTATTCCATTTTAGGAGTTTAATAATGGTCAAGAATGAATTAGTCAGTTTTAGAAGTTTGAAATTTTCACGCTAGGGCTAAGGATAAAGGAGAAGAGAACGAAAGAAGAATGAAGGCAAAATTCTCCAAAATCGTCAAATTAACTTGTGGATTTTGTCGGGGTGATCCCTAAAAAGGTATGTGGGTCAATATCAACGTTGGGTTCGTTCACCCACGTGCCAAGCCTGTTTGATTTAGCGTGTTTTCATTCCAAAAAGAATGGATTTTGAATTTTCTTGAATGTGGTTTCTTACTTTGCTTTCGTTTTTGAACATTAGTTGAGATTTAGAAGTTCATTGATGATTTAAGTATTGTTCTTGAATTCATCAGGTTAGATCCTTGTATATATGATGTGGGTACCTGAAATCTAAGTGAATTTGAGAGAAGAAATAAAAAAAGAACAATTTAAGGTTAGAAAACGAGTTGAGAAATTCGTCAGGTGTCACCTGGAAAAGCCAAGCGCAACGCGCCCCATTTGCGCCATAGGGCCTGGGGCAGTGCGCCATGATGAGGGCTCTAAACTTAGGGCTTTGCGAGGTGCGCCGCGGACGCTCCTGAGTTGGCATTTTTTGCCAAATTTTCATAATTCATCCCAAATAAGCCTAAAGTGTTTTAAAACTTCCTAATGATTCTAACTACTCTAAATAAATTCTAATCATATAGACATAATCTAGAAACATGAATTACAACTTTGAATCCATAACTTCAAATTTAAGGAAGATTTAGAGCCAAGTCTAGAAAGTTCATAGAGTCCTTTCAAGAAGTCTTTTACAAATAATTTCTAAACTTTGTTTTAAGACTTAAATATAAGGATGAGTAATGACTAAATATAAGAAGGATAAGTTCATTTCAAGTTTTATAAGTCTTTCAAAAACATTTTCATGTCGTTTTAAAACATAAGTTTGAGTTTAGTGTAGAGTAAGGTGAAGTATTTTCTTCAAAACAATATAGGGGGACTATGTATTCCAAAACAAGTATAAAAAAAGGTTTTCACATTTAGAAAAAAGGGAAACTAAGACTTCCAAAGAGCCTAGGCTAGTTTTTAGTTAAAGAGTAATAGCTTTCTAAATAAAGCAACCAGTGAAATTGAGATTCCAAGATAGCCCTTGAGTTAAGTTTTTGAGCACTAATCTCAAATAACAGAAGAAGTATATTTTTTAAAACATAAGAGTCAATATATTTTGGGAGTAGTATTGAGCACCGATATGGGGGAGAGTTCAGACAACTCACAGTGCCCATAAAACCATGTATCCACCATGGGTAGAAAAAGGGTCATACTTTTAGATGAACCCTTTTCACAGTAGACTAATGGATCCATTAGCCAATTAATTTCTTATACCTTTTGTATAGAATGCGTTGACAGCGTTAGGTAGATCGTTATATCATCACTATAGCTCTTTTTTTATGGTTGTCGGTTAAAAAAACTCCTGTATAAGTTGAATGTATTTATATATGTAGATCAATTTATTTGTATTTTTACATACATCTAATAGTTAATTGTATGCTTGTATTCATTAAGAGTATACAACATGTTTCCAAACAACTTTTCTTTATATTGCCCTTGATTTTAAATTGCATTATACTGAAATAAGTCAATTATATTTGAGTTATGTTATTCATGAGTTGAGAATAGCCAATGTAAGTGTTCCTTCTTACTCTTTTCAAGTTTAAGTTCTTTTAGCATTCCAATTCGCATAGTCGTACATTCAATGTACTGATACCAGTTTGCATGCATTGTATCATGATGCAGACGCAGGTAACGAGGATCGACATCCAACACACCGTTGATCCAATTGAGCCATCCAGAGTCAGTTTGTGAGCCTCCCTATATTCTGGAGGACATCTTTTATTGATTTTTTGTTAGTTCATTAGGATGTTATGAGGTTTGTCCCAACATCTATCTCAGTTATTATTAGAGGCTTCATAGAAATTTAGTAGTTTAGTTGTCTTTACATTATCATTCATATGTTAAAGACTTGGGTTGCCATTTTGGAAAACTTGAATGTTTAAATCTTTATAACATTCTAGTTATCTTATTATTAAGTTTAGTTCAGCCCTTGGATCATTAAGGTATTGTTTGTTGTCTTCCTATAAGTTAAGTAAGCTAGGCGAAGGGTCCGCTCGAGGCAAACATTGGTCATTGCGTGTTGGCCACCATGTCTGTAGGTTCCTAGTAATCGGTGTGAAGCTCACCACAACTATAGTTAAGAGGCTGCAAAATTTAGGAAATTCTTCACTTTTTTCATATTCCTTTCATGCGTTAGAATTTCTTTCTAGAAGTTTCTCTCTAATTTGTGTTAGAGCGTGTTTTAAAATAACCATGCCTTCACGAAGAGCAGCAAGAGGTTGTCCAATTAGAAGGAACGTTGAGGAACAAGGGGTATCCAATGCACCTGAAGTGCAACTCTAGGGAGAAGTCACTAATGCCGAATTTAGAGAGGCAATTAGGATGCTGAGTTAGGCTATGGCGAATCAGGTTAGTCAGCAAAGAGGAGTTCGACGGGAAGGGGTCGACACTTCAAGGATTCGTGAGTTCTTGAGGATGAATCCCCCAAGTTTCACTAGTTCGAGCACTACTGTGGATCTAGAGAACTTCACCGAGGAGCAGAAAAAGGTCTTCGAAGTGATGCATGTTGCTGACAATGAGAGATTTGAACTAGTTTCTTATCAACTCAAATGTATTGCTAGAACATAGTTCAATCAGTGGAAAGAGGGTAGAGATGAAGATGCACCACCTGCGAGTTGGGCTTGCTTTGAGGAGGCATTCTTGGGGCGTTTCTTTCCCCGAGATCTGAAAGAGGCCAAGGTACGTGGATTCCTCACACTTAAGCAGGATTGTCTTAGTGTGCATGAGCATGGGTTGAAGTTCACCCAACTATCTTGTTATGCTCAAGAAAATGGTTAAGGACATGAGGAGTAGGATGAGTTTGTTTGTTGTTGGATTGGGTTGTTCTTCAAGAAAAGATGGGCGGGCAACAATGCTTTTTGGGGACATGGAAATTTTGAGGTTGATGATCATGTGCAGCAGGTAGAGGAGGAAAATCTAAGGGACAGAGAGGAGTTCAATAACAATAGAGCTAAGACAGAGATTGAGTCCGGGCAGCAGAAGAGTAATGCATACAAGTCATCTTTCTAACAAAAACAGAAGAGTCCTGCTCAATCATCTACTAGTGCACCTGTACCTAAGAACCAGGGTGAGTACTATGCTCATAATTCTAGAGTTAAACCTACATATTCACAGTGTGGTGCAAAGGTGTAGTAAGCCTCCTGCCTGCTCCAAGTGTGGTAGAAACCCCTCCGGTGCTTGTCGTGATGGGTCCACTGGTTGTTCCAAGTGGTGTCAGAACGGGAATTCATGAGAGATTTTCCAAAGGTGTAACATATCACAACTAGAAAGAACTTGGAAGGAGTTAAAAATCTGGAAATACTTGCTTTTGGAAAGTGTAGGGAAATCTGGAAAATTTGTCTAACTTAGGAAAGTGAGTTTTGGTCATTTTCAAACGAATATAACTCCTAGATCATTATGAGTTAGGAGTAGTTTTGAAATATGGTTGGAAACCCCTTGGAATGATCTATCCAATGTCGCCGAGTTTGCGCAATTTCGAGTTTGAACTAGTGAGTTATGGCCTATGGAAGTTGGGTTGTTGGATTAAGGAAGTGCCCAATTCCAGGTTTTTAAAGGGTTTTTTAGTCTTTTCACTACTCTATTAATTTAATCCGTTTCTAAGAGTTTATTGAGGGTCAAGACTCAATTTACTCAGTTTTAAAAGTTGGAAATTTTCACGGCTAAGTAGAAAGGAGAAGAGAAGAGAAGAATAAAGAGGGCAAGATTTGCCAAGATCGTCGAATTAACTTGTGGATTCATTAACTTGTGGATTCAGTCGGGGGTGATCCCTAAAAAGGTATGTGGGTCTATCCAACATTGGTTTCATTCACCCACGTGCCAAGCATGTTTGACTCGGCGTGTTTTCATTCCAAAAAGATTGGATTTTGAATGTTCTTGAATGTGGTTTCTTGAATTGCTTTCGTTCTTGAACATGAGTTGAGATTTAGGAGTTTATTTTGATGATTTAAGTGTTGTTCTTGAATTCATTGGGTTAGACCCTTGTATATATGATGTGGGTACCATAAATAAAAGTGAATCTGAGAGAAAAAATCGAAAAAGAAAGATTTAAGGTTAGAAAATTAGTTGAGAAATTCGTCAGGCGTCACCTGGGCAAAGCTAGGCGCGTCATGCCCCATCTGCACCAGAGGGTCTAGGGAGGAGTTCCTGTAGTGCGACAAGATAAGGCCTCTGAACTTAGGTCCTAGCGTGGCACGCCCACGACGCGCCCAAATTGGCATTTTTCGCCTGCTTTTCGTAATTCATTTTGATTAAGCCTTTTTAAAATGTTTTAACACTTCCTGATGATTCTAACTACTCTAAATGACTTCTAATCATATAGAAATAATCCAAAAACATGAATTACAACCTTGAATCCATAACTTCAAATTCAAGGAAGATTTACAGTCAAGTCTAGAATGTTCTTAAAGTCCATTCAAGAAGTCTTTCCAAATACTTTCTAAACTTTTTTTAAAAACTTAAAGATCAAGTTGACTAAAGAGTAAAGATAAGAAGGAGAAGTTCATTTCAAGTTTTATAAGTCTTTCAAAAACGTTTTAATGTCATTTTAAGACTTATGTTTGAGTTCAGTTCAGAGTAAGGTGCAGTCTTATCTTCAAAAAGTATAGGGGGACTAAGTATTCCCAAAGAAGTATAAAAAAATGTTTTCACATTTTAAAAGAAGGGAAACTTTGATTTCCAAAGAGCTTTAGGGCTAGTATCCAGTTAAAGAGTAATAGCTTTCTAAATGAAGTAAGCATGGAAACTGAGATTTCCAAGATATCCGTTGAGCTAACTTTTTGAGTACTAATCTCAAATTAGAGAAGAACTATGATTTGTAAAATATAAGAGCCAGTATATTTTTGGTGTAGTATTGAGCACCGATATGGGGCAGAGTTTAGATAACTCACAGCCCCCATAAAACCATGTAGCCACCATGGGTAGAAAAGGGTCGTACTTTATAGATGAACCCTTTTCAAAGTAGAATAGTGGATCCATTAGGCAGTTTCGAGTATAGGATGCGCTGGCAGCATGAGGTAGATTGATGTATCATCACTATACCTCTTAAGTGATGGTTATGTGTTAGAGAAACTCCAATAGAAGTTAAATGTATTTATATATTACATTAGCTTATTTGTATCTTTACATACATCTCAGAGTTAATTGTATTCTTGTTTATATTCAGAGTTTACAACATGTTTTCAATTAGTTTTTCTTTATATTGCACTTGCTTTTAAATTTATTTATATTGAAATGAATCAGTTATATTTGAGTTATGTTATTCATGAGTTGATCAAAGCCAAGGTAAGTGTTCCTTCTTTCTCTTTTCAAGATTAAGTTGTTTTAGCATTCCCAGTCGCATACTCGTACATTCAATGTACTAATGCCAGTTGGTCTACATCGTATCATGATGCAAACGTAGGTAACGAGGATCGGCATTCAGCGCATCGTTGATCCTTTTGATCCATCTAGAGTCTGTTGGTGAGACTCCATACATTCCGGAGGGCATCTTTTATTGCTTTCTAGTTAGCTCATTAGGATGCCATCTCAGTCATTATTAGAGGCTTCATTGACATTTAGTAGTTCAGTTGTGTTTAGATTATCATTTTTATGGTAAAGACTTGGGTTGTCATTTTGGCCAACTTTAATGTTTAAATCTTTAAAACATTCCATTTATCTTATTATTTAGTTTAGTTTAGTCCTTGCATCATTAAGGTATTGATTGTTGTCTTCCGCTAGGCCAAGGGTTTGCTCGAGGCCAACAATGGTCATTGAGTGTGGGCCACGCCCAGGGTGTAGGCTCGGGGCGTGACAATAGGGTAGTTTGAAAAGGTTCTTATTGTGCCTTACAAGAAAGGTCACAAACCTTTGAAAAGGCCACAATCTTTTGAAAAGGTCACCGCCTTTCATAAACGTCACAACATTTCATAAAAGTCATAACTCGGCGGCGTTAAAAGATTATTCCATGATCTTTCCTACGATATCTGGAACCATACCTAACTCATCATGAGCTAGGAGTTATGGTCATTTGAAGTTGACCAAAAACACAACTTAACATACTTAACAAATTTCGAGATTTTTATATTCTTTCCTAAAATGACAATTTCCAATTCTTTAACTTTTTCCTAGTTATTTCGATTTGCGAGATGCTACAATATTTATGCCATAACACATACAAAAAACTGAGGAAATCGTCTAATTGTTGTAAATTTTCCCCTAACTGCCAAAATGTACTCCAAAAATAGTGAGACGACACGTACTACTCCACCAACTCCCTATGCAGGGTTGCATAAAGGTTTTACAAAAAAAATCGTCCATAAGCCATATTACCAAAATAGTCATGGGCTAATTCACGTGAAAAACTAAGAAAATCTCCTAATTTATGTAAATTGCGCCCTAAATGTGCAAGACGAACTCTAAAGCTTATGAGACTGTACGTATGCTCTCCCAAATCCCTTTGGGGTGTCACATAAAGTTTTTTCTAAGATATAATCTAGAAGTCATATCACAAAAATATTCATCGGATAACTCATATGAAAAACTGAAAAAACCACCTTTTTCTTGTAAACTTGCCCATAAATGTCAAAAATTAAATCTAAGAATTGTGAGACGATACGTACTGCTCCCATAACTTCCTACAAAGAGTTACATAAAGTTTTTGCAAATACATCGTCCGGAATCCATATCACCAAAATATTAATGGTTATCAAAAAAATTGAGAAAATTACCTAATTCCTATAAATTGGCCTCTAAAAGGCCAAGACAGACTCTAAAACATGATATGCATTACCTACTGCTCCAATAACATCCTACAAAGGATTTTGTAAATAACATCCTACAAAAATAAGTTAATAAAAAACACTTTTAAAAAAGGTGACAAATCCAATGAATCATGTACATGAGTTCACAAGTTGCATCTTTCTAAAAAAAAAACACTTTTACATTGTAGAATAACTAAGGTTTTGAGATAGCCAGAAATAAAAGTAGGAAACTAAACTCTAAGTCAAGGAATTTATATACAAAATGGTATAAATATAATTATTTTAATTTACTATCGGGTATCGATTAATCCATTAAGAAAAAACCTCAAACCATTAAAAACCGATAACACGATAAATAAAAAATCAAAACTATTATCTGAACCACTAAACCAATAACCCATTATTGATAAACAAATAAATTTTTTTCACCTCGGATTATCGCTTTCAGTTGGATTATGGACAACCCTAGGAGAAAGAGAAAAGGGATGTCTTTGTTTTTTTTGTAGTTATAATAGAACAGATGTTGTTTTTAAAACAGTAAGTTTTTAAAAGATAATAATGGGAGGTGGATTTATTAACCTAATTCGTAATTAAAGTATAATCATACTTGTTGAGTTACAGATTTGCTAAATCATTTTTGGTAGGTTATAAAACAGTCATCCAAAACATTTTGGGTGAATTAACAATGAAACTATTTTTAAAAAAAACTCAACTCAACTATGTGATAGATTTTTCATGTGTATTGCATGTGTTCCATGCAAATAGTTTATAAAGTAAAAATTATATTAAAATTAAAGTGTAATGAGTAATATTAAAATTAATGTGAAAAAATACAATCTAAAATTAATTTACGATTAATTGTTGGTTGACAGGTGATTAGATATTCACTGTCCTTCGTCAAGTAATAGAGAGGATCTTAGACCGAACAGATCACAGGCTCCGAAGGCCTGCAACCGTGACTTAAGTTTCAGTGTGTAACATCTCGCAACTTGGAACAACTAAGAATTAGCAAAGAAACTAAAAATAATCATTTTTGGAAAGAAAAGGGAAAGTCTGGAAAAACAAATCTAAGATAAGAATGTGAGTTTTGTTCATTTTCAAATGTCCATAACTTCTAGATCAGGATGAGTTAGAGGTGCTTATAGATATGAGTGGTAAGTTCTTGTAATAATCTTGTCAACGCCGCCGATTTTGTGCGATTTCGATATTGTATGAGTGAGTTATGCCTTTCGGAAGTTGGGTTGTTGGATTGAGGAAAGTATTCCCTAAGAGTTACAAACATATTAACATTTTAAGCAATAATGGAAGCTGAGACTTCCAAACAGAGACTTTGGGCTAGTTTTAGTAAAGAGGAAACTATGATTTCCAAGAGAGTTTTTAAAGCTATGTTTG
The DNA here is from genome assembly GCA_022817965.1 of Solanum lycopersicoides. Classification (NCBI taxonomy): domain Eukaryota; kingdom Viridiplantae; phylum Streptophyta; class Magnoliopsida; order Solanales; family Solanaceae; genus Solanum; species Solanum lycopersicoides. The sequence goes on from CM040626.1 coordinate 27,110,265, forward strand.
AGTAATTACCTTAAACCAGAGAAGAAGTTGTTTTAAAAACATATAAGCTAAGTATTTTGGGGAGTAGTATTGAGCACCTATATGGGGACGCGAGTTGATATTAACTCAAGCCCCCATAAACCATGTAGCCAACATGGACAGAAGAAGGGTTATGCTTTTAGATGATTCCTTAGTTATTTTTAGCATAGACTAGTGGATCCACTTAGTAGTTCAAGTTCTATATTGACGGCATGGTATAGGATGCTCCTCTTGCAACGGTAGGTAATACGTTGTATCATCACTTAGGCTCATAGTGATGCTTGTTGGTTAGGGTATCTCCCACAGAAATTATATTACTTTATATATAAGTAAAGTTGAGTTTGTTATTGTATTTTCTTTAACGAACTAAGTGTTTTCATTGTTTTACAAGACTTTATATATTACATGTGTTTTATTTCTTTATATTAAGTCAAGTTATTCATGAGTAAGTGTTCCTTCTTACTCTTTTTCAAGCTTAAGTTATTGTTAGCATTCCAACTCGCATACTCGTACATCCAATGTACTGATGCCACTTGGCCTGCATCGTCTTATGATGAATACGCAAGTAACCAGGATCATCATCATCCAACTCTTCGTTGATCCAGTTGAACACTCGGAGTCAGTGGTAAGCCTCCTTTCATTCCAGAGGACACTCTTATTCGCTTTTTAGTCTTTCTCTTATAGGATGTTGTAGGGTCTATCCCAATATCAATATTAGTATTATAGAAGCTTCATAGACAGTTAGATAGTATGTTTTGAGTCTCTGGTCTTTGTATTGCAGATATTTTGTTATGAGACTGAAGTGTCATTTTGGCCAACTTTTATTCTTTTAGTTATTAAATGAGACTGTTTTATTGAGTTAATTTTTCCGCTGAGTTAAGTAAGTCAGGCTAAGGGTTAGATCGAGGACAACAATGGTATTCAAGTGTCGTCCACGTCCAGGGTGAAGGTTCGGGGTGTGACATACTTATTTAAACCTTCTTGACAGAAGAATAAGAGCACAAGTTATTCATAGTAGTATACTACAATTTCTCTATATCTCTTAGAAAATTAGTCTGATAAAGAAATTCAATAGAATCTTTAAAATGAACATACTAAATGTTCAAATGTGAACAATTTAACACCTTCTTGTAAATTATATTTTTGTTCATGTTCCACTTTGGTGATCACATTTCTCTGTTAGGACTAAATATTAATATTTGTGATTTAATTGAGAATATGAGCAACTTTAGTTAACTACTACTAATTTTGTTAACCAATAATCCAAGTAACTTAAATGAAATGGATTATCACAGTAAATTAAGTCTAGTGAGAAAATCCAACTTCATAGAAGACAAAAGTCTAGGCAAGAGAGAAGAACAAGGTAAAATTTATATTTGGTTAACCATGGTGATATCTTGAAAAACTCACATAAATGGGTAAATGGACCTTGCAATGACAAGTCCATCACAAGAAGGCCAACATGGCCAAGACCCAAGGACACTTATCCATAAGGAGTTATAAGGACTCTCTAACTATAAATAAATAAGAATAAGACTGAGAAAGATACAACCACTATTTTTTGGAGTTACTAAAATATGATGTTTTTGAACTTTGAAGGAGGTTTGAACCAAGATGGAAAAATGAATCCTTCTAATTGAGGTATGTTGTCACGCCCCGAGCCTACACCCTAGACGTGGCCGGCACCCAATGACCATTGCTGGTCTTGAGCGAACCCTTGGACTGACTTACTTAACTTAGTAGAAGACTTAACATAACTCAATTATAAAAGTAAAGAACATTCTCAAGGGAAATACTTAAACTGTGATAGTCTGGCCAAAATGGCACTTAAGTCTCATCGTTTACAAATGAAATCAAAAGACCTACAAATAACTCTATTTCTCAATGAAGCCTCTTAAACAAATACTAAGATGAATGTTGGGACGAACCCCACAACATTCTATAATAAAAAAAATAGAAAGCAATAAAAGTGTCCTCCGAATGTGAGGAGGCTCACCACTGACTCTAGACGCTCAAACTGGATCAACGAGGTGCTGGATCCTGATTGTGGTTATCCGTGTCTGCATCATAAGATGATGCAGGCCAACTGGCATCACTACATCGAATGTATGAGTATGCAAGTTGGAATGCTAACAACAACTTAAAGATTGAAAGGATTAAGAGGAACTTACCTGGGCTCTACTCAACTCATGAAATACTAACTCAATATAAAGAAGTAAAGAAACATGCACTTTATGTATAAAACTTGTAAAACGGTGTAAACAACTTAGCTCGTTAGAGATAATGCAATAAAAACTCAACTTTAATTATAATGAAATTAATATAGTTTATGTGGGAGATTTCCTAACCGACAACCACCACTATGAGCCGAAGTGGTGATACAACGTCTTGCCCATGCTGCTAGAACTTTTTTATACTTTGTCGTCGCATAGAACTCCTTAACATAGTGGATCCAATAGCTTAACTTAGGCGACCATCTAAAAAGTATGACCTGTTAATGTACCGTAGTTTCACGATATTTCTAATGCTTTTTTCTTAAGTTTAGTGTGTGTCGAAAGCCTTTTTGTGTTGATTTTTATGTAAGTTTCTCTTTGTTTGCAGAAAATCTGTCCAAGGATGAACGCAGAAGTTTTTGAGAAAGAAATGCAGAAGAGACCAGCTACGGAGCATGGTCCGTCGAGGCTGTGACGGTCCGTAGGTGGCATCGTACTGAGGAGAGAAGCTGTTGAAGGAATATGGGGAAGTCTGACCAAGTGTGGGATTACGTAAGTCCATGACGGACCGTCATAGACACGACGGTCCGTCCTGCTTGTTCGTCATGATGATCAGAGAAGTAGTCCCAGTACCCAAATTCCAAGAAGTTCAAGTATTTTGGAATGGAGACCCTCGACAAACCGTCGTGCTTGAAACGGTCCGTCATACCTGTCCGTCGAGGGGAATAAAAAAAGCAGCAGAAGAATGTGTGAAGTATGGAACTACGGAGGCCATGACGGTCCGTCGTGTCCATGACGGTCCGTCACGTGGTCCGTCGACCCAGACGCATTTGGACAGATTTTTAGTAAATAGAATCCTTCTTTGATTAGGTTTTGTTTTTATTATCAATAGTTTGAAAAACCTCATTTTGGGGCTAGACTTTTTGATAATTTTTAGATCTCTTGTTATAGTATTGAACTCTCGATTTTGGTAATTAAGATACTTTTTCCGGAATTGATTGTTGGTGATTTTGTTGATTAATCAAGTTAAATTATGGAATTTATTCGTTCTCATAAAAGTAAGTGCATGAATTCTTCCATTAACAATATGAATTGTGTAATTATGAACATGGGTAACTAAACTCCATAGCTAGTGTTGTGGGAACTATGGGTGAATAACAAGGTAAAATCTAACTAAAATAACAATTCTAGAATGGTGTCTTGCATGTATTGATAATTCTTTCGTGTAGAAGTCTTTTTAACAGATGACCAACGTTAGAACTAGCCTTAATGCTACTTGCCGGACCAAGGAGGTAGATAATAGGAAAAGAATTATCAACATATATTTAGTGTAGACTATCTAATAGGCTAGTATTGGTTGGTACGAGTTAATAACTTAGTCAAATACCGAATACAATGCTTAATATAAGGTAAGGATAAGGGTTAGTATAGCAACACACGTAGCCAGACCAAGGTGCGGAGTGAAATTCTCTAGATGCCAGACCAATGATTTAGAGATACATAACTTATCACTTTACATGCAAGATATTAGGATATAATTGTTATAGTTAGATTTATCAAGTTAGGAACCTATGTACGATCACGAGTTAGAGCGTACACTACGCAATATGAATCGAAACTTGGGTATAAATGATGATGATCCAAACCAGAACATCCCAGCTACAGTTGATGCTCATGGTCGATTATTACCTTACAATCCTGGTCAAGATGCACAAAGGGGATAAAATCCCGCTCCACGTCCTCAAGAATACTACAGAGGTTATGATAATATTACAGATTCTGATGGGCCACTTGTCTTGCCCCCTCTACCAGAAGGTCACACCTTTGTAGTCACTAGTAGTCTAATGCAAATGCTCACTGCTAGAGATTTGTTTTCAGGACTGCCGTCTCAGGACCCACATGACCATATAGCTAAGGTGAGTGCAGTGTGTAAAAGCTGTGTAGGTAGGCCTGATTTTAATTTGGATGTAATAGGGCTAAGAGTATTTCCTCTCTCACTGACGGGAGAGGCTGCTATTTGATTCACTGAGCTCCCTTATAATTCAATTTTCACTTGGAACCAACTAAGGGACGTTTTCTTAGCACGTTACTACACAGTCTCCAAGAAACTAAATCACAAAGACAGAGGGAAAAACTTTGTGGCACTACCAGGAGAGTCAGTTAGCAGTTCTTGGGATAGGTTTACTTCATTTTTGAGAAGTGTCCCCAATCACCGCATAGATGATGAGTCACTGAAAGAATACTTCTATCGGGGACAGGATGATAATAATAAAGCGGTATTGGATACTATAGCAGGTGGTTCTTATGGGGAGTGTCCTTATGCTGAAATTGCCGAAAAATTAGAGAAAATCTCCCGGAATAATAAAGCATGGAGTACTAGGAAGTCAGATACTGGGAGAAATACATTTGCAGTGCAATCCACACACAACCCAGCCACAGATGAGATTCGTGAAGAGATGGCACAGATGAGAACTGAGCTTGTGTTGGTGTTAAAACATGTTACTGGGGGTGCAGAAAAGATAAACGCAGTGAACTACTTGTCTAAACCACCACCACCAACTGATGAATATTATTATGAGGAAGATTCCTATGCAGTAAATGATCAGATGGGGGGTTTACGGCCGAATGCCCAAGGCACCAATCAGGAGAATTGGCGCCAAGGTCAAGGGAACCAAGGTCGTAACTATGGTAACTATAACCGTGAGGGTAATTATGTCCGTGATGGAAATTACAACCGCGACAACAACTTCAATAGGGGTAACTATGGTAACAGAAATGATAGGAGTGGGCCCTATGTTCCTCCTCAAAATTGTGAAGTTGCTCCTAGGGATGGTGGAGGTAGTATGGCGCGAGTTGAGGATATGTTGCACAAGATGAGAAGGAGGTTCGATGCTAGTGATGAGCACACGAAAGAGTTAAGGAGTGATGTAGCGGGTATTGGACAGAAATTCGATACACATGCCTATCGATTAAGCAGCTTGAATTGCAAATGGCCCAATTATCTGCGACTGTGAACACACGGCAACCGGGCACTCTCCCTAGCAACACTGTCCAAAATCCAAAAAATGATGGACACTGTATGGCAATTACTACTCGGGGTGGTAAACAAACCATTGACCCACCTATGCCGTCTATTGTGGAAAAGGTGATGAGAGATAATGATAAAGTGGTAGAGGTTAGTGATGAAGTAGAAGATAACAATGAAAAAGATGCTGAAGTGCCTAAAAAGGTAACTCCCATGCCTAGACCCCCCCCCCTTTTCCTCAAAGCTTAGTGAAAAAGACCGAGGATGGTAAATATCGGCGTTTTATAACAATGTTAAAGCAGCTTTCTATCAATGTCCCTTTGGTAGAAGATCTTGAACAAATGCCCGGTTATGCCAAGTTTATGAAAGATCTGGTTACAAAGAAAAGATCGGTCACTTTTGAGGATGATGATAGAATGCAGCATTGTAGTGCTATTGCTACAAGATCTGTAGTGCAAAAGAAAGAAGATCCGGGTGCGTTCACTATTCCTTGTACAATCAGGTTATTACATTTTGCGAAAGCATTATGTGATCTGGGGGCAAGCATAAATCTCATGCCCCTCTCGATTTACAAGAAGTTGGGTTTGGGTGATCCAAAGCCCACTGCGATGCGGCTACTGATGGCCGATCGAACAGTAAAAAGGCCTATAGGGATACTCCATGATGTGCTAGTAAAGTGGAGTCGTTCATATTTCCGGCAGATTTTGTTATTCTTGATTGTGAAGTCAATTTTGAGGTGCCTATTATTCTTGGGAGGCCATTCCTTGCTACGGGTAGAGCCTTAGTTGATATGGAAAAGGGGCAAATGAAATTTTGGTTGAACAATGAAGAAGTGACTTTCAACATTTGTAGGTCCACGCGGCAGAGTGGTGAGCTCCAATCGGTATCTGCTATATCCTACAAAGTTGGTAAGTCACCCGAGACACAAATAGAAGAACGTCTAGGTGTAGAAGCACTGGCGGCAGTGATAATGAATTTTGATAATGATTGCATTGAAGAATATGGGTCATTAGTCACTGCTCTTGATCGTGGTAATGTTCGGTTTAAACCGAAGAAATATGAGCTGGACATGAAGAATCGCGAGTCTCCACCCGCTAAAACATCTATAGAGGAGGCTCCAAAGTTAGAACTAAAAGCTCTCCCACCTCATCTCAGGTATGAATTCTTAGGAAACGGTGACACATTGTCGGTAATCATTGCATCAGACCTGAATGAACAACAAGTTGAGAGTTTGGTGAAAGTGCTAAAAAGGTTTAAAAGAGCTATTGGGTGGACTATTGCGGACATTATTGGGATCCCTCCTGGTATTTGTTCTCATAAAATCAAACTCATGCCCGATCATAAGCCAAGTATTGAGCACCAGAGACGCTTAAATCCACCTATGCAATAGGTCGTGAAGAAGGAAATCATAAAATGGTTGGATGCTGGAGTAATATATCCGATCGCTGATAGTAGTTGGGTATGCCCTGTTCAGTGTGTACCTAAGAAAGGGGGAATGACTGTGGTCCCCAATGAAAAAAATGAACTTGTTCCAATGAGACCGGTGACTGGATGGAGGGTGTGTATGGATTACCGGAAATTAAATGCATGGACCGAAAAGGACCATTTTCCCATGCCCTTCATGGATCAGATGTTGGATAGACTCGCTGGAAAAGGGTGGTACTGTTTTCTTGATGGTTATTCGGGGTATAATCAGATTTCTATTGCACCAGAAGATCAAGAGAAGACCACTTTTACTTGTCCATATGGGACCTTTGCGTTCAAGAGAATGCCGTTTGGGTTGTGAAATGCACCCGCCACATTTCAGAGATGTATGATGTCAATATTCTCCGACATGGTGGAAGATACTATTGAGGTTTTTATGGATGATTTTTCTGTGATTGGTGAATCATTCGAGCGGTGCTTGAGCCATTTATCTGAGGTTCTTAAGAGATGTGAAGACTGCAATTTAGTACTCAATTGGGAAAAATGCCACTTCATGGTGAAAGAAGGTATTGTTTTGGGTCATCGCATTTCAGAAAAGGGCATAGAGGTTGATCGAGCTAAAATCGAGGTAATAGAGAGACTTCCTCCACCTATCTCTGTAAAAGGTGTGAGAAGCTTTCTTGGGCATGCAGGTTTTTACAGGAGATTCATCAAAGATTTCTCAAAAATTGCACATATGTTGTGCAAACTGCTGGAGAAAGATTGTAAATTTTATTTTGATGAATCCTTTCTTAAAGCATTCGGCGAACTAAAAGAAAAATTGGTATCTGCACCTATCATTATTTCTCCGGATTGGAGTAATCCATTTGAGGTAATGTGCGATGCTAGTGGGGTTGCCCTTGGTGTGGTATTGGGACAAAGAAGGGACAAAATCCTTCATCCCATTTACTATGCTAGTAAAACCCTCAATGAAGCTCAGAAGAACTATATAGTAACTGAACAAGAGCTCCTTGCAGTAGTATTTGCTTTTGAAAAATTTCGCTCCTATTTGCTAGGTACTAGAGTTATAGTACATACTGACCATTCATCCCTGAGATATTTGATGGCAAAGAAGGATGTGAAACCGAGGTTGATTCGTTGGGTATTACTACTGCAAGAATTTGACTTTGAGGTAAGGGATAGAAAAGGGACCGAAAATCAAGTTGCTGATCACTTGTCCCGTTTAGAAGATGAATCTATGACAGAGTTGGGGGATAAGACTGATACTGATGACACGTTCCCCGATGAGCATGTATTGGCTGCCTCACAAGACTTGATTCCATGGTTCGCAGATTTTGCGAACTACTTAGCTAGTGATATTGTTCCATCGGACTTGTCCTTTCATCAAAGGAAAAAGTTCATGTACGATGTGAAGAAGTTCTTTTGGGATGAACCATACTTATATAGGAGCTGTGCTGATGGGCTTATTCGGCGTTGTGTGCCAGAAGTTGAGATGTTTAGTGTTTTAGAGGCATGCCATTCCTCACCCTTTGGTGGACATCATAGTGGTATCCGGACTGCTCATAAGATCTTACAATGTGGTTACTATTGGCCAACTATTCATCAAGATGCTCATGAGTTCACCAAAGCATGTGATAGATGCCAAAGAGATGGCGGCATTTCAAGAAAGCAAGAACTCCCTCTAAACCCCATTCTTGTGATTGAGTTATTTGATGTTTGGGGCATTGACTTTATGGGTCCGTTTGTGAGTTCTCATGGAATGAAGTATATTTTAGTAGCAGTTGATTATGTATCTAAGTGGGTGGAAGCTATCGCCCTCGCGAACAATGAGGGGAAGAGTGTCAGTGCGTTCTTGAAAAAGAATATATTCTCTCGATTTGGTACCCCACGGGCAATTATTAGTGATGGGGGATCCCACTTTTGCAACAAATTGTTCAAGGGATTATTGGAGAAATATGGGGTTCGCCATAATGTGGCCACTCCTTACCATCCTCAAACTAGTGGGCAAGTTGAAGTGTCAAATAGGGAGATCAAACAGATTTTGTCAAAAACAGTGAACGCTAGTAGAACAGATTAGTCAAGGAGGCTTGATGATGCTCTTTGGGCCTACCGGACAACGTATAAGACTCCCATAGGTATGTCCCCATACCAACTATTATATGGGAAAGCATGTCATCTTCTGGTTGAATTAGAGCATAAAGCCATGTGGGCTATGAAGAAGTTAAAAATAGACTGGAACGGAGCTGCAGAACAACGGTTAAATGGGTTAAATGAACTCGATGAATTTTGCCTAAAAGCTTATGAAAGCTTAGCCCTCTACAAAGAAAAGATGAAGAAGTACCATGACCTAAAAATCGAGAAACGAGAGTTTATGGTTGGGGATTCGGTGCTTTTATTAAACTCTAGGTTGCGCTTGTTTCCGGGCAAGCTCAAGTCCAAATGGACTGGCCCTTACTTGATCACCCAACTATTCCCTCATGGAGCGGTTGAGTTGGAAAACAAGGAAGGTGTGCGGTTTAAGGTGAACGGACAACGTCTAAAAATCTATATAGGTCATGCGGAATTGGCGAATGAGGTGATTGAGGCATATCATCTTGATGAAGTCTGAGTAATCGAGTGTCCTCAGTCGTGCCGCAACGTTAAATCAGGCGCTGGTTGGGAGGCAACCCAATATGTATCATCTAACCAATTTATAGTTTTCTTTCTAGTAACGGTAGCATTTTCTACTAATGGGTCATAAATTTTCAGGTAGCACATCTCCAGGAAGTTCTGCAGAAAATTACTATGCCACATCCACTGACAGATACATCGACGGACCGTCACTCCTGTGACGGACCGTCGCATTACTCCGTCGTGCCAGGTACATTCTTTATTGTTTTTAAAAAAATTAGGGCACATACGAAGAAACCCATGACGGACCGTCACAGCTGTGACGGATCGTCATCGGGGTTTCGTCACTTCATTACCCAGCAACCCGACCCGACCCGGCTAAGGAATTTCAAAAGTTTTAAAATTTGTTGTAAACTCCCCATCCCTTCATTAAACCGTTTCTTTCCCTCTTTCTCCCATTTTCCTCCCCTTTCAACTTCCTTCCCTTCCCAAATTCCTCACATTCTCCCTTTCCCCATCCCAAATCTCCTTTCTTGGTCGGAGTCTGCTGCTGTAATTCTCATTTTTCTTGTTGGGTGCCATCACTTCCGTGTTGTTTTCTCCTCTTCCAAGGTATGTGTTTCTGAACTCTATCCATTTACTCTTCATTTTGGTTTTTATTTACTACTAGCATACTTTTTTTGTGTGTGGGTCTTTGATCTTTGACCAAATCTTGTCTAACCTAGGTTATTAGTCCCACGAAATGCCTTGATAAAACTCGAGAAATTAGGGCTTTACCCTTGTAAATTTGATAAGTATTTAGGTTAAAAAGCGTTAGGGAAATGTTGGGTCTTTGGTTTGAATCACATGGGTTGATTGTGGCATCCCCAGTTTTGTCTCTGAATGACAGAACCAAACCCCGATGACGGACCGTCGTAACCACGGCGAACCGTCATAGGGTTCGTCCCAACACCCCATAACTTATTTTCTCTAAGTGTCCACCAACGAATACATGTGACGGACCGTCATGCCCACGACGGTCCGTCCTGCACAACCGTCTGTTGCAAAGACCCCTGTCCCAAGGTCTCAATAATTTTTCTAAGTGTCCACTGACGGACACATGTGATGGACCATCATGCCCACGATGGTTCGTCCTGCACAACCGTCGTGACGGTCAGAGACCCCTGTCCTAAGGGTCTCAACACTTTTTCTAAGTGTCCACTGACGGACACATGTGACATTGTTGACGGAGCGTCATGCCCAGACGGTCCGTCTGCACAACCCGTCTTGACGGTCAGAGACCCTTCCTAAGGGTCCTCACACTTTTTCTAATTGTCCACTGACGGACACATGGTGACGGACACATTTGGACGCATGCACCGACAATCCGTCCTGCGACAACCGTCCGTGAACGGTCTAGACCCCTGTCCTAAGGTCTAACCTTTTTCTAAGTGTCCACTGACCGACACGTATGTAGGACCGTCATGCCACGCGTCCGTCCTGCAAACCGTCTTGGTTGTCATGAGGACGCCCTGTTCCAGGGTCTTCACTACTTTTTCTAAGTGTCCACTGACGGAAACATGTGACGTGACCGTCATGCCCACGACGGTCCTCCTGCACAACCGGTCTTGGTTGTCAGTGACCCCCGTCCCAAGGGTTCTCAATAAATTTTTCTAGTGTCGCACTGACGGACACATGTGACGGAGTCATGCCCACAGGCCCGTCCTGTACAAACATCTACCAGTCTAGAGACCTTCTCCTTCTGAGTAGTCTATATGTTTAAGTATTACATGACGGCCCCATGACCGGTCCGTCATAGCTCACGACGGCCGTCACCAAGGTCCGTCGTGCCCTCACTGCTACTACAAGCTTCATTACTTGTGAATTATGTGTATTTTGTCTCATTTTTCTTGTCATGTTTGACTCCTTCTAGTATATGAATGATTCTTACGTGTACTACACTCTCATGGCCACACAAAACAAATCGCGTTTACGCACGTGGGCTTCCAAGTCTGTCGCCGTCTGCCCGACTGTGATAGGCTTGATGATGGAGCTGATCCGAGTACGTGCCCCCCAGGATGCTGACTCAGCCATGAGTCCACGTGCACCTACGAGCAACGCCCATGAAGAGTGGCGTCACGGCGTAGTCACTGGTGCCTCCCTAGATGAGAGCGCGACACTTGACCGGTGCATACCTTCTGGGTTCAGCGGCCAAGACGAAGGAGCATTGGTCTCTTAGGAGTTTCATGGTCAAGTAAGCCTTCCGGGTCCGCAGAAGCCTCTGCACCCCACGAGCTACACAGTCTGCCTCGGCTGTATGAGGCTGACAGCACTACTCCACTCTGGCTCAACCGACCTGAGTTTCCTGCCCCCGGTTGCCGACCAGCCCAAACCGGTGGTGTGTTTAACGGGCAAATACCAATGTCTTGACGCCAAGGTTTCCAATGATAAAGGCGTCTGACACGGACCCTTAACTGAAGAGGCGGTCCTTACGGAAGTCTCCCACCATGTTCGCGATATTCACACTCTCTGCACCATAGTCACCGGCTGGAGTAGACGACTCGTTTCTTTGGCGTCGCTACAGTGAGGAGTTGGTCGAGGGTTCTATGCCTCTTAGTGTGGCCACTTCTCCGTCACTACTGATAGATAGGAGTCGTGGCTGCCGCGTGCAATAGCCCCATTGTAAGCTCATCACGTCGAGTACGGCGGCATACAGGTCGACATCTCCCTGCTACAGACTACTCGCCGTAATCTGTACGGGAGGAATGTTGGATACTAAGGACACCTCTCACCGCCGAGTTCGACTAACCGGTGGCAAATTGGTTAAAAGAGGGTCGATTCTTCCGTCAGCCATACGCTGAGAGAGGACCACAAGAGGTGGATGGCCCAGCACCTTGTCTATTGATTGGAGGCTGCTGATTGGGTGAATGAGCCAAAGGGAGCCATCAGCGAAGGCCAACTTGACCTTTAGGCCAAAGTTTCTTTTGTTGATAGTCCACCGACTGCTTTCCCCCATGCTGCTGATAATCATAGTCACATGGGATCGTGCAGTTGCTGATGGCCGCAATGCCTGGCAGGGTTCGAGGTCGACTTCGCTTGGGCTTCTCCAGGCGATCATGCACGAGAGGGCCTTCAAGGTCACCACGACTTACCCTTTTCCTTGGCATGTTTTTTCTCTTTAAATGCAGATCGCAGGTGTGCACATTTGGGCACATTGACCAGCTCAGGACCCTGCAGGAAATGTAGACATCGGCCTCATCAGGCCAATGAACGCCTGCTCCTCGCAGCCTCCATCTCGACGGCCTGGGGCTTTTCTTCCCTCCTAGCCTCATCCTTTCCTTCGACCCGCTGGCGTCTCTTGGCATGCTCTCCGTGGGGAGGTGTGGAACACAGCAGTGGGCAACAAAG
>CM040626.1:27122967-27211061 GCA_022817965.1 Solanum lycopersicoides
GAAAAGAGTAAGTATTGGTTTTTGCAGATGAAGAGTCATATAGATAGGGAAATTTTCCTGATATTTCCTAAGATAGTCTTTGAGCTATGTTTTTTTAGCACTTAAAGTCTCAATCACAGAAGAAGTATGTTGAAAACATAAGAGCGTGATATGTTGTGGGGAAGTAGTAGTGAGCACCGAATTGGGAGGCAAGCATGAGTTTCCAGATAACTCCCAGCCGATGTCTCATTGAAACCATGTAGCCATACATGGGTAGGAAAGGAGTCATACTTTTAAAGGAATTCTTTTCACTAATACTAGACTATGGATGCCCACTATAGTTAGTTAGGTCCTCCCCTAAAATTAACCTGATTGGCAAGGTATAGAATGGCCTTAGACAGCGTGAAGTAAAAGTGTTGTATTATCACTCTAACTTTTAAGTGATGGGTTATCGGTTAAAATAATTCCGCACAAAAGTTATTGTATTTTTATATACATCAGTTAATTGTATTTTTCATATACTTTCATGCGTTATGTTGTATCCTTTTTATATACAAGCAGATTTGATATCATGTTTTAAACAACTTTTCGTTATTTGCACTTGTTTTAAAATACGTTTATATTGAAATGCGTACAGTTAAGTATCAAGGAGTTGAGTATTTCGATGTTTGAGTATCCTTAAGTTGAGTAATCTTGAGTTTTGATTTGTTCTTCATTGAAAGTTGAGTATCGAATAACTTTGAAGTTGAGTATCCTAATCTTTTGAATTGAGTAATCTAAATCTCTGAGTTGAGTATCTATCTTGAGTAGAGCGTTTACCATATGCCGCTTAGTACATCGGGAATAGTGATCGTTAAATTTTTTAGTAAATAGAATCCTTCTTTGATTAGGTTTTGTTTTTATTATAATAGTTTGAAAAACCTCGTTTTGGGGCTAGACTTTTTGATAATTTTTAGATCTCCTGTTATAGTATTGAACTCTCGATTTTGGTAATTAAGATACTTTTTCCAGAATTGATTGTTGGTGATTTTGTTGATTAATCGATTTAAATTCTGGAATTTATTCGTTCTCAATAAAATTAAGTGCATGAATTCTTCCATTAACAATTTGAATTGTGTAATTATGAACATGGGTAACTAAACTCCATAGCTAGGGTTGTGGGAACCATGGGTGAATAAACAAGGTAAAATCTAACTAAAATAACAATTCTAGAATGGTGTCTTGCATGTATTGATAATTCTTTCGTGTAGAAGTCTTTTTAACGGATGCCAACGTTAGAACTAGCCTTAATGATACTTTACGGACCAAGGAGGTAGATAATAGGAAAAGAATTATCAACATATATTTAGTGTAGACTATCTAATAGGCTAGTATTGGTTGGTACGAGTTAATAACTTAGTCAAATACCGAATACAATGCTTAATATGAGGTATGGATAAGGGTTAGTATAGCACACAACGTAGCCGGCCAAGGTGCGGAGTGAAATTCTCTAGATGCCAGACCAAGGATTTAGAGATACATAACTTATCACTTTACATGCAAGATATTAGGATAGATTGTTATAGTTAGATTTATCAAGTTAGGAACCTGTGGGGAACACTTAAGCCTAGTTACTTTATTAATTGATTAAACCCCGAAAGCTGATCTGTTAGTTTTTCATTTTTATTTAGTTAATCATTTTCATTAATTTAGAAATAAAAAACCCCTTTTTGTCTTTTGTTTTCTCGGAAAATAGTTGGCTAAATAATAATAATAGAATCAATTTAAGTTTGAACTATTTCCTTGTGGGATCGATCCAACCTCATCAGTTGGGTTCTTTACTTGATACGACCGATTTACTTCTTATTTGAGAAGTAAGTTTGAGCGTATCACCTGTTAACACCCATGATGGTTACATGGTTTACATGGGAACTTGAGTTAATATGAACTCTTATCCCCACATTGGTGCTCAATACTACTCCTAAAACATGCTTTAGCTGATGCTTTTAAAATAACTTCCTTTTTTTTGGGTTGAGATAATTTCTCAACACTTAGCTTTAAAATCTCTTTTGGAATCAATATTCCCTTTCTTGTTCAAAACTCTCTTTTTGGAAATCTTAGTTTCTATTAACTTAAATGTAAAAACATTTATTAAAGTTTCTAGTAATACTTAGTTTCCTTATATCCATTGAGAAATGAATTCAACTTTTAATATTTACTTAGCTTGAAACTTGAGTCTTAAAATAAAGTTAAAATGTCTAAATAAGACTCTTGAAAACCTTTAAGAACTTTACTTGAACTTACTTCTTAGCTTTAGACTTTACTTCTTAACTTTCTTGACTTTGATCTTAACTTTCCTTGAATTGAATTATTGATTCGAGGTTCATGATATCATGTTTATGAATGATTTCATGATGTTTATATGTACCTTAGAGTGTTGAAATCAACTAAGAAGTGTGGGTGCATCACTTGGGAACTAGTATGAAAAGATGGGGAAAGAACGGGGTCTCCAGGCGTCCTTGGAGCTTTGAGAGGCGTGGAGCGCCATAGCCTGATGGAAAGACTCTGTCCTGAGGGGCTATGGCTGGCGCTGTGTGCCAGGGCCTATCATACAGAGACTGTCCTGAGAGGCTCTGGTAGGCGCGGTGCCCCAGGGCTTGTCGGACGGGACTTCCGACTTTTCATCACCGTTTTCATCTCCAAACCTTCTAAAGTTCCATGGATATAACTCCAATCACTTAGGATCACTAATAACCTCAATACCCAAATGATTAGACCCTAAAAACAACCTCGAAACACGAATCAAATCAACTAAGTCATACTGCAACTCAATCAACAAGAATTCAACGATTGTTCTTCAAGAACTTTAATGTTCATCATTCAATCTACTTAAAACTTGATGAATTAAAAAATTTGGTGTGTGGGTGAACTAACTAAACGCAGAAACATCTCACATACCTTATAGGGATCACCCCCGACGAATTCCACTCGAAGATCTTGGCGTTCTTGATGAATTCTTTGCTTTTCCTCATTTCTCCTTCTTCTCTTCTCTTTTCTCCCAAGCCTTAAGAGTATTCCAATTTTCTAAAACTGACTTAAGGCTCAGTTTTACCCCCAATAAACCCTTAAAACGATTTAGGAAATAGTAGGGTGAAAACACTACTTTACCCGTAGTAAAATCCGGATTCAGACCTTCCTCAGTCTAACAACCCAAATTCTGATGATCATAAATCCCTCATAAGATATCGAATATGAGAAAACATGGCAGAGTTGGAAAGATCTCTCCATGGGCTTTCCAAACATATAAAGAACTTACCATAACTCAACCTGAGCTAGAAGTTATGTTTGTTTGAAAATGACCAATAACTCACTTTTTTACACATAGGAAATTTTCTAGATTTTTCCTATTCTTTCAAAAAATAACTATTCTTTGTTTCTTTCCTTAATCCTAGCTATTTCAGGTTACGAGATGTTACAATATCTCCCCCTTGGGAACATTCGTCCTCGAACGAGATTTCTTTCACTAAGCTAAGAATAGTAATATCAAGTTCAACACTTAACAATCCAAAAGCATATAACAATCATGCTTACTCATAGTTCATAAAGTACTAAGAAGAGAATTAGTACCTTGATCTGAATTCTCTCCGGATTCAAAGAGATGTGGATATATGTTTTTCATATCCTTTTCAGCTTCCCAAGTCGCTTCTTCAACAAATCGGTTCCTCCAACGAATCTTAACTGACGCAACTTCCTTTGTTCTCAACTTGAGAACTTGGCGATATAGAATCTCAACCAGAATCTCTTCATAGGACAAGCTATCATTAATCCTAACATTCTCAGTTGTTACTATCAATGAACGATCACCCAAGAACTTCTTCACCATAGAAATATGGAATACTGGATGAACTGTTGCTAACTTGTGTATCTCCAACTCATAAGCTACATTGCCAACTCTCTTGGAGATTTGGTAAGGAAAAATATACCGGGGACTAAGCTTCCCTTCTCACCAACCCTCATAACACCCTTCATGGGTGAAACTTTCAGATATACCGAATCATCCACCTCAAACTCTAACGACCTTCTCCTAACATCAGTGCAGGATTTCTGATGAATTTGTGTCGTTTTCACTGTCTCTTAGATCACCTTCACCTTCTCCATGGCTTGGTTAACTAGATCTGGTCCTATCAACCCTGCTTCACCGACTTCAAACCACCCAATAGAAGATCTGCATCTTCTCTCATAGAGAGCTTCATATGAAACCATTTGCATGCTTGAATGATAACTGTTTTTGTAAGTGAATTCAATGAGAAATAGGTGATCATCCCAATTCCCCTTGAAATCTATCACACAAGCTCTCAACATTTCTTCTAATGTTTTAATGGTACGCTCTTCTTGTCCATCCGTCCGAGGATGAAAAACATTGCTTAAATTCACCTTTGATCCTAACCCTTTTTGAAAAGACTTCCAGAACTGAGTAGTAAATTGTGCACCTCTATCTGAAATAATGGAGACCAGAACTCCATGAAGTCTTACCATTTCTTGAATGTACAACAAAGCATAATCCTCCGCTGAATGAGTGGTCTTTATCGGCAAGAAGTGGGCTGATTTTGTCATTCAATCGACAATCACGCAAATTGAATAATGATGTTTGCGAGACATTGGCATGACTATGATGAAGTAAATATTAATCATCTCCCACTTCCATTCCTATATTCTGATCCAAACCTCCAGGTCTTTGGTGCTATACTTTCACTTGCTTGCAATTCGGGCACTTGGCAACAAACTCAGCAATGTCTTTCTTCATACCCTCCCACCAATATACCTCTCTCAAATCGCGGTACATCTTAGTGGAACCCGGATGAATGGAATATATGGAGCTATGAGCCTCTTCCATGATCCTCTCTTGGAGTCATTCCACCCTAGGTACACACAATCTACCGTACTTCGCACACCATCTCCCCCTTGATCAAAACTCAATACTCTTTGCTATGAACATTCGCCTTCAAATAAGAAAAATGGGGTCTTGGTCATGCATTTCGTTCACCTTTGACACTAGTGATGATTCAGCCCCCTTAGTCACCACTATCCCTCTTTCTGTGGAATCCATAAGTCTAACTCCGAGACGTGCACACATCCTTATCTAGCTCCCTCTTTTATTCCTCAACATGGGTGGTACTCCCCACGGATAACCTGCTTAAATTATCAGCAACCATGTTAGCCTTACTTGGGTGGTATAGAATACTCATGTCATAATCATTGAGTAATTCTAACCACATCCTTTGTTTGAGATTGTGCTCCTTCTGAGTGAACGCAGATTGTAGGCTCTTGTGGTCAGTGAATATATCCACATGAACGCTATACAAATAGTGACTCCATATCTTCAAGGCGAAAACGATCGCATCCTACTCTAAGTCATGGGTTCGATAATTCTTCTCATGGACCTTCAACTCTTCTGGAGGCATAAGCTATAACCTTGCCATTCTGCATTAACACACAGCCCAAACAAACTTTTGATGCATCACAATACACCACAAAACCTTGAGTCTGTAAAGTCAAAACCGGAGAAGTAGTCAACCTATTTTTCAACTCCTGGAAGTTTTTCTCACAAGCTTTCAGACCATTGAAACTTAACAGTCTTCTGAGTCAACTTGGTCAGAGTAGACGAGATAGAGGAAAACCCGTCAACAAATCTCCTATAGTAGCCAACCAAACCCAAGAAACTCCTTATATCAGTTGGAGACGTGGGTCTAGGCCAACTCTGAACCGCTTCTATCTTTTGGGTATCAACTCTAATACCATCACCAGAAATGATGTGGCCTAAGAATACCACAAACTTAAGCCAAAACTCACACTTGGAGAACTTGGCGTATAACTCCTTATGATTAAAAGTCTGAAGAACTATCCTGAGGTAACTAGCATGATCTTCTTCATTCCTTGAATAAATGAGTATGTCATCAATGAAGACGATGACAAACAAATCTAAATAAGGTATGAAGACACTGTTAATAAGATCCATGATGTTGTAGGCGCATTGGTCAAACTAAAGGACATAACCAAAAACTCATAATGCACATATCTTATTCTAAAAGTTTTCTTTAGAGTATCACATTCCCTAACTTTCAACTGATGGTAGCCTGATCTGAGATCAATTTTCAAGAAGCAGGAAGCACCCTGAAGCTGATAAAAAAGATCATATATCCTTGGGAGATGATATTTATTCTTGATGGTCACCTTATTCAATTCGCGGTAGTCTATACACATCCTAAGAGAACCATCCTTCTTTTTCACAAACAAGACCGGAGCGCCCCAAGGTGAAACATTTGGTCTAATAACACCTTTATCTAACAGATCTTTCAGATGTTCTTTCAAATATTTTAACTTTACTGGTGCCATTCTATATGTCGAAATAGAGATAGGACGAGTATCTGGATTGATATCTATGCCGAAGTCTATTTCCGTCTCAGGAAGGACTCCGGGTAGATCATTAGGAAAAACTTCTAGGAACTCTTTAACTATAGGAACTGACTGAAGGGAAGGTACCTCATCACTTGAGTCATTAACTCGCACTAAGTGATAGATACACCCCTTTGAAACTAACTTCCTCGCCTTAAGGTACGAAATAAAATGACCCTTAGGCACTACTGAACTACTATTCCACTCTATGAGTGGCTCATTATGAATCTGAAACTTTACAACTCGAGTTCTATAGTCTATTGACGTATATCAGGCATGAAGTTAGTCCAAACCTAGAATGACATCAAAATCTACCATGTCTAACTCTACTAGATCAGCCATGGTGTTCTTGTGATTGATAGAAATAGAAAAATCACGATAAACTCTTTCCGCTAGAATAGACCCTCCAACAGGGGTAAAAATACAGAAAGGTTCACAACGTTTCTCAAAAAGAATCTCAAATTGATTGGCAACATAAGGAGTTACAAAAGATAAACTTGCTCCTAGATCTAACAAAGCATAAACATCAAAAGTAAAGACTTTGATCATACCCGTGACAACATATGGACAATTCTCTTGCTATTGGCAACTAGTGATCGCATAGAGACGGTTTTCCCCTCCGCCAGTACCAGAAGTTGCTCCTCTAGGTGCAACCCTGTCTGGTGGAGTAACACATGAAGATTAAGCTCTATTGCCCGGATTTCCACCACCTTGCTTATTCTTAGGGCACTCTCTCATGAAGTGACCGTCTTGACCACACTTAAATCAACCTGTCTGGCCATCACGACATTTACCTGGGTGGGTTATATCACACTTAGCACATGCAAGAGACCAACTACCCCTTTCGTGCCACACTTCCTTGAGACTGTGCTGGCCTATCTCTGTAGTTCTATGCTATTTTACTCACCTTTGTTTCTGAGCGCAGGTGCACTAGAAGATGATGGTGCATGCCCATTTGTTTCTGAAATTGTGGCCGATTTGAACCACCTTTTTGCTGCCCAAACTCATTCCCAATCTTGGCTTTCTTTTTCCTGTACTCGTCTCTGTCCCTCAGCTTCTCCTCTTCAACTTGTTGCACATAAACCATCAATCTGGATGTGTCCATGTCCCCAATCATCATTGTCGATCTGCCCTCTTTACAAGATGCACATCCCAAGCCAGCATCAATCAAACTCATTCTGCTTCTCATATCCTTAACCATCTCATGAGAATAGCGAGACAGTTAGGTAAATCCCAACCCATACTCATGAACACTCAAGGAGTCCTATTTTAGAATAAGGAATTCCCGTACCTTTTCCTCCTTCAGTTCTCGGGGAAAGAAACATCCTAAGAAAGCCTCTACAAAACAAGCCCAACTAGGATGTGGTGCATCCTCATCTCTTCCCTATATCCACTGGTCGAACCACGTCCTAGCCACTTTCTTCAGTTGATATGCAGCTAGCTCAACCCTTTCTGTATCAACCACATGCATCACCTCAAACACCTTTTTCAGCTCTTCCACAAAGTTTTCCGGATCCTCAGTAGTGCTTGAACCAAAAAAGCTTGGGTCATTTATCCTCAAGAATTCCCAAATCCTCGAACAGTCTGCCCCTTCTTGTCGAGCTCCCCTTTGTTGCCCGACTTGGTTAGTCACCTTTTGGCTTAGAATTCTGATAGGCTCACGGAACTCAACATTGGTAACTTCTCCTTGAGGTTGCACTTCGAGTGCATTAGGTACCTCGTCTCCTCTACATTTCTTTTTGCTAGACGACCTCTGACTTCTCTTCATGGAGGCATGGTGATCTGAAACACGCGTAAGCACGAATTACAGGGGAATTTTTTAGAGATAAACTCTAATGCACGAAAAGGAACATGAAAGAAGTGAGGAATTCCTAAATGTTGTAGCCTCCTAATCATAGATGTGGTGATCTTCACACCGATGACTAAGACTCTATAGACACGGCTTCATAGACTCCCTAGGACTTTTGAACTCTGTTCTTTGATACCAAGTTTGTCACACCCCGAGCCTACACCATGGACGTTGTCGACACTCAATGACCATTGTTGATCTTGAGCGAACCATTTGCCTGGCTTACTTAACTTAGCGTAAGACTTAACTTTACTCAATTATAAAGGTAAATAATATTCTACACGGAAATACTTAAAATGTGATAGTCTGGCCATAATGGCACTTAAGTCTCATCGCTTACAAATGAAATCAAAAGACCTACAACTAACTCTATCTCTCAATGAAGCCTCTAAAACAAATACTAAGATGAATGTTGGGACAAACCCCACAACATTCTATAATAAAAAAACTGAAAGCAATAAAAGAGTCCTCTGAATGCGAGGAGGCTCACCAATGACTCAAGACGCTCAAACTAGATCAACGAGGCACTGAATGTTGATCCTGGTTACCTATGTCTGCATCATAAGATGATACAAGCCAACTGGCATTAGTACATAGAATGTATGAGTATACGAGTTGGAATGATAACAACAACTTAAAGCATGAAAGGATTAAGAGGAACTTACATTCGCTCTGCTTAACTCATGAAATACTAACTCAATATAAAGCATTAAAGAAAGACACACTTTATGTATAAAACTTGTAAAACAATGTAAGAGACTTAGCCCGTTAAAGATAATGCAATAACACCTCAACTTTACTTATAATGAAAGTAATATAGTTTATATGGGAGATTCTCTAACCCACAACCACCACTAGGATCCTAAGTGGTTATAAAATGTCTTGCTGACTGCTTGAACTGTTTTATACTTTGTCATTGCATAGAACTTCTTAACTTAGTGGATCCACTATCTTAACTTACGCGATCATCTAAAAAGTATGACCCGTTAACACCCATGATGGCAACATGGTTTAAATGAGAATTTGAGTTAATATGAACTCTTATCCCCACATCGTTGCTCAATACTACTCCAAAAACATACTTTAGCTCATGCTTTTAAAATAACTTCCTTTATTTGGGTTGAGATAATAGCTCAACTCTTAGATTTAAAATCTCTTTGGAATAAATGTTCCTTTTCTTGTTCAAAACTCTTTTGGGAAATCTTAGTTTCCCTTAACTTATGTAAAACAT
This sequence comes from Solanum lycopersicoides, assembly GCA_022817965.1. Classification (NCBI taxonomy): domain Eukaryota; kingdom Viridiplantae; phylum Streptophyta; class Magnoliopsida; order Solanales; family Solanaceae; genus Solanum; species Solanum lycopersicoides. The sequence continues at coordinate 27,132,459 of CM040626.1, forward strand.
TTATAAAGTTTCTAGGGAAGTTCCTTTATATCCTTTGAGAAATGAACTCAACTTTTACTCTTTACTTAGCTTGAAACTTGAGTCTTAAAATAAAATTAAAATGTCTAAATAGGACTCTTGAAAACCTTTAAGAACTTTACTTTAACTTACTTTTTAGCTTTAGACTTGACTTCTTAACTTCCTTGACTTTGATCTTAACTTTAGTTGAATTGAATTATGGATTCAAGGTTCATGATCTCATGCTTATGGATGATTTCATGATTTTTAGATATACCTTAGTATTGGAATCAACGGGGTACATGACCTGGGAATTAGTACGAAAACATGTGAAAGAACGGGGTCTCCAGGCGTCCTTGGCGCTGTGAGAGGCGTGGAGAGCCAGAGCCTGATGGACAGACTATGTTCTCAGGCTCTGGCTGGCGCAGCACGTCAGGTCCTGTCAGACAGAGACTGTCCTGAGAGGCTATGGTAGGGGCCGCGCTTAAGGGCTTGTCAGATAGGACTTTCGAGTTTTCTTCTCCGTTTTTCATCTCTAAACCTTCTAAACTTCCATGGATCTCATCCGAATCACTTAGAATCACTAATAACCTCAATACCCAATATATTAGACCCTAAAAACAACCTAGAAACACGAATCAAATCAACTAAGGCATACTAAAAATCAACCAACAAGGATGAACCATTATTCTTCAAGAACTTCAATGTGCAACATTCAATATACTCAAAACTTGCTGAATTAAACAAATTGGTGTGTGGGTGAACTAACCCAACACAGAAGTATCTCACATACCTTATAGGGATAACCAACGATGAATTCCACTCGAAGATCTTGCCGCTTTTGAAGAATTCTTGGCCTTATGTCCTTTCTCCTTCTTCTCTTCTCTTTTCTCCCAAGCCCTAAGTGTATTCCAATTTTCTAAAACTGACTTAAGGCTCAATTTTACCCCTAATCAACCGTTAAAATGAATTAGGAAATAGTAGGGTGAAAAGACTACTTTACCTTTACTAAAATCAGGATTGGGACCTTCCTCAGTCCAATAGCCAACTTCTGATGGGCATATTTCCCTCACACGATATCGAAAATGCAAAAACTCGGCGTCTTTGGAAAGATCTGTCCAAGGTATTTCCAACCATATAAAGAACTGACCCTTACTCATCCTTAGCTAGAAGTTATGGTCATTTGAAAATGACCAATAAGTCAGTTTTTACACTTAGGAAATTTTCCAGATTTTTCCTATTCTTTCAAAAAAAATAACTATTCTTAGTTTTTTTGCTTAATCCTAGCGATTTCGGGTTACGAGATGTTACATATGTGGTTTATGATAATCTGAAGTAATTACAATTCATTCATGTTAGCCTTAATTTTGAACTTTACATTTTCCTAGAATTCACAATTTTCTCCTAAATATATCGGAGTAATCATATCATATATTACTATAAGTGGGAATAAAAAAATAAAAAGTTGAATTACGGTTTTACCCCTGTTATAAATTAAAATTTTATGAAAATATTTAAATATTAAATTTTATTATGTTAATAAAAATGTTAATGACTTTTGCACGTCTTTAGAATAATTCTTAATTAAAGTATCTAACTTAATTTATTTTCTTGAAATTATTTAAAATACTATTTTTTCATTTAATATTTATTTTGGGATTCAAGGAATTTTTACTGTTCGTATTAAGGTAATTAACACTCCTATTTTCAACTAGACTTACAATTCAATACTCATTATTAAATTTTAAGTTATTATTAGAAATAAAAAACCAACAATGTTAACATCTTCCACGTTGTAATAGTGATGATTTTTCATAATCATAGTTACTATGAATTGTTTAATAATTAGTCAAAATGATATTTCATTAAACATTTAATATATTTGAATTCTTTTACATATTTTATCTTTAGATTCTAGTTTTATTTCTAATACATTTAATGTTATAAATTGTTTAATAAATTAAATAGTAAATAGTAAATAGTAAATCATCATATTAGTATACATAAATTATCACTAAATCTTCATTTTGCAAATGTGTTTAACTCCCATTAATTATATTCATAATGTTTTTAGCTCTCATGTCTCATCGATAATCTCAAGTGGATCAATATCATATTTATTACAACTTTTGTGTTCCGTAATGCTATCCTATAAATAGTGGCATTTGACACAATAATGTACACACTTAAATAATTTGACAAAAAATATGAAAAAAACACTATGCTCATATCTCTCGTCTCTTTTTATTTGTTTAGTTTAACATTATGTTTCTTGTTTATTGTTATTGTACATCTATTGTTATGTTGTCATTACTATTGAGAATTTTCCATGGTTTGTTACTTTGTATACATTAGCCTAGCATGTGGTATTTTAATATCCTCATTTGAATACTGAATTTGTACAATAGCAATTAGTTGTTTTTACTTTATACACTTTTAGGCAATTTTATAGTTGAAGGTATATTCTTATTATTAGGAAGATATATGTAGTTTCTATAAAATTCTTGATAAAGATGACAAAACAACAACCCTCGACATATTCTTCAGTTAGTTATTCCATCATCGTCTATGGAAAAAATGAACAATGGGGGGAAATTATGGCAATGATAACATATGTACAAGCTCAAGACTGTTACTAGAATGCAGTGACGTCAGTGAAATCCAAAGATGATATGTTAATCGAACCTACCACTAATCTAATTCTATATGTTTCAATTTTAAATAATAAAAAGAAAGAGTAATCATTCTATCAAATCCACTCTTAAAGGTGATATATATACAAATAAAGAGAATAAAAAAGAAGCACATAAACAAGACAATTCACTACAAAAATATTCTAAATTGCCAACAGATTTTACTAACAATTTAAGTTGTGACACTCCGAAAAGTCTAAGACGTGTTCTAGAGTCTAACATAGGTGTAAACAGATTTAGAAACTGTTTTAAGGTCATAAATAATGAATATAATTCATTCAAGAAGTTTAGAAATCAAAACGTCAAATAACATCCATGACGTCCGGAAACTAGTTCAATGACGTGCTAGTGCCTTAGCCTATTTGACTGAGTTTTAGGAGTCGGAAAAGGATAAAATTTGGTGGAAGGGTGTCTAACATGTATTAGAGTTAGTTCATAGTAAAAACGTTTGGGTATGACTCCCCATGGATCAACCAAGGTCCCCTGAGGAGGACCCTTGCGTTTGGGTCGAAGGCTGCCTAAGGCAGTGTCCACAGACGGTTGCCATCAAGGGATCGTGTTCCAAACAACGGGCATCGATTGCCTCCATCGATGGAAACTTATAATATTTTTCCAAGACAACCAGTCTTTGACCAAAACGACGGACAAACAACAGAGGGTCCTGTGGTCATCGATTGACAAACGGAGCATGGACGAGGAATCGTCTGTGAGGGTCTGTTTTGACTGCTCGATTTTAAGTAACTTCAGTTAATTAATTTAGGGGTTAGTTAATTTGTTAGGGATTAATAAAGGTCTAATTAATTTAATTAAATACCTATATAAAGACACTAACCTAATTAGACTAACCTAACTCTCATAATTCCCAAAACACAAAGTCTCTTCCTTCTCTCTTCTTTTTCTCTCCCAAGTAGAAGACACCATAGAAGTCAAGATCAAGGTGGGTTCTAGGGCTGAAATCACCAAAGGTTCTCCATTAATCTTCATCAAATACTAAGGTATGGGATTCCTTTCACCTTTGGGATCTCTTTCTCCAAAGGGTTCCTTCAAATTGATTTCAAAAGATGAGTTTTCATGTGGGTCTCTTCCAATCTCGACATTGATCTTTCAATTGGATTTGTTTATGATTTATTTTTCATTTTATTGAATAGATTATGATGAATTATGACTATATTACACTACTTATTGATGGATTGGTCTAGTTTGTAGAAGATATTTTCCCCTTATATAACCCTAGGTTGTGATCTTGAGTTGAATTGTGTAGTGTTTGTTCAATTGACTTGCTTATTGGTTGAATTACTATTCTATGATATTATTGTATCAATTTATGAATAGATTGAGATGAATTGTAGTCCTATAATGCTAGTTCTTGAGTAATTCATCAAGGTTGTGAAGTAGATTATGAATTCGACCTAAGTCTCTATTCTTAAGCTATGAACTAGTGATGGATTGTTGTATAGTGTTTCAATTGACTTCATTATTATGCTGGTTATCATTGCGTGATGATATTACACCCATTATTGGGTTGAGTTTGAGAGTTGATGGTAAGACCTTGATGTTGGCTTATGAAGGATGACTTGGTAAGTCTTGCGATCTCAATTCTTTACTTCAATTATGGTTACTTGTGATTAAGTGATGATGTTGTACTTAAGTATACCTTATATTAGGATTTATAGGGTTGGTATGATGTTGAATTGAAATGTCTTGACTATAGTTTTGTGAAGTGTTGGCTAAGATGTAAATGTTATGAGGATGGTGATGATTTGCCAATGTTCCTTATCATGAATGATTATGTAAATATGCTAACCTCACAGTGTCTAGTGTTGAGGTTTTCATATTTAGTTTGTGTCACTAGTCGTTTTAAGTTTTAAATTTTAACCAAAACTTGACTTTGTTCAATATTTTTGGTGAACGTGCTCAAATTAGAACTACGTCAGTGTCATTAGCTTTGAAAGGTCATTTTTTATCTAACGAGAAGGTTGATTCAAGTTTTGAGCTTTCATTTTTTATTTGTTCTGTTAGGTGTTTTAACTTTTATGTTTAGGCCAAAATTTGACTTTGGTCAATATTTTTGTGAACGTGCTCATATGATAATTTCGTCAGCGTGATTAACTCCAAAGCTCATTGTTTAGCTAGTAGGATGATTGGTTTGCATTTTGAGGCTTTCATTTTTGCAGTTAGGTGTTTTAACATCTAAGTTTTGGCAAAAATTTTACTTTGGTCAATATATTTGATAACGTGCCTAGATAAGAATTTCGTCAGTGCAGTTAGATGCGAAAAGTCATTTTTGATGTAATGAGATAAAGGTTTCGGGTTTTTTGGCTTCTTTTTTTAGTTTATGTCGTTAGGTATTTTAGCTTTTAAGTTTTGGCCAAAATTTTACTTTAGTCAATTTTTTTGGTAATCGTGCTCGAATTATAATTTTGTCACCGCAATTAGACATATAAGTTTAGTTTTGATCTCATAAGATGGTTGGTTCGGGTTTTGAGACTTTTATTTTCAGTTTGTGTCGTTAAGCATTTTAATTTTTAACTTTTGGCTAAAATTTGAATAAGGTCAATTTTTTGGAAAACATGCTCAAATTTGAATTTCGTCAGCTCGGTTAGCTCTCGAAGGTCATTTTTTGATTTGTAGGATGATTGGTTTTGGTTTTGTGGTTTTCATATTCAGTTTTCACCGTTAGGCGATTTAACTTTTAACTTTTGGCCAAAATTTGATTTTTCTTAGTATGTTTTGTAAACGTGCTCTGATGAAAACTCTGTCAGCGCTATTAGCTTCGAAAGATCATTTTTATATCTAATAAAATGGTTGTTTCAGGTTTTTAGGCTTCCATTTTCACTTTGTGTTGTTAGGCGTTTTAACTTTTAAGTTTTGGCCAAAATATAGATTTGGTCAATATTTTTGTAAAAGTGCTCAAATTAAATCTTTTGATATAATGATATGTGTCATATTGAGATTAATTTAACTTGTTATCATAGATTTTGCATTGTTTCATTCAAATATGATTTTTAAAATTGATTAATATTTTTGGCTTTATATTTGTGATCTTAGATTTTTAGATGTAATAATTATTAACTATTTTACTATTGAATAATCAATGAGTTAATAATATTTGAACATATTTTCGATCAATTACTGATCTAAAAATTGAACTTGAATGATATATAACCAATAAACTAACAATCAATTAGTAAATTTATTAGAAAAATAAATAATCATACTAACATATTTAAAACTTGTTACCAACAAGTCTTGTGGTGTAGTGGTAACTACTCCTGCATCCTTAACCAAGAGGTCTCAGATTTGATTCCCGCTGGGTACATAATCATCTTTGTTAGGGAGCACTTTACTACCCAATGTGAGAATTTCCGGCGTGAATCCAGATTTAGTCGGGCTCCAATGTGGGTAATTACACCAGCATGGTAAACAAAAAAAAAATTTAAAAAAATGATTTAAAATTTATTGGTAAATTACCAACACACATTTTTTGTTACTAAAATTACCAACCAATTACCAATGTATGAATAGAATAAGGAAGAAAAAATTTACTAACTCCTTTTCAAATTGTTAGTAAAGGTACTAACGATATACTAACAAAAAATTAGTTGATAAATTTACCAACGGAAATTTTAGGGCCATGTTTCAGAATTCTGTAACAACATCTTTTGGTGTTTACCAACTGATTTTTGGTTGGTTAGTTTACCAACAAATTACAATCGGTTAGTAATACTTACCGACGAGCTGTTTAGCAACGGATTAATATAAGTTGGAATTTGGTTGGTAACTTAATTTGCCAACCGATTTGATCAATTTACCAATAATGTTTTTTCGTTAATTGAGGTTCCTTGTCTTGATAATGAAAAGTGTAACAAATTCTAATATAGCAATCAATCTATTTTTGAACACACAAAAAATTCTAAACTAAAATCAAGTTATAAACAAAGCAACAATTCAACTATAAATAGAGATAAAGACCATGTTTCAGTAATTGAATCCTTATCTATCCTCATGATTGCATAAGGGAGAATTTTGTAGGAGCAGCACATAATAAACTTTTCTGAAAGAGTTAAATTTTTAAGACAAAAATTGCAGTATACGAAAAGTCACATAGAAATTTGAAAGGTCAAATAATATTAACATAAATATTAAGAAAGATAATTCATGAACAATAACTTTGTAAGATACATGTATCTACTTTGATTTCATGCCTTTCAAGTACTAATTGTCTATTTGTTTTCTTTTCAATTTAGTTACTCAGGTTTATAACATTTTTAGCCAATTAGTATATATATATATATATATATATATATATATATATATATATATATATATATATATATATATATATATATATAATATATATAGATATAGATATAGATATAGATATAGATATAGATATAGATAGAGATTTAGATAGAGATATAAATTTAGTTTGATAGTTTTAAGAGTATAGTGAATGGTTAAGTATCCAAAAGCCTTAACGACATATTTAACTAATTTATTTAAAACAAAATACGAGAAAATGACAAAAAAAATATGAAAAAAAACTCTTCTATGAGATAACTAAAAATAGTGGGGAAAACAATAACATTATTAAATAAATCATAGAATTTATGAAATATTTCTTACGTTTTTATGTGCTCATACTGGAGTATGGTCATATAGGCTTTTCACTATCTAAATGAATTTGGCCAATAATATGTATTGAGTTCATTGCAACTCTTCGATTTCTTCAGACTTTTTGGAGTACGAAAAAACTTCTTTTTATAGGTGAATAAAATTTGCATTAATTGATAAAATATTAGAGAATTGACAATGATATAATTAACTACAAAATTAAATGGTTGGACTTTTAATTCTACATTACATAAATAAAATATGACTATTAAATTGAATTTACTATATAATAGATTTTAATTTAACATGAAGTTTGGAGATTCCCACTTTTAGTATAATATAATATAATGTGATATGATTATTATACAATTTTTGTGATATTAAATTCCCGCGCGAAGCGCGAATTATTTGTAACGACCTGAACCCTCGTTATTTAGGAAGGACAAGAGGCGCAAAAAATTGGGATGCTGTCCCGCTACAACGGGACTGATGCCTCTTGTAGCGGGACAGATGCCATTGGCGTGGTGGTGCTACAGCGGCAACTTATCCCGCTTTAGCGGGATAAGCGAGGCAACATCCGAATGTTGAGAAAATCCTTATTTTTCCATCTTTCCAAAAATAACCAATATGTCGTTTATTACCCTAGAAACCCCAAAAAGTTATTCTAAGCTTGGGAAAGAAGGAGAAGGTTCTTTCTAGCATGGGGGTGGAGGAATCTTGTGAGATCTTGGACAAATTCACCGTCGCGAATTTGGAAAAGTTGGAAAAAGACATCAAAACTCCATGCAATTACTTGGCACCCAAGTAGGTTAGGTTTTTTATGCATTGAGTAGTTGTAAATTCATGCTTATCGTGTAATATATGAAATTAATAATAATATATATGTGTGGACCTTCTTGCACCAAGTAAATTCCATGGAAAAAGTTATAGGTTTGCAACGTGTTTGGGGTTAATGCTTGATGTAGCAAATTTATGATTGATCAAGTGTTCTTAGTTATTTCATGAGTAGAATTCCTTCATTAAACAAGGGTATGCAGTAGAAGATAATAAACATCGGTCTATACTAAGTTTGACCCATCGAACTAGTAAGTTGATGAATTTTAACAATTTAGGTTAAAAAACCCTAATGACGAACCCTGAAGAATAAGTAGGGTTGAGTTTGGTCTTTTGCGTAATTAAGGATAGGATGGGAAATTCGTAGAGAGTGGTTGTGACTTCATGATTGTGTGATGTATGCATGTCCTTGCTTCATTATGATACTTGTACGTATATCACTGTCGCAATATTAATCACGTTGTTGAAATTGAGATAAATGAAAAATATAGCCATGAAATCATGATGTAAATATGTGATCTTGATGACGTACTTGGGATTGTGATTGTGTGTGGATTGGGATTGAATTTCCATGTTCCGTCAAGCTAACTTGGATCGAATTGTCACGTTTCGGTATAAATATTGGATCAGATTTCCATATTTCAGCATACATATTTAATCGAGTTGCCACATTCCGTCACAACTATGAGATCGGATTGCCACGTTCTGGCAAGCTAACTCAGATCGGCTACCACGCCGGTGCACTAACAGTTTGATTTTGGGTTTCGTGAGAGGACCAACTACTTGCAATAAGTTACAGTGAAAAACATGTTATATTTTGGTATTGTGATGTGTATACACTTGTGATTATTGCGTTCTTACGCAATGATGACAGGGTATAGGTGGAACTATGTGTCGGTATGTGAGGGTGGGGTGTTGTGTGGATATTTAATGAGGTGTACTTGTTGGGAAAGAGTGAGTTGAAGTGTTGAATATAATGTGAGATTGAGGTAAGGAGAAACTTTATGGCTTGGGGTAGATAAGGTTGCGATACTTTAAGAGAGCGACAAGATTGGTTGGTGGAAAAAGGATGTTAGTGCTGTTGAGAGTATCTAATGTGGTTACCAATGTTTAAGCTATGAGTTAATAGAGCTAGAAGTGTTAGCAGTTGGGCGATAAATTGGTTAGTAGTTAGGGTATTGTTACAAGTTGAGGGTGTTATAATAAAGGGGCAAGGGTGGAGAAACGAGTCTTACTTGCATGATCCTATTATTCTTTTCTCATATTATGGGGTGGGCGTCGAGTGACCGATGATTCCTATTAGTACGTGTGGTTGTACTGATACTACTCTTGCTATGTCTTTTTGAAATAGTCTGTATGCAGGATTGGTGATGTTTCATTAGGTGAAGATGAAGAATTCCTCCAGCAACTTCGACTCTTCTTTAGCCATGGTCAGAGCTGTGTTCTATTATTATTTATTGACCAAATAGTACTCTTAGTGGCTCTTGTACAGGTTAGACTAGATCCATGCATGGGGTTGTTAAATTACTTTACAAGTTTAACAAAGATTATACTTAAAAAGTGTTATTTATTAACTCTCCTTAATTTGTTTTCCGTCTTCTTTAATTTCCGCATGATTCTCTATTAGGATATGAGGGTTTCCCTACTTAGGTTTTAGAGTGGGTGCCGCATGGCCCCATGTGTTGGGTTGTGACATTATTTATATATATATATATATATATATATATATATATATATATATATATATATATATATATATATATATATATATATATATATATGTATATATTGTTGATTAAATAAAGAGATAAGTGTAAAAAAACACCTAAACTATCTCATTTTTTTTAGCTTCATACCTAAACTATTGAGAGTGTGAGTTTCATACCTAAATTATCACTTTTTAGTTTGAGAAACACACCTCAGTGGTGTGTGTAATGCACTCTCTCTTTTATTTAAGAAAACCTTGACACATGACATTTTAGATATATAAAATATTCCACCTTGACAAAAATTATATAATAAAATATTTATATTAATTAAAAATTATATATTCAAGTGTTAATATCCATAAAATTATATGTTTTTCAAAAAATTAAAATTTTTACCTCACTCGACCACCTCCTCCATGTACACACACACCCCTCCGGCCCCCGACAATCCCCCATCCTTTTGTTAAAAAAATTCTTTTATAAAACATTTAAAAAAAATTCATACTTCACTCTACCAACCCAGAAGAAACCACCCACCCCCCCCCCCCCAAAAAAAATGATATTATTTTTTCAAGAAAAATAAAAAAATTATCCCATCCTAACTCTTTGCTCCTAATTTTAATTTTTTTTTACATTTTTCTCATTTTGTGTTAGATATGTACGTTCCTATAAATTCAGAAAAAAAAATCTACTAGTGAACCGAATATAATCTAAATAAATAAAAAATTAGAAAACTCTTGCGGCGGAAAGTAAAAAATATTTTTGATAAATCCAACTCAAAATGAGAACAAAAACTTGGAAGTTGAGGGTTACATGGGGTGGGTAGAATTATTTTTTATAAAAAAATAAAATAATATCTAAATTACTATTTGAGGGGAGGGGGAGGAAGGAGATGAAGTAAGAAAATTAAATATTTTTATAAATGAAATTTAAACAAAAATAATGGCCAGGGGTTGGGTTTTGGTGGGGAGGGGGGGGGGTTGATGAGAGGAAGTGATGAAGTGGGCTAAGAATTTATATTTTTTTATAAAAAGAAATATTATTTTTGGGATAATAATTTTTAAATTTTCTATTTTATCTAATACTAATAATTTATTTAATTTTTGTCAACGTTGAATTATTTGTCCACGTACAGTGTGATGTGACAATTTTGTAAAATAAAAACAAAGTGTATTACACACACCATGATGAAAATGGTATAAAAGAGAGAGGTGTATTTCTCAAACTAACAAGTGATAGTTTAGATATGAAACTCACACTCTCAATAGTCTATATATGAAACTAAAAAAAGAGTATAGTTTAGATGTATATTTGACATTTATCTCATTAAAAAACTGAAAAGATAAATTTTGGCCTTCCCAAAATTGGATGGCGCATCAGCTAAAAGGAAACAAATAAATAAGATTAGTTATGGAAATTTCACATTTTAGCTTACTTATTACAATCATCCCTATAAGTTTTACAAATTTCCAAAATCCCTCATTTTTGTGCATCACATTAATGTATCTCGCGCATCACATTAATGTATTTCGCATCACATAAGTGTATCTCGCGCATCCAATAAATGTATATCGCGTCAGATTAGTGTATCATGTACAAAATGTAACTTGCGCATCAGATTAATGTATCTCACGCATCAGATTAGTGTATCTCGCAAATTAGATTATTGTATTAGCTCATCAAATTTGTAATTATAAACTTTTAATGAATAAATTATAATTTTACCTTAAAAATATGTGATTTATGTAATTTTCCCAAATAAATAAAGAATAAAATAGAAGCTAAAAATGAAAAGAAGCAGATCTATCTAGAACATTGACTAATTAATAAGTTATAGAAAAATGAATACCTTTCATTATTGTACATGTACTTACAATAGTATATATGTATAAAACATGGGCCTATGGCCGATTTTGTTGATTAAAAACTAAAAGATACATTTCGGCCAACCCAAAATTGGATGGCCCATCAGCTAAAAAAAAGTAAATAAATAAAGAAAAAATTAAAAGTTAAAAGAAGAAGATCTATCTAGAAGGAGATCAAAATTCTTCTTTTTAGTAGTTAAACTTAAAAGTGAGTTTCTCGTTTGGTCTTTACCAGCCAGAGCCTCCATCATCATTGGCCAGAGGAGTCTGCCATCGTCACCGGCCAGAGCCTCCATCATCAGTGGCCATAGCCTCCATCGTTGCTGGCATACCTGGTCTTTCTATGAGCTCTAGCCATGGTTGTAAGTCCTCCCCCCTTTCATTCTGTTTACTTCTTTGATCTATATATCTCAGGTGGATTCTCTCCGATCTGTCAATTTTCCAGATGTATGTTTGTTGTTGTGAAGTTTCATTGGTTGATGACTTCTCTTCTTTGGATCTCATCACCATAACTTCGATTTTTGTTCATTTCTCTTTTACCAATTTCTTCTAATAAAGGTTGTAGCACCTCTTCTTTTTTATCTATTAAATTATCACATTGTCTTGATGATTTAGGCCTATTTCATGTGATAGCAGAATGTAGTCAATCCTGTGATCCCCCCCCCCCCCCGAAGTTGTGCCCCTTTTCTATGTCTTATTGGAATGAATTTGTTAATGATATGTATATTTTCTCCACTAACTTGTGCAGATTTATAAGTTAATTTTGAATTTTACTTTGAGGCATTAGATTATGAAGGAGCTAGGTTTAAAGAAGCAACACAATGTCCAACTTAGAGAAGGTTAATAATAAAAAAGTCAAGTTCAAGGCCCAACTTGTGGTATCTCATTGTTGTTACTTTATTTGTTTAGTTAGTCAATATCTAAGGCATGTCACTATTGAGCTGCGACTAGATATTGTATATTGAGTAAATCATATATATCCATTATGAGGAGGAAGAGAAGTATTGTATATTAAACTTGAGATATTGTTAATACGATCTTTTAGATTATAGTTGCAAGAGTTGTCCTAGTTTGTTGAAAAGGATGGTGGTGTGCAGGTAAGTTGTGTCGCACCTTATCTAATTCTCTGAACAGCTTGTCAGAGCCCATAAGAAATTTAGTGCCAAGTAAACCTGTCCAACTTGGCTGTAGTACATGATATTATATAGAGTGTTGTAGTGTGGATCAGAACCTGGGGATCCATTTAGTTATTCTAAGGACGCATTTGATGTTTGAGATGGTATTGACGAGGATATGTCATGGATTACCTTTCCATTTTCAATACGGAAAAATTTATACCATCATTTTAGTACAACTCATAATATTGCAATCTCTTATCCCACCAACCAAATGCACAATAAAAAAAATCCAACATTATATCCCATGAATTTTCTATTGCATCATGCATACTAAATGAGTCTCTATACCTCAGTCACATTGACATATCTTTGGTACTCCTCAAAAGCATGTTATATCCCATGAATTTTCTATTCCAAGTTTTTTTTTTATTTCAGTTAGTATTAGTGCCTACAAGATTAGTGAATCTAATTGTAGAACTTATGGTTGGTTTGCTAGGATTAGTTCTCATCAACTATTTTGTTTCTTCCGGGTGCAAAACACATTGGATGTTGTGATTAGTCACCTCCAATATAATTTTAACTTGATTCTTTAGTTAGTTACTTTGCATATACCTTATACATAGATACAAACTACACGTGGAGTTATGAAAAGACATAATAGGTTGAATATTGCTATCATAATAATAATGAATCATCTGGATATTTCTTTGAAATGAAATTTTTGTGAGATTGAGTCATAAGCGTTTCATAGAAAAGATTGAGTCATTGAATCTTTTCTATTTCTTTTCACCTAAATTAATGATTCTATTATTGACAACAATTGTTTCTCTTGTTTGTCATTTCTAAAAATTTCTGGAAAGAAGATACGATATACTATTTTTACTAAGGTATGTTTTCAAGCATGTATTGACAAAGCTAATTTTACACCCAATCCTCCCATTTTTCTTTCCCTCATAAGCTTTTTATATTTAACAACATGAAACTTTCTATATTTGGCTTTCCCCTCCCAGAAGAAATGATTCCTTAAATGCATGTCATGTTATATTTTAATTTAAGCTCAGTGTTTATGGATCATTTTAGTATTTCTATTTTTTTTATATTAATTAGGATGGGTCAAAGTTGGCATTGCTTAGGCTTAAGAACTCTGCAAATAGAAATATTTTACATTAGTTTGGCATGTTTTACATTTATTACTTTAAAGAATGGTACTTGTTTTATTCAGCTTCTATTTGCTTGTGGTTTTTACCTTTTCTTTAAAGAATATTTTATCCATACTTTTTCATTAAATGACGAGAAATGTTAAGAACACACTGTACATTTATTATTTTTAATTTATACAATGTTCATTATAAAACAAAACATTATATCCTTGAAAGTTGAAGATATCTATGTATCATTTAATAATTGTACTTTTAATAAAATATTAATTTAGTGAAACCTATTTAAATGCAAATTGTAAATAGTGTTGCTACTAATTTAAATATCAATAGATGTTTGTGATTAGTGACAATATTTCATCCTTAAAAGATTAAGATTTAATGACAACCTCATTAAGACAATTATATGTTTGTCATAAACATATGCCCTTTAGTGACAATTGTGATTGTTGTTAATTATGATATTGGGTAGTGATAATTCTATTTTGTTGGTAATACAAATATTTTTTGTGACGATATGATTCTTTTCAACTCCAAAATTGTAAAAAACATAGTTGTCACTAATTTATACATTTAGAGACAAAAGAATTTGTATGTAAGAGACAAGTTTTAGTGATGAAATAATATTTTCTTTTTACGGAATACATATAATATTAGAGAAAAATGATGTCGCCACGGATTAAACTAAATATTCAGTGACAAATCAATTTTGTCAGCATTGATGGCTTCTTTAGTGACGAAAACACACAATTACCTACACAATTTTATAATTTCTTTGACTAACAAGTCCGTCATAAATACTTTGCTTTTGCGGACAAAAAATATTTCATAGTTAATACAATAATATTTAGTGACGAAACACTTAGTTGTCTTTGTATACATTTAGTGACCCATGCTTTAAGGACGAAAGGCTGACATATTATTTTTCGTCAGGAAAGTTTTCTTGTGACGAAATACCAATTCTCAGCTTGGGCTTCATCCCTAGAGGGTGCTACCCTTCTTCAGCCTCTGCTCCTTCTTCTTCTTCTACCCCTGCCTCAGCCATATCCTCTCGATATGGGCTCCCCTGCTAGTTCATTGATAGAAACTATTTTCTTAGCACTGTTGTTTCACATGTGAAGCATTTATGGATCGAAGAGTTGAAGAGATTACATACCAATTTGGATTACCATATTCCAATCGGAACCAATTTATTGCACGTACGGAGAAAAAGATGGAAAGATTTTCCAAAATTGTTGTAGCCTCTCGAAGAAAAGTATAAATGTATCTTTTCTAGGGCTCTGATACCAACTTTGTCATGACTCAAATCATACCTAGGGCTCTGATACCAACTTTGTCATGACTCAAATCATCGTGATTGACACCCAGACTAACCCTTCGGTGGGCGAACCATTACTACAACCCAACTAAACGATACTAGCCAAAAGACAAGCATTTAAAGATGTAAAAAATGTTCAAAAATCAATTAAAAGCGTAGTTCCCATATACTCAGTAATTTATCAAAAACAAACATAATCAAGGAAAAATATAATCACTAGAACCTGAAAGTCATTGTACCAAAAATTTTAACTAAATGGTGTAATTTAAGGGTATGCAATAACTAAACATGTAGAGAGTCTATAAGGTCTAAGTCCGAATGAAATGGACTAAGATCCTAGATGAGTCCATAGTAGCGTGAACGAACTGACTCACCCTTGAACTCGACAAGTTAAAGATCTTCTAACTGATGTCTCCCCCCCAAAAAAACGTCTGAATATTCCTTAAAGGTAAATGCATCTAATTTTCAGTGATTATTGGATCTTTGATCTCTTTCCCTAAAAAAGAACTTGAAAATCCCAACCTTTTATCATTAAAGTCATTTTTAAAGAACTCAAAAATCCCCTAGAGAAGAAATTGTTTTAAATAAGTCATATAGGAATTAAGATTCATAACTCAATAAGCAAAAAAACATCAAATTTCAAACTAATCAAAAACATATGAATAATACTAATGAGAAATAATTAACAAAAGAAATTTTTGAGAAATGAGTACAAAAAAATACACTTAAACAAAATAAAACCAGTGTTTAGGTGAGACCTTATATATGTATGCCAACATGATCAATTTTTTTTAAATATACGTATTTATAAATTAGGGTTAAGGTTACGAAAACTTTTAACTTCTAAAAAATAAAGGCTTTGGTATTGTAACAACTTAAATACCTAAAACACTAACAAATCAAAACGAGCATGATAAACTTATACGTACTGATAAAATTAGGGTTTCGACTTAAAAATTTATAATTATACAATATGATTTAGCTCTTCTAACTTCAAGACCTAAAAAAACCAATAAAGTGAACTTATGTATATTAAATATATTGTGATATACTATGAAATTTTAACATCTTGTTTAAATTCTGAATCTGCCCCAGTTTAAATAAATTAAATCTTTGAACTCTTTGAAATAGTTTGAGGATACAATTGTCATTCAACACTTCATTCAAAATGTCTTTTGGAATTAAAACATTTCTAATTCTAGTCTTACATATAAATACTCTGTTTTCCAAAATTCCCACTTACCATATTTTTCCTCTCTCTATATATCATAGGTAGGAGAAATCCTTTGACCCTTTGTCTATTTCTTTAAGTTGTCGTCTATTCACAACAATGACTTCTTCACCCTATGATTTTCTCCTACTTGAATTCGGTAATTCAATTTTCTTCTTTTGAACTATTGATATGGAGATTTTGATGTTATGTTTCTATTTGATGCTTTGATATGTTTTACTTTAAACTTGCGTATGCACCACCCTCTTCAGACATCATTGAATATTTTGTTGTTGCTGTTGTTAAAACAGTTAAATTTTGCGAAAGTTAATATTTGTCTATAACCATTTTAGTGTATAATTTTTTTTCTGAATCGAGTGTTTTTCAGAAATAATCTCTATACCTCAAATATAGGATAATTAATATTATTCCGATCTAGAGACACTTTTGTCAAAACAAATTTTACAAAAAGAACTTTTGTGGAAAAATAATTTGTGTTTTGTGTTGTTTTTGGTACACGACAAATGTAAGAAGGAGCGCCTTTTCTGTGCTAGCTTTTAGCCTCCAAGAATCGATCTCAATTTTCATACTCTTTATGTTTCATTTTCAGTTGAACTGCATATTGCGTTTCTTTTTTCTAGATGACAAATGTTAGAAGCTTCCATTTTCATGCTTAATTCAGTAACTTTTAGTGATCTTAAGTTTTGTTGTTTTTGTGACACTAAAGTTTTTCTTTTGTGGCAAGACAGATTTGGAGCATATGCATATCAGCACAATCCCAACCTCTTTGATAAGTGAAATTCCTAGTTATGATGTAATGACTTTGGAAGGACATACATCAAAGGTTTGACCGCATCTTTATAAATTTCTCCTAATCCGACAAGATTTCTTTATAGGAAAAATGACAAATATCATACCTTTTCTATCTTCTATATTAACACTGCATTTTTTTTTCTTTTTCCAGGTTTTTTATTGTGCTTGGAGTCCAAAAGGGTCTTTTCTTGCATCTGGGAAAACATTACTCACATTTTTTTATTGATCTCGTCTATGTATACTCATGTTCATATGCTCATGTTCATATCCCTACCTCTGTTTCTAATTATCTTGTAATTTTATAACTTTGAAAATAACAATCTTTAGAACCGGGATTTTATGAAGGTTGTGAGTAGGTTTAGACTCGTCTAAAGAATCTTATCTCTTATAGCTAATCATGTGTGATATAAATTTAGGTCTACATATTCTTCTACTAGAATTTGGTCTATGGAGATGGTCCATGTAACTCTACTATCCAAAGTTGAAAAATTGAGAAAAACAAGAATATTACGACACTTAGGGTGTGTTTGGTATGGAGGAAAATGTTTTCCATGGAAAATATTTTTCTAGAAAATGTTTTCCTAGAAAACAAGTAGATTTTGGACTTATTTTCTCATGTTTGGTTGGTGAGTAAAAAATATTTTCCGAAAATGATTTTGTGTTTGATTTATGAATGAAAAATGTTTTTGAGAGACATCTTTTATTTTTACTAGAGTAATAAATAATTTATGAAATTGAAAATATTTTTTAAAAACAAATTTTTTTTTTTGGGGTGGTGGTGAGGGTGGGGTGGGGGGTAGTGGATGGGGCCAGGGGGACGGGGTAGGAGTGAAATAATAAAAATTTGAAGTTGATAGTATTTTTAAAAAATAAAATTAATTTATTTGGGGGTTGGGGGTGGGTGGGTGGCTGGCGGGGGAAAGGGGGGTAGGAGTTTAAAAATAAAAATTCAAAGTTGAAAATATTTTTAAAAAACAAAATTAATTTTTTTTGGGGGGGTGGGGGGGGGGTTAGGGAGGCTGGCCGGTGGTTGGGTGGTTGGAGGGGGGGGGTCAGGGATTGGATGAAAAAATAAAATTTTGAAATTGAAAATATTTTTTTTAAATTGACGTTTTTCCCCCCCCAAAAAATGTAATTTGAAATTGGAGGAGAGTTTGGAAAATGTTTTCCTTAATATTTGAAGGAAAGTCATTTTCCTTAATTTTGAGGAAAATGAGTTGATTTGGAAAACATTTTCCAAGATTTTGTCCCAACCAAACATGAGAAAATTGGAAAACATTTTCCAGAAAATGTTTTCCTTCATACCAAACACACTCTTAATTGAAATGTGAGTTTTCTTCTGCCTTAGTTGGGCTGACTTTTGTTCATATTTACTTTTTCTGATGTGAGGTATGGCGAATGGATACAACAATTTGAATTTTATTCACGTGTTTTGTTTCTCTTGTTATGTCTTAATTTCATAGGTTTTTATATATTCTCACCACTAGTAAATGGGTCTGTACTTTGCGCGGTTAGAACATTCTTCTTTAAAATTATTAGAATAAAACGTTTCGTGTATTTTGATGTTATAGTATTCTAATATAAATCTATTTTTAGAAGTATAGAGGTTATTCAATTGTACTTTATCATTTGTCTTATCAAAAGAAAAGACAAAGTTGCAAATCATAACGCTATTTTCTCCTAGTTAACATAATTTCATTTTACAGATTCATTAATTTTCTTTTGAAATTTTACAACAGTTATTTATTTTTATCATCATATGCATGGTTACATATATCTTTAATTAGAGAGTCAAATAAATATTTTTTTCAATTTTCTTCTTTACAAATAATGTTAGTATAACACTATCAATTACTTTGAAAATATAATATATTTATATATATATATATATATATATATATATATATATATATATGTATGTATGTATGTATGTATATATGTATGTATGTATGTATGTGTATATATAACTAATGTAGTTATCAAGAGCAAAGGTTCCATAATCATATGATATACCTAAGTAATATGTAGTCATTATATAATTTAAAATTAAAATGCAATCTTCCAAAATCGAAATGTCATATGTAATATAGTTATGATAGTGTTTTCGAAATGAAGTATTGCACAAACAAAACATTAAGGATCCTGGAAAAGGATGAAAGAGAAGTAAGAGATAATATGGAAAATTGTCAAAGAAGTACTTTGGAGTGAGAGAATAATCATCATTGTCTATCATATAATTGCAATTAATTTCTAGTTTAATTCTGACTTTCTATTTTTTTAACTCTGGTTAATATTAACATTATTATGACAACAACAAAAAATCATATCAATTCTTAGGATTGATCTCTTAGAGAAGAAAAGATTTCTTTGGAAATATTGTAAATAAATGTATTTCGCAAAATGTTATTTGTTAATCTGCAATAGTTGAATTTACATAGAGTCTGTATTAAAAAAATATTTATAGCAATAACTTTACAGAAATATAAATATCAAAGTTTAAAACATGTAATAAAAAAATAATTAATATCAAAAGCATAAATTAACGGTCGTAAAAAAATATACCAAGATATGTAACAATAAGATAAAACAAAAAGGATAAATTGAGCCCACATAATGCATAGTGTCTCTTTGAAGGAAATTATTCTCCTCTATTACATGAGGTTTTAAAAAATAGATCCTCTCGGGATGAAACAATTTTACTCACTAGTGTAATGATACAAAAATAATAGTGTCACTGAGCCACTCAATAGGAGCAAAGTACACAAATATTTAATTGTGCAGAAGAAGAACAAGTAGTTCAGAATTTTCGTTATTTTAAAATGAGAGAAAACTCTTCTATTTATAAACAAAAAAGGGTAGTGTGAACAAATTATTATTGTGCCTTACCATAAAGGTCACAACACTTTGGAAAAGTCACAACTCTTTGGGAAGGTCACAACCTTTTATAAATGCTACAACATTTCATAAAAGTCGCAACTCTTCATAAAAAGCACAACTTTTCATGAAAGGTCACAAATGCTTATTGTGCCTTACCGGAAAGGTCACAACTCTTCATAAAGGTCCCAACCTTTCATAAATGTTACAAAATTTCATAAAATTCGCAACTCATTATAAAAGTCACAATTTTTCATAAAAGGCACAACTTTTCTTAAAAAGTCACAAATAATTATTGTGCCTTACTGGAAAGGTCACAACTATTTGGAAAAGTCACAACTCTTCGAAAATGTCAAAACCTTTCATAAATATAACAACATTTCATAAAAGTCACAATTTTCCATTAAAGGGGAAGACTAGATTTGAAAATAAATAAATTAAAGGGAATCCTTATTTATGGTGGCGCCACATAAACGAGCCAAGGTTTCTAGTATATATATATATATATATATATATATATATATATATATATATATATATGATATGATTTTTATGAACCTCATTCAGGTCTATTGCATGATGTTGATTGGCAAAACAATAATGCCTTTTCTACCAGCTCCATTGATGGCATAATCTACGTTTGTGAAGTTGGTGAGCGTAGACCATTAAAACATTCTCAGGACATCATGTGTGCTCCACTGATGGTATAATATACATTTTCTCTTTATCTCTTTGATGTATTAAAAATTGACCATATGATGTTCTAACTAATTCATTGTTTGCGCAAAGTTCAAATCGAATTACCAGTTGAACAGTGGTGCTTGATTGTAACACTAAAGGGTTGTTAACTTTGCCACTGCAGAATGAAATCAATGCTCTTCAGTGGGACCCCTTCAGGTTCCTGTCGGCTTCGATACCATAGTTTGGGTATTTATATCCTAATCTTCTAAAGCAGAAGCTAAAGAAGACTCTTGCCTCCACTTGTTTCAGAAAATTACTTTTTATGGTCTTTTAAGTATCATTAAATATCTATTTACGTTCTGAATTTATGTATTAGATGTGTTAATGCTTCTTAGCTTCACCTTTTCCCCCCGCTAAGACTTTGAATATCTATTGTGCTGTTTAAAATAAATTGGTCAATAATTCATTGTTTCAGTCCAGATATGGAGCATGAAAAAAGATGCCTGCTTGCATGATTTTGGAGAACACCACAAAGTATCTATTTTGGTTCTTTAATTTTTTTTGTTGATTCATTTATTCAAATCAGACATCAGCTGGTGACTATGATGTTTTTAGGAGATATCTACAATCAAATGGAGTCCAACTTGTGCTGGTACAAGCAATACAAATCAACAATTGTTGCTGGCAAGGTATTCTATCTATTGGTACTAGTAATGTTTATAGTATTCTTTCTATCATAATTTTATTTCACATGTGGTGGTAGCACTATGTTCTCAGTTACATGTATATTAAACATCAGTGTCTAGATTATGGTTGTATCATTGATCATAGAAAGCAATAAAGTTTCTATGTTTTTCCAGACACCCCCTTCGTTCTTCATCATCCTCTCCATGGTTCAATGACACCCACCTTCCACGGCCCCACAACTTCCTCCCCTTTATATAACTCACCAGTTGTTCACTCTCCTATCTCATCTTTCACAATACATTCCTTCCTTACCTTACTGATTTGCCTTCCACTGGGTCAAAACCTTTACTCAGCCTATCAAGGTTGAGGTAGATAGGAAAAAATTATCAAAAGCTTTTTGTCCTTTTTAGGATATAAACTCTAGTCTCCATGATCTGCACTCACTTTATTGCTCACTAGTTAACATCCTTGGTTTGTTGGGGAAGACTTACCTCTGACGTCTTTTCTAGTACACTATTGTCAAAGGCGCAATTAAATCCCCATGATTTGAGTTCCAAGTACTTTCTAGAGTTAATAAATGAATTCTAGATGTTGAAAATGAAAGGTGTGAACGTTAGCAAACTCTTCATGATTTTTTAGTGCATGTGCATGCTATTTTCCGGAGTTGGTGGAACAACGCATTCAACAACTCTTTTAACCAAATTTAAGCCCTCGAAAAAGGGGGAGGACCCTTTTTTCGCGACAAGGATGACCTTATTATAGTGATGACCTCTCGCATCCACTGTAACAAGAAAGAGTAAGTGGACTCTTCGAAGTTTAAGAAGGTTTAAATAAGTGTATGTTGACACAATGTACTTTGTTTAGTGGAGATCTACTAAACGTGTTTCTTCTTTTTCTAAAATTACACTAATTGAATTTTGTTGTTGGCTTATAGGTTACTATTCGATTTTGAACACCCCTAAAAGCAAGGAAGGAAAGCATACTACCAAAAAAATTCTTACATCATATGTCCAAATAAGTTCATCAACACAATAATGAAAAATTGACATTTTTAATTTAAGAGAAACCTAAAGTAGAATATCAACTTGAAGGTACAAACTTTGTAGTTATCAAAAGGAGATTATTAACATGCATGTAGATGCTTTAAATAGGAAATGATGAAAAGATATGCATGCACCTATAATATTAAAAACACAAAGAAACTCAAGAAAAATATTTCAGATCCCTATATAATAATTTCCATATAATAATCCTGTATGACTTGTTTCCTAACCAAATGACCCCTTAGGTTTTTTTGGCTACATTTCGAGCAAGGAATTGACAATGTGGGTAAATCGAACACCGGTAGCAAATAAAAAACTACTTTTCTACAATCTGCATTTATACTAGGTAGATTTTCTAGAATTGTGAATTATTGCCTCTATGTTCCAAGACCTTTTAGATTTCTTCAACCTCTATAATTGAATATCAATCACACAAAACTTTTTGTTTGCAAAACAAGTTGCCTTGTTGCCTTCCTTATTCCAACACACTTCAAAAATAGTGTCAATGCCATTGTAAGTTTTTAATATTTTTTCCTTCTGCATTGACAATATGTTCATGCATTTATGAAATAAACCACTTTCCATATCTTCACCATTCATACTAAATGCAACAGAGTAAACAACTTCCCTGGATTAATAATGGAACAACACCTACTTAGTAAAAAGTGAAACATTCGCCAAGAGCAATACAATTAACTTATTTTCACTCCCTTCCCCTAACATCCCCACCAAAATAAAAGGAATAGGTATATAGATTATCGATAGTTCAATTGAATACGAGTAAATAAACCACGTAATACTTGAGCCTGTATTTGATATTTAAAAAGTATAATTTTATTAAGAGTCCTTGTTTTTATTTCTTGTGTCCAAGTAGACATAATGAAATCACATCCCTTACCCGTGTCCATTCAAGCTATGAAGAAAACGCCCTTGTTCAACTTCCCATAACTTCATGGTAGAGTCAAATGAAGCACTACACATATAGGACATAGAACAAAACAAATAAGCTAAAAGAAATAAAAGGTTAGGTATAATACATTAAATTGGTACACACCAAAATTCCATTTCCTTGATGGCTAAAGTGAAATTGTATCTCTCTGGATTATACTACTCGTAGGGGGATTAAGGGTGAGATTGAAATCATTCCATCTGAATTACAAAGTAAACAATGGAAGCATTGAAGACTACTAGTGATTCATGTAAATACAACAAAGACAATAAACATTAACCTTTGCATCTAAAATAACACAAAGTTTGTAAATGAAAAGTGTATTGACTCTTATGATAACTTGTTACAGGTTGATAATGTTGCTTATGTTGTTGTGTCCTCAAAGAATGATAGTATCACAAGAAAAATAAAAGCTTTGAACCATTGGATGAAATGAATAACTTATGGAAAATATTGAACAAATTCGTAACAAAAGTTCACACCTTAGACTATTCCAAAGTTCCATTTCCAAAGTTCATCAATATTTCTCCACTAATCAATCTGATGATTATGAAAATGAGGCTGATGATAATAATGATGAAGAAGATGATGATAATGTTACTTCCCCAAAAGTTAAGGAACACAAAGTTATCAAACAAAATGTTCTACAAAAATTAGATGTTGTTCAAGCTATGGAAGCGAGCGGTGGTGGTGGAAAAAGTATTAATGCAGCACAAGTTCAAGTTACTGCTGAGAAATCATGAGGTACAAGCAGTGGTAGTACAAGAGCAGTGGATGAACTCTTTCATTCACTACTCTTGTACTACCACTGCTTGTACCTCGTGCTGACTTAGTAGTAATTTGAAGTTCTTCCACATTTATATTTTTCCTCCATCACCACCATTACTATCACCATTGCATACAACAAGAGAAGGTGGAGGAGAAATACTATTTTTTTGTTTTTTCTTTCTTCCATGTTGTCCCTTTTCCCCTTTTCCTTTATAAATATTCTTATTATTACTACTTGATGGTTCTTCTATAGCTTGAACAACATCTAATTTTTTAAGAACATTTTGTTTGCTAACTTTGTGTTCCATAACTTTTGACGAAGGCACATACACATTGTCTTCTTCATCATCATCATTGTTGCATCATTTAATAATCATCAAGATTGATTAATGGAATACTAATGATGAACTTTGGAACTGGATCTTTGGAATTGTCTAAGATGTCACCTTTCATTATCAATTTGTTCAATGGTTCCCATAAGCACTTCATCTCATTAAATGATTCAATACTTTTCCTTTTTGGTGAGATACAATCATTCTTTGAGGACTCAGCAACATAAGCAATACTCTCAGCCTTCAAGAAGCGATCATAAGAGTTACTACACTTTTTAATTATGAATTTAGTGTAATTTTAGACGCAATGATTTATGCTAATTGACTTTGTTGTGTTCACATGTATCACTAGTAGTCGTCAATGCTTCCGTTGTTAACTTTGTAATATATATGAAATGATTTCAATCTCACCCATAATCTTCCTGCGAATAAAATAATAGAGAGATACAATTTCACTTTAGATGTCCATCAAACAGATTTTTGGTGTGTGCTGAGAATAAGTTAGCTATATCATTCTCGTCGAATGTTTTTATTTTTTGCTGGGTAGGTTTTCTTCTATTTTCAATCCAAGGATGTTCTTTACTATGTTGCATTTAGTACGAACGATGAGTACATCGTTTATTAGATAAATGCATGAATATATAATCAGCGAAGGAGGTAAAATTGTAAAAAACATACAATGGAGATTACTGTATTTCTGAAGTGTGTTGGAACTTTGAAGGAAACACGGTTGCAACTTGTTTACAAACAAAAAGTTTTGTGTGTTTGATATTCAATTGTAGAGGTTGAAGAATCGATTTAAAAGGTGTTGGGAACAAATATTTTACAATTGGAGAAATTCTACCTTCTACAAATGCAAATTGTAGATAAGTTTTTTTATTTGTCATCGGTGTTCTATTTACCCACATTGTCAATTCCTTGCTATAAATTGAGCCCAAAAACCTAAGGGATCGTTAGGTTTGCAAACAAGGTATACTAGATTATTGTGTGGGAATTATATTTATATGGATTTAAAATATCTTACTAGAGTTTCGTTTTGTCTTTAGTATAAGGTGAATGCATATCTTCTCATTATTTTTTGCCTAAATCATCTACATGGATGTAAATAATCTCTTTTTGAAAGATACAATGTTTGTACCTTCAAGTTGATATTCTACCTTAGGTTTCTCTCAAAATTACCAATATCATTTTTTTCATTATTGTGTTGGAATTATGATTTGGATTTATGCATTTATTTGGACATATGGTGTAAGAATTTGTTTGCTATCATGCTTTCCTTGCTTGCTTTTAGGGGTGTTAAAAACTGAATAGTAATCGATAAACCAACCGAAAAATTGGCTTATGACTTATTGATATTGGGTTATAGAATAAATGGTTAGAGAATGGATTAAAATATTATATGTGGTGACAGATTATTAATTTCCTTATTGGACAAACCGTTAACCCATTAAGAATTAGCATACTTACATTTTTATTTTAGGTATATTAGCGTCATCTAATATTTTACCATAATATATAACAACGGGGTAATTTACCCGTGCTTCGCGCGGGCATAAATAATCTTTCTAAGATTTTGACCAACATTTCCAGTAATAGACTGTTATAAGAAAAAAAGTAAATTTGACTAGGTTTTATCAACATTTCAATAGAAATTAAATGATTTGACATTATCACATTTCTCAAAATTTTTAAATATATATCGAATGATTAAAATTACCTTGATATGTAATCATTTTCATCTTTGACATAATTTATCATAATATATGTTCGATGATATGATTGTCGTGTTAAAACTGAGTGACGTGCTTATGTACCGATTAAACATATTTTTTTCTCTTTTTTTGTACATGAAAAATATAGAACTGATAATTTTATTGTTAGAATAACTCCTCGTTAAAAATAAATTATATAAAAGTTTTTGATAATTAATATTAGTTATAAATAAGTTAAGAACGTTAAAAATGTGAACCACAACAACATAAATATTTTTTTAGAGCTAATATACTTTTTTAATAGGAGGTGGTAATAAATGGGATGGGAACAAAGAGGGGTTTTGGTGATATTTGAAGAAGTACGATTTGATAAAAATATTAAAAACATTTTTACACACATGCATAACATGTGATGATTTGTCATTTTTTGAGTGGGTGTCGACGTGTAGGTTTGCCCCAAGGCCGAGTTAAAGGGATTTCACCACATTTATTCACCAAAAATAGTTATATATTAGGTCAAACATTCACTAATTTTCGTTATGTTACTTTGTTACTCTAACAAAATTTAAAGAAGGAGGAAATTAAATTTGAAACAACAAAATAACATTGTTTACCCTTTTAGAAATTCATTCTTCATAAACTGCCGCTTTGAAGGCCCTTCTACATGCTTCATCAATGCAACTTTACAACTTTTTTCAGAAATATGTATGTATAGTTGTTACATTATGAAAGTACAAGTATATCAAAATGTTGGATTTTTAAACAAAATATTTTCGAACATTAAAAAATTATAAAATGAGTCTAACCTAGATAACTCAAATGCTCAGCAATGAATTTGGACATAAAGGACTACAAATCTATGTTAATTGACATATATTTTTTAGCTTAAGATATTACTGTTATTTAGAGCAGATTTTGTTTCATATTCTTCAAATTAAGCTTGCTGAAAATAGTCATAACTAACAAAAAATATATTTAGTAGAGCTGAATTAGAAGGAAAAAAAGAAAAACATTAAAGCACAAAAGCTTTGTCCAAGTGAGATCATATACATACAAAACGAAAAATAATTAATACATTTTATAGGAGATAACAAAACAACGAGAGAAAACATTCATTCAAGGGAGTAAACTATGAGTTATCCAATGATGATAACAAATCATTCTAAATAGAAATGTTCTCATGTTTTAAAATAACATACCTCTAAAATGACTAACACTTCAATCAACATTCAATTCTTAAAGTACTCATAATATCCAGTGGTAAAATTTAGTAAAAATAGATAACATCATAAAAAAATACAGGCATGCAAAATTTTTAAATCTCAGAGGAATTCTAAAGAACACAAAATCTCATCCTTTTATGTGAATAACGTTGTTGATGAACAAATTAGAGATTTTTAAGGATTTCTTTTATTGTAACTTCAATAATTCCAGTAGAGAAAACTTGCTTGAATACTCAATTAACGTTTGCTATTTAAAATGTACTAACAAATACTTATAACAATAATAATGCAGAAACATAAATAACAAAATTTAAAGCATGTACTAAAAAACAATTAATAGTATAAGAATATTTTAATGACTGTAAAAACATACCGTGATCTATAAAAATAGAATGAAACAGAATGGTAAAAATTGAGCCTACTGAATGCACAGTGTCCCTTTAAGAAAATTATTCCCCCTAGTACTCGAGATTTAAAGGAATAGATCCTCTCAGGAAAGAACGATTCTATTCACCAGTGTATCGATACATAATACTATCAATGAGTCATTTAATAGTAGCAAAGTACACAATCATTTAATTATCTAGAAGAAGAAGAAGAAGTTCAAATTTTTTGTTATTCTAAAATGAGAGGAAATTCCCCTATTTATAGAAAACAAAAGGTAGTGTGAACAAATTCTTAATGTGTCTTATCGGACAGGTCACAACCTTACATAAAGTCACAATTTTTCATAAAAGTCGAAACTCTTAATAAAAGTTGCAACTCTTCATAAAGTCACAACTTTTCATAAAAGTTAAAACTTTTCATTAAAGTGCAAGTCTAGTTTTGGATATAAAATAAATTAAAAGGGAATCCTGGTTTGTGGTGGCCCCACGTAGGCAAGCCATAAAGCCATGAAAACTAATTGACTTTTCTATTTCTATCTATTTTTCTTTAAATAATTAAGCACAAGTCAGAAAACTCATAAAAGCACTGAGGATATATACATGGAAAGTATGCAATAACTTATCGAGTCATTGACAATGATGCTTCAAATGGACAATGAAACTGTGACAACTAGTTGAAAAACAAACTGGTTAAAAGTCATCCATTTTTTAAGGTGCGTTCATCGAAAAAAAGATATCATAGAAATTAGAGGTTAACCAATACACCGCCCGATAATCATCTGATAATTGATAATCCATTACCAAACCAACAAATATCTTATTGATAAGCTACCAGATTAATAAATTTAAAAACATATATTCGAAAAGCAAAACCGTTATGCGAAATGATCTACGTGATCCATCCGATAAACAACCCTAGTTGCTTTATCAAATATATAGAGTTTCTTTTTTGGCTTGATACGTAATTAACTTTTTTAAATTGTCAAAATAATACATTTATACATTCAATCTAAGTCATGTTTCAATTCTTATAAAAAAAAGTGATGTTTCAATTAAACAATCCTAATTTGAATATCTAAATAGAATATTTTGACTTGTTTACAAGTTCATATCAAGCTCGTTATTTAATGACAAAATATTATTGGTCTTACTAACACACATACAAAAATAACAAAATCAACTAATTATTACAAAATTGCTCCTAAATGACCAAAACGAACTCTAAAATTGTTAGATCGTACAAATTGCTCACCCAACTCCTTACTAAGGGTTCTGTGAAGGTTTTAAAAAGAAATCATCCTGAAGCTGTATCATCAAAATATTTAAGGCTAACAAACACAAAATTTAGAGAATTCACCTACATCCTCTAAATCGGCCCCTAAATGCCAAAAATGGACTGTCAAAATTGTGATAATGTGCGTATTTATCACCCAACTCCCTATGTAGTATTTCGTAAAGGGTTCATAAATAAATCGTCCGGAAGCCATATCACAAAAATATTTGTCATGCCTCGAGCCTACACCCTGGGAGGGACTGATACACAAGAACCACTGTTGACCCCAATCGAACCCTTGATCTAACTTACTTACTCAGCGGAAGACTCTATGCATTATTACAATGATTAAATGTACTTACTGAATTGTTTAATAAAATAACTTAGGATTTTTAAAAGTCAACATTCAACTTTGACAAAATGACAACTCAAGTCTTAACATATGAAATGATAATGTAAAGACAACTGAACTAGTATCTGTCTATTAAGCTTCTAAAACAAGGAGGGATGTCGGGCAAGAACCCTGATTATCCTAACAACTGAAATACTAAATGCAAAGTAAAAAGCAGTTCTTCGGAAAGTAAGGAGGCTGACCAACAGACTCTGAGTGCTCAACCAGATCAACAAGGCGTTGGACTTTTCCTGGTTACCATTTTCTGCATCATAAGACGATGCAGACCAACTGGCATTAGTACATTGAATGTACGAGTATGCGTGTTAGAGTGTTAAACACATAGGCTTGAAAGGAATATGAAAGGAACAATTACCTTAACTTTACTCAACTCATGAACAACTTAACTCAATATAAAACAATAAAACACATGCAGTATATAGAAAACTTTATAAAACATTAGAAAGAAACATAGTTCGTTAAAGGAAATGCAATAACAAACTCAACTTAACTCATATAATATAGTTATATATTATTGGGAGATTCTCTAATCGACAACCACCACTATGAGCTTATGTGGTGATACAACATCTTGTCAACGCTGTCAAAACTATCTTATACTTTCCCATCATATAGAATGTCTAAGCTAAGGGGATCCACTAGTCTATGCTAAAAACAACTTAAGGACTCATCTAGAAAGTATGATCCTTTACTACCCATGATTGGTACATGCTTTATGGAGACTTGAGTTAATATGAACTCGCATACGCATATCGGGGATCAATACTACTCCCAAAATATACTAAGATCGTTTGTTTTAAAACAAAACTTCTTTCTTTTTTTTTTGAAATAATTACTCAAAACATTAGCTCCAAAGCTCTCTTGGAAATCAGTGTTTCCCTTTCTTGTTCAAATGTGAAATAATGTTGAACTCTTGGGAATACTTAGTTCTCTTATAACTTTTGGAGATATGAACTCAACTCTTTACTCTTTCCTTAACTTGAAACTTAAGTCTTAAAACAAAGTTAAAACATTTGTGAAACACTTCTTGAAAAGACTCTAAGAACTTCATAGACTTGGCTCTTAACTTTCCTTGAATTTGAATTTATGGATTCAAGGTTATGATTGATGTCTCTGGATGATTTCTAGGTGTCTAGAAGTTATTTAGAGTAGTTAGAATCAATGGAAAGTGTTAGTACACTTTAGAAGGACTTAAATTGACTGAATGATGAAAAACTAGTGAAAACGATGATTTGGGCGCATCCCGGGCGCCCCGCGCCAACTGTTCTTTCATGCAAAAACTGACGAACATTTAGTCTCGTATTCTGATCTTAAATCAATCAATTCTGATCCTTTTTCTCAAATTCACTTTAGAATCAAATGCCCAAGGCATATACAAAAAAATCTAACTCAAATAACTTAAGTAAATGACACTTTAATATCGAGAAACTCCTTAATCTCAACTCGTATTCAAGAACGAAAGCAATTCAAGAACTACTATCAATAACTGTCAAATCCCAATCTTTTAAAAATGAATTCACGCTGGATCAAAAAATTTTGGCACGTGGGTGAACAAGCCCAACGTTATGAAAGTCTCATATACCTTGTAGGATCAAATCCTTGACAAAACACACAATCAATTCCTTTCTAAACGGCAAATCTTTCTTTTCCTCTTTTCCTTTCTCTTGCATTCTCCTCTCTAGAACCCTGTCATTAATTTCAAATTTCATAAAATGAACCAATTCGATTTTGTCCCTTAATTAATTCACTAAAATGAATTAAAATAATAGGGTACGGAAAAGACCAAAACACCCTTCAAAATTTTGGATTGGACATTTCCTTATTTGAACAACCAACTTCCAATGGACATTTCACTCACTTTATTGCTCAGTATTTAACATCCTAGGGTTCTTTGGGGCTGACTTATTTCTGATGTTTTTTCTGATACACAATTGTCGAAGGCACACTTAAATCACCAATGTATTTAAATCCCCAAGATTTGAGTTCCAAATACTTTTTCAAGTTAATTAAAGAATTCTAGATGTTAAAATTAAAGGTGTGAACGTCATCAAAGACTTCATATTTTTTAGAGCATGTGCCTGATGTTTTTCGGAGTTAGTGGAAGAACACATTCAACAACTCTTTAACCAAATTTAAGCCCTCGAAGAAAAGGGGAGAACCCTTTCCCGAGACAAGTAAGACCTTATATTTAGGATGGCCTCCCGCATCCGCGGCGGAATAAAGTAAGGGTCAGTTGACTCTTTAGAGTTTAAGAAGGTTTAAATAAGTGTATGTTCACGCAATGTAGTGTATTTCTAATTTTTATTTTTTTTAGTCGAGATCTACTAAATGTATTTCTTCTCTTTCTAAAATTACACAAAGTTAGTGAATTTTGGGGTTGGCTTATCGGTTACTATTCGGTTTTGATACCAAATTTTTTTTTTCTTACATCACATATGCAAATAAGTGCACAAATCCAAATATTATGATTCCAACACAATAATGAAAAATTGATATTTTTAATTTAAGAGAAACCTAAGGTAGAATATTAACTTGAAGGTACGAACTTTGTACTTTTCAAAAGAAGATTATTTACATGCATATAGATGCTTTAGGCAATAAATGATGAAAAGATATGCATGCACCTGATATTAAAAACGATCCCTTAGGTTTTTGTGCTACATTTGACAATGTGAGTAAATCGAACATCGGTGACAAATAAAAAAACGTATCTACAATCTGCATCTCTATAAGGTAGAGTTTCTCGAATTGTGAATTCTTGCCTCTACGTTGCCAGACCTTTTAAAGTTATTTTTCAACCTCTACAATGGAATATCAAACACACAAAAAATTTTGTTTGCAAAACAAGTTACATCCTCGTTTTCTTCTTTGTTCCAACATACTTCAAAAATATTTTCATCGCCATATTTTTGCCTTCTTCATTGACCATATATTCATGCATTTATCAAATAAACTACTTTCCATGCATTCATCATTCGGACTAAATGCAACAGATTAAACAACTTCCATGTATCCAAAATGGACGAGAACCTACTTAGTAAAAAAATAAAACATTTCGCCAAGAGTGATACAATTAACTTATTCTCACTCCCCTCCCCTCACATCCCCACCTAAATAAAAGGTATATGTATATAGGTTATCGATTGTTCAAATGAATACGAGTAAACAAACCACATAATACTTGAGCCCGGATTTAATAGTTAAAAAGTACATTTCTATTAAGAGTCTCTATTTTTATTTCATGTGTCCAAGTAGAAATAGTGAATTCACATCCCTTACCTGTGTTCCTTCAAGCTCTAAAGAAGACGCCCTTTTTACATATCCCATAGCTTCACAGTAGAGTCAAATGAAGCACTACAAAGATAGACAATATAACAAAACCAATAAGCTAAAAGAAATAAAAGGTTAGGTATAATACATTAAATCAGCACACAACAAAAATCCATTTCCTTGATGGCTAAGGAAAAATTGTATCTCTCTCGTTTATTTTTCTCGTAGGGATATTACAGCTGAGATTGAAATCATTCCATCTACATTACAAAATAAACAATGGAATCATTGAAAACTAGTACTGATACATGTAAAGCCAACAAAGAGAACTAACATAAACCTTTGTGTCTAAAATAACACAAAGTTTGTAAATGAAAAGTGTACTGACTCTTATGATAACTTGTTACTGGTTGATAATATTGCTTATGTTGTTGTTTCCTCAAGGAATTATAGTATCTCAAAGTAAAAAAAGTATTGAACCATTGGATGGAATGAATAACTTTTGGAAACCATTGAACAAATTGGTAACAAAAGTTGAAACCTTAGACAATTCCAAAGTTCCAGTTCCAATGTTCATCAGTAGTTCTCCACTAATAAATCTTGATGATTATGAAAATGAGGATGATGATGATAATGAAGAAGAAGACGATGAGAATGTTACTTTTCCAAAAGTTAAGGAACACAAAGTTAGCAAACAAAATGTTCTACAAAAAATTAGATGTTTTTCAAGCAATAGAAACGCCATAAAAAATAGTAATAATAATACTAATAATGGAAAATGGAAAAAGGAATGACTTGGAAGAAAGAAAAAAGAAACAAATAATACTCTTCCTCCTCCTCCTCTTGCTGTCCGTGGTGGTGGTGGAACAAATATTAATGCAACTTAAGTTCAAGTTACTACTGGGACAACCTGAGGTACAAGTAGTGGTAGTACAAGAGCAGTGGATGAACTCTTTCATTCACTACACTTGTACTACCACTACTTGTACCTCCTACAGAATCAGTAGTAATTTGAACTTGTTCCACATTAATATGTTTTCCTCCACAACCACCATCACTATCACCAGTACAGACAACAAAGAGGAGGTGGAGGAGAAGGACTATTTTTTTCTTTTTTTCTTTCTTCCATGTCATCCTTTTCCCCTTTTCCTTTATAAGTATTCTTATTATTACTACATGATGGTGCTTCTATATCTGGAACAACATCTAATTTTTGAAGAACATTTTGTTTGCTAACTTTGTGTTCCTTATATTTTGGCGAAGGCACATAAGCATTGTATTCTTCTTCATCATCATTGTTGCATCATTTCAAAATTATCAAGATTGATTAGTTTAATAATAATGATGAACTTTGGAAGTGGATCCTTGGAATCGTATTATAGGGTGTGAACGTTTGTTACCAATTTGTTCAATGGTTCCCATAAATCATTCTTCCCATCGAATGGTTCAATACTTTTGCTTTTCTGTGAGATACTATCATTCTTTGAGGACTCAGTAGCATAAGCAATATTCTCAACCTTCAAGAAGTGATAATAAGATTTAGTAAACTTTTTATTTACGAATATAGTGTAATTTTAAATGCAAAGTTTTATGCTAATTGCCTTTGTTGTGTTCACATGTATCAGTAGTAGTCTTCAATGGATTTTAGGTGTGTGCTTATTTAATGCATTACACCTAACCTTTTATTTTTTTTAGATTATTGTTTTTGTTTTATTGTCTATTGTGTAGTGCTTCATTTGACTCTACTGTGAATTTATGAGATGTTGAACAAGGGCTTCACAACTTGAACGGACACATGTAACGGATGTGAACTCATTATGTCTACTTGGACACAGGAGATAAAATAGGGCTCTTAATAAAATTATACTTTTTAACTGTCAATTACATGTTGAAGTATTATGTTGTTTGTTTACTCGTATTCAATTGAACGATCGATAACCTATATACCTAGTCCTTTTATTTGGGTGAGTATGTGAGGGGAAGGGAGTGAGAATAATTTAATTGTATTGTTTTGTCGAATGTTTTTATTTTTTACTGAGTAGTTTCTCTTCCCTTTTGAATACAGTGAAGTGGTTTACTCTATTGCATTTAGTCCGAACGATAAGTACCTAGATAGTAGTATATTGGATAAATACATGAATATATGGTCAGTGAAGGAGGGTAAAATTGTAAAAACTTACAACATCGATGATTGTATTTTTGAAGTATGTTGTAACAATGAAGGCAACAAGGTTTCAACTTTTTTTAGAAATAAAAAGCTTTGTGTGTTTGATATTTGACTGTAGAGGTTGAACAATAACTTTAAAAGGTGTTGGGAACATACAGGAAAAAATTTCACAATTCGAGAAACTCCACCTTCTAGAAATGCCGAGTGTAGATAAGTTTTTCTTACTTTCATCGGTATTTTGTTTATCCACATTGTCAATTCATTTCTTGAAATGGAGCCCAAATACATAAGGTATCGTTTTGTTTGTAAGCAAGTTATACTGGATTATTGTGTGAGAATTATAATATAGGGATTTAAAATACTTGAGTTTCTTTATGTTTTTAATATTAGGTGCATGCATAACTTTTCATCATTGTTTGCTTAAAACATCTACATTCATGTAAATAATCTCCTTTTGATAAGTACAATGTTTGTACCTTCAAGTTGATATTCTACCTGAGGTTTCTCTCAAAATTACCAATATAATTTTTTTCATTATTGTGTTGGAGTTATAATATTTGGATTTCTGCACTTATTTGAACATATGGTGTAAGAATTTGTTTGGTATCCTGCTTTCCTTCCTTGCTTTTAGGGGTGTTCAAAATCGAATAGTAACCGATAAGCCAACCGAAAATTTGGCTTTTGGCTTATTGGTATTGGGTTATCGGATAAGTAGTTCAAGAATGGATTAAAGTATTATAATTAACGTTTTATCAATGTGGTGACATATTATTCGATTTCCTTATTGGATAAACCGTTAACCCATTAAGAATTACCATACTTACATTTTTATTATAGGTATATTAGTCTCATCTAATATTTTACCATAATATATAATAACTAGGGTACTTTACCAGCGCTTTGCGTGGGCATAAATAATCTTTCTAAACTTTTGAACAACCTTTCCAATAATAGATTGTTATAAGAAAAAAAGGGAGTAAATTTTAGTAGGTTTTAACAACATATCAACAAAAATTAAATGATTTGACATCATCACATTTCTCAAGAATTTTAAATATATATTGATTGATTAAAAATATCTTGATATCTATTTATATTTGTCTTTTACATAATTTATCATAATATATGTTTGATTATATAATTTTCTTGTTAAAAGTGAGTGATGTGTTTATGTAGCGATGAAACATATTTTTTTAAATTTTTTTGTACATGAAAAATATAGAACTGATAATTTTATGGATATAATAACTCCCCGATAAAAATAAATTATATAAAAGTTTTGATAATAAATATTAGTTATGAATATGTTAAGACCGTTAAAAATGGATACCACAACAACATAAATAAATTCTTTTATAAATAATCTACTTGTCTGAGGTCAAACGTTCACCACTTTTCTTTATTATTACTTAGTTACTCAAACAAAATTTATAGAAGGAGAAAAATAAATTTGAAACAACGGCGAAATAATATTGTTGACCCTTTTAGAAAATAATTGATTAAACTGCTTCTCTGAAGGAACTTCTAGATGCTTCTTTAATGCAACTTTACTATTTTTCATGAACATGTATGTACTTGTTTATGAGTCTGTGTGTTGCACGTGTGACCCATGCAAATTTTTATAAATACATTACAATGATTAAGCATATATGAAAATATATTAATAGTAATAAAACAACAATTACAAATAATTTCTTTAAGGGTTACAAAACAACATTTATAAATTTTGAACTTTGGTTAGTGGTTAGCAAATTTTCAATTACATCACAAATGGCCCCAGACTTACAAAAATAAAAAAATTCAAGAAAATTATATTAAAGAAGTCTAATATATAGAGAAAACACAGAAAATGAATAGAGAAGGAAAAATATACAATAAACATCCTTTCTTAAACGTTAATCATAATAATGTTATTAACATGTACTTATAAGGTTAGTCAAAACAGAAACATAAATAAGATGAAGTAGACGGAAAATAAAATAATCCGAGTCCACAGAAACTACTGTGTTTCCTTAAGAAATTTAATCCCCTCAATGTACCCGAGGTTACAAATTAATTTTTCCCAAGATAAAACGGATTAATCCTGTTAAAGAAATATGTGTACCTCAAACTTCTTTAACTTCAGCGAACTTAAGAATAACAACAAGTCACACAGACTCAGTCCATCGATACTTTGTTTTTTGAGAGAAAAAATATATGCATAGAACGAAAAATTTTCAGTGTTTGAAAAAACAAAAAATGACTTCCTTTTATAGCCATTTTCAGCAAGAAACGTGTCCGTTCAGAGAAATCTGTTCAGACCCGTTTTATCCAGAAAGTTGCGTCTTTTGGGAAAAATAACAATTTTTTCGGAAAATATGTTTGTTTGGAAAATAACGGCTTTTTGGAAAGTAATGACTTTTCGGAACGACTTTTTGGAATGTTACCATTACAAGCGAATTAATTATGTTAATTAACTAATTAACTAACATCCTCAATTAACTTATAAGACATAGATTAACAGGATTTATTTGATTAACAAAAATCCATGAAATAAATTTTGTCAAAAAAATTTATCAATCAATCACATCATTTGCTGAATCCGAATCCGAATTTGAATCTTAATCCGAGCGAGTGATGATGATGGTGCGAGGGGACACCTTCTTCTTATCTCTTTAAGAAGTAAAGGAAGTGTTTCCTTATATAAGGACAACAATTTCCCTTTCTTTTGCCGATATGGGAGAAATGACTTTTCATTTGCACTTTGCAAATGACTTTTTATTTTCCCTCCAAATTGGTTCCCTCACTTTTCCATATTCTCTCTTCTCTTTTTCTATTCATACTTTGCTAAACCCAACAATACCCCACATGAATGGGGAATTATTATTGTTAAAACATATGCATGAAAAACTTGTGTGTCTTGTAAGTAAGGGTTAATCACATCTGGATAAGTAGGTTTCCCTTTAAACTTTTTGTAGTGAACATATATCGGATATACGTGATCAAACGGTAGATTTGATATCTTTGAACCGTCGAGCTTTGGTGTATACCTAGACAACATAAGTATCACAATCAACCCTTGAACTGTTCTTAGTGCTCATTGTTTTGTTCGTTTCAGCCATGAACACATCTCGGATAGTAAGTGCTTAGAGAACTGGCCTTACCGGATTCTCCTTGAAGCGGCTTCCACTTCACACTCACATAAGTGATTTCTAAATGTGTTATCCCGTAGATACACCATTTGATATACCCTGTATCAAACTTAGAAACCCTTTAAAAGTCCTTATGTCTTTATCCTGGTTACTGAATATTGTCTCATCATGAGAATGAACCATAAAATAATTTTTGACAATGTTGAACAGTCATCAATGACTTTATTCTATCTCCTTGAACCTAGATTTTGGGATCTCCAGTCTTCTAGGTAGATTTACCGCCACGATGACTTCTTCTCGCCATAGTCCCTTTCCCGTCGATGATTTGTCAACTCCTTCTCTAGTTAGCTCTTTTGTAATTGGATCCTACACATTATCCTTTGACTTCACATATTCAATTGTGATAATTCCACTAGAGAGTAGTTGTCTCACAGAGTTATGTCTTCATCTTATGTGACAAGACTTGCCGTTATACATAACGCTTCCAGCCCTTCCTATTGAAGCTTGACTATCACAGTGTATGCATATATGGGCCATAGGTTTGGTCCAATACGGAATATCTTCTAAGATATTCCGGAGTCATTCAGCTTTTTCACCTGCCTTGTCTAAGGTGATTAATTCAGACTCCATTGTAGAGCGAGCTATAAATTTTTGTTTGGATGATTTCCAAGATATTGCTCCTCCACCAATAGTAAAAATGTATCCACTTGTGGATTTTGTTTTAGTTGACCCAGTAATCCAATTTACATCACTCTATCCTTCAAGAACTTTTGCATATTTGTTGTAATGCAAAATATAGTTTTGAGTGTCATCTAAGTATCCCAAAACTCTCTTCATTGCCAACCAATGATTTTGATTGGGATTACTTGTGTATCGACTTAGTTTACTGATAGCGCAAGCTATGTCTGGTTGTGTACAATTCATGACATACTTCAAACTTCCCAACACTTTGGCATAGTCTAATTGAGACTGACTTTCACCTTTATTCTTTGCAAGAAGAAGGTTTACATCAATTGGAGTCTTTGACCTACCATTAGGAGTTTTGAGAATTTTAATTCCCAATATCACATCAGCAACTCCTAGATATTTTATATGAAACTTACTAGCTTGCATACGCTTAGTAGCTTTTATATTGGCAATGTCCTTGCTCATTATCACCATGTCATCCACATATAGGCATAAAATGACTTCCTGATTTGGAGTATCTTTCATGTAAACGCATTTATCGCATTCATTGATCTTAAATCCATTTGACAACATGGTTTGATCAAACTTTGCATGTCATTGTTTTGGTGCTTGTTTTAATCAATAAAGTGACTTAATAACACTTTCTTTTCTTTACCAGGAACTACAAAACCCTCAGGCTGTTCTATGTAAATTTATTGTTCCAGCTCTCTATTTAAGAAGGCGGTTTCACATCCATTTGATGGATTTCAAGACCGTATACTGCATCTGGGGAAATTAACATCCGAATTGATTTAATCCTAGTCACTGGCGAGTATGTGTCAAAATAATCAAGACCATCTTTTTGTCTAAAGACTTTGACAACAAGTCTTGCTTTATATTTGTCAATAGTTCCATCATCTTTTATCTTCCTTTTAAAGATCCATTTTGAACCCAATGGTTTTTTCTCTAGAGGAAGATCAACTAACTCCAAGGTATGATTGCTTAGGATTGATTCAATTTCACTATTGGCGACCTACTGATACGCTCAAACTTACTTCTCAAATAAGAAGTAAAGCGGTCGTATCAAGTAAAGAACTCAACTAATGAGGTTGGGATCGATCCCACAAGAAAAATAGTTCAGACTTAACTTTATTCTATTATTACTATTATTTAGCCAACTATTTTCCGAGAAAACAAAAGACAAAATGGGGGGTTTTATTTCTAAATTAATGAAAATGATTAACTAAATAAAAATGAACAACTAACAGCTTCAGCTTTCGGAGTTTAATCAAATTATAAAAGTAACTAGGGCTTAAGTGTTCCCCACAGGTTCCTAACTTGATAAATCTAACTATAACAATTCTATCCTAATATCTTGCATGTAAAGTGATAAGTTATGTATCTCTAAATGCTTGGTCCGGCATCTACAGAATTTCACTCCGCACCTTGGTCCGGCTACGTGTGTTGCTATACTAACCCTTATCTTTACCTCATATTAAACATTGTATTCGGTATTTGACTAAGTTATTAACTCGTACCAACCAATACTAGCCTATTAGATAGTCTACACTAAATCTATGTTGATAATACTTTTCCTATTATCTACCTCCTTGGTCCGGCAGGTAGCATTAAGGCGAGTTCTAACGTTGGTCATCCGTTAAAAAGACTTCTACACGAAAGAATTATCAATACATGCAAGACACCATTCTAGAATTGTTATTTTAGTTAGATTTTTACCTTGTTATTCACCCATGGTTCCCACAACCCTAGAAATGAGGTTTAGTTACCCATGTTCATAATTACACAATTCATATTGTTAATGGAAGAATTCATGCACTTACTTTTATCAGAACGAATAAATTCCAGAATTTAACTTGATCAATCAACAAAATCACTAACAATCAATTCCGGAAAAAGTATCTTAATTCCCAAAATCGAGAGTTCAATACTATAACAAGAGAACTAAAAATTATTCAAAAAGTCTAACCCCAAAAACGAGGTTTTTCAAACTATTTATAATAAAAACAAAATCTAATCAAAGAAGGATTCTATTTACTAAAAATCTGTCCAAACGCGTCTGGGTCGACGGACCACGTGACGGACCATCACGGACACGACGGACCGTCATGGCCTCCATCATCCCATACTTCACACATTCTTCTGCTGCTTTCTTCATTCCCCTCGACGGACAGGTATGACGGACCGTTTCAAGCACGATGGTCCGTCGAGGGTCTTCGTTCCAAAATACTTGAACTTCTTGGAATTTGGGTACTGGGACTACTTCTCTGATCATCACGACGAACAAGCAGAACGGACCGT
This sequence comes from Solanum lycopersicoides, assembly GCA_022817965.1. NCBI lineage: Eukaryota > Viridiplantae > Streptophyta > Magnoliopsida > Solanales > Solanaceae > Solanum > Solanum lycopersicoides. The sequence continues at coordinate 27,173,680 of CM040626.1, forward strand.
CGTGGCCATGACGGTCCGTCATGGACTTTCGTAATCCCACACTTGGTCAGACTTCCCCATCTTCCTTCAGCAACTTCTCTCCTCACTACGATGCCACCTACGGACCGTCACAGCCTAGACGGACCGTCATAAGTTCCGTAGGTGGTCTCTTCTGCATTTCTTTCTCAAAAACTTCCGTGTTCATCCTTGGACAGATTTTCTGCAAACAAAGGGAAACTTACATAAAAATCAACACAAAAAAGGCTTTCGACACACACTAAACTTAAGGAGAAAGCATTAGAAATACCGTGAAACCACGGTACATCAACACCCTCAACTTAAATTCGTTGTTTGTCCTCNTGATACATATTGGGTTGCCTCAACAGCGACTGATTTAACGTCGCGGCACGAACTGAGGACACTCGATTACTCAGACTTCATCAAGATGATATGCCTCAATCACCTCATTCGCCGATTCCGCATGACTATATAGATTTTTAGACGTTGTCCGTTCACCTTAAACCGCACACCTTCCTTGTTTTCCAACTCAACCGCTCCATGAGGGAATAGTTGGGTGATCAAGTAAGGGCCAGTCCATTTGGACTTGAGCTTGCCCGGAAATAAGCGCAATCTAGAGTTGAATAAAAGCACCGAATCCCCAATCATAAACTCTCGTTTCTCGATTTTTAGGTCATGGTACTTCTTCATCTTTTCTTTGTAGAGGGCTGAGCTTTCATAAGCTTTTAGGCGAAATTCATCGAGTTCATTTAACCCATTTAACGTTGTTCTGCAGCTTCGTTCCAGTCCATTTTTAACTTCTTCATAGCCCACATGGCTTTATGCTCTAATTCAACCGGAAGATGACATGCTTTCCCATATACTAGTTGGTATGGGGACATACCTATGGAGTCTTATACGCTGTCCGTAGGCCCAAGAGCATCATCAAGCCTCCTTGACCAATCTGTTCTACTAGCGTTCACTGTTTTTGACAAAATCTGTTTGATCTCCCTATTTGATACTTCAACTTGCCCACTAGTTTGAGGATGGTAAGGAGTGGCCACATTATGGCGAACCCCATATTTCTCCAATAATCCCTTGAACAATTTGTTGCAAAAGTGGGATCCCCATCACTAATAATTGCCCGTGGGGTACCAAATCGAGAGAATATATTCTTTTTCAAGAATGCAGTGACACTCTTCCCCTCATTGTTCGCGAGGGCGATAGCTTCCACCCACTTAGATACATAATCAACTGCTACTAAAATATACTTCATTCCATGAGAACTCACAAACGGACCCATAAAGTCAATACCCCAAACATCAAATAACTCAATCACAAGAATGGGGTTTAGAGGGAGCTCTTGCTTTCTTGAAATGCCGCCATCTCTTTGGCATCTATCACATGCTTTGGTGAACTCATGAGCATATTGATGAATAGTTGGCCAATAGTAACCACATTGTAAGATCTTATGAGCAGTCCGGATACCACTATGATGTCCACCAAAGGGTGAGGAATGGCATGCCTCTAAAACACTCAACATCTCAACTTCTGGCACACAACGCCGAATAAGCCCATCAGCACAGCTCCTATATAAGTATGGTTCATCCCAAAAGAACTTCTTCACATCGTAATGAACTTTTTCCTTTGATGAAAAGACAAGTCCGATGGAACAATATCACTAGCTAAGAAGTTCGCAAAATCTGCGAACCATGGAATCAAGTCTTGTGAGGCAGCCAATACATGCTCATCGGGGAACGTGTCATCAATATCAGTCTTATCCCCCAACTCTCTCATAGCTTCATCTTCTAAACGGGACAAGTGATCAGCAACTTGATTTTCGGTCCCTTTTCTATCCCTTACCTCAAAGTCAAATTCTTGCAGTAGTAATACCCAACGAATCAACCTCGGTTTCGCATCCTTCTTTGCCATCAAATATCTCAGGGCTGAATGGTCAGTATGCACTATAACTCTAGTACCTAGCAAATAGGAGCGAAATTTTTCAAAAGCAAATACTACTGCAAGGAGCTCTTGTTCAGTTACTGTATAGTTCTTCTGAGCTTCATTGAGGGCTTTACTAGCATAGTAAATGGGATGAAGGATTTTGTCCCTTCTTTGTCCCAATACCACACCAAGGGCAACCCCACTCGCATCACACATCACCTCAAATGGACTGCTCCAATCCGGAGAAATAATGATAGGTGCAGATACCAATTTTTCTTTTAGATCGCCGAATGCTTTAAGACAGGATTCATCAAAATAAAATTTACAATCTTTCTCCAGCAGTTTGCACAACGGATGTGCAATTTTTGAGAAATCTTTGATGAATCTCCTGTAAAAACCTGCATGCCCAAGAAAGCTTCTCACACCTTTTACAGAGATAGGTGGAGGAAGTCTCTCTATTACCTCGACTTTGGCTCGATCAACTCTATGCCCTTTTCTGAAATGCGATGGCCCAAAACAATACCTTCTTTCACCATGAAGTGGCATTTTTCCCAATTGAGTACTAAATTGCAGTCTTCACATCTCTTAAGAACCTCAGATAAATGGCTCAAACACCGCTCGAATGATTCACCAACCACAGAAAAATCATCCATAAAAACCTCAATAGTATCTTCCACCATGTCGGAGAATATTGACATCATACATCTCTGAAATGTGGCGGGTGCATTGCACAACCCAAACGGCATTCTCTTGAACGCAAAGGTCCCATATGGACAAGTAAAAGTGGTCTTCTCTTGATCTTCTGGTGCAATAGAAATCTGATTATACCCTGAATAACCATCAAGAAAACAGTACCACCCTTTTCCAGCGAGTCTATCCAACATCTGATCCATGAAGGGCATGGGAAAATGGTCCTTTTCGGTCCATGCATTTAATTTCCGGTAATCCATACACACCCTCCATCCAGTCACCGGTCTCATTGGAACAAGTTCATTTTTTTCATTGGGGACCACAGTCATTCCCCCTTTCTTAGGTACACACTGAACAGGGCATACCCAACTACTATCGGCGATCGGATATATTACTCCAGCATCCAACCATTTTATGATTTCCTTCTTCACGACCTCTTGCATAGGTGGATTTAAGCGTCTCTGGTGCTCAATACTTGGCTTATGATCGGGCATGAGTTGGATTTTATGAGAACAAATACCAGGAGGGATCCCAATAATGTCCGCAATGTCCACCCAATAGCTCTTTTGAACCTTTTTAGCACTTTCACCAAACTCTCAACTTGTTGTTCATTCAGGTCTGATGCAATGATTACCGGCAATGTGTCACCGTTTCCTAAGAATTCATACCTGAGATGAGGTGGGAGAGCTTTTAGTTCTAACTTTGGAGCCTCCTCTATAGATGGTTTAGCGGGTGGAGACTCGCGATTCTTCATGTCTAGCTCATATTTCTTCGGTTTAAACCGAACATTACCACGATCAAGAGCAGCGACTAATGACCCATATTCTTCAATGCATTCATTATCAAAATTCATTATCACTGCCGCCAGTGCTTCTACACCTAGACGTTCTTCTATTTGTGTCTCGGGTGATTACCAACTTTGTAGGATATAGCAGATACCGATTGGAGCTCACCACTCTGCCGCATGGACCTACAAATGTTGAAAGTCACTTCTTCATTGTTCAACCGAAATTTCATTTGCCCCTTTTCCATATCAACTAAGGCTCTACCCGTAGCAAGGAATGGCCTCCCAAGAATAATAGGCACCTCAAAATCGACTTCACAATCAAGAATAACAAAATCTGCCGAAAATATGAACGACTCCACTTTTACTAGCACATCATGGAGTATCCCTATAGGCCTTTTTACTGTTCGATCGGCCATCAGTAGCCGCATCGCAGTGGGCTTTGGATCACCCAAACCCAACTTCTTGTAAATCGAGAGGGGCATGAGATTTATGCTTGCCCCCAGATCACATAATGCTTTCGCAAAATGTAATAACCCGATTGTACAAGGAATAGTGAATGCACCCGGATCTTCTTTATTTTGCACTAAAGACCTTGTAGCAATAGCACTACAATGCTGCATTCTGTCATCATCCTCAAAAGTGACCGATCTTTTCTTTGTAACCAAATCTTTCATAAACTTGGCATAACCGGGCATTTGTTCAAGAGCTTCTACCAAAGGGACATTGATAGAAAGCTGCTTCAACATTGTTATAAAACGCCGATATTTACCATCCTCGGTCTTTTTCACTAATCTTTGAGGAAAGGGGGGGGGTCTAGGCATGGGAGTTACCTTTTTAGGCACTTCAGCATCTTTTTCAGTGTTATCTTCTACTTCATCACTAACCTCTACCACTTTATCATTATCTCTCATCACCTTTTCCACAATAGACGGCATAGGTGGGTCAATAGTTTGTTTACCACCACGAGTAGTAATTGCCATACAGTGTCCATCATTTTTCGGATTTTGGACAGTGTTGCTAGGGAGAGTGCCCGGTTGCCGTGTGTTCACAGTCAGATAATTGGGCCATTTGCAATTCAAGCTGCTTAATCGATATGGCATGTGTATCGACTTTCTGTCCAATACCCGCTACATCACTCCTTAACTCTTTCGTGTGCTCATCACTAGCATCGAACCTCCTCATCATCTTGTGCAACATATCCTCAACTCGCGCCATACTACCTCCACCATCCCTAGGAGCAACTTCACGATTTTGAGGAGGAACATAGGGCCCACTCCTATCATTTCTGTTACCATAGTTACCCCTGTTGAAGTTGTTGTCGCGGTTGTAATTTCCATCACGGACATAATTACCCTCACGGTTGTAGTTACCATAGTTCCGACCTTGATTCCCTTGACCTTGGCGCCAATTCTCCTGATTGGAGCCTTGGGCATTCGGTCGGAAACCCCCCGTCTGATCATTTACTGCATAGGAATCTTCCTCATAATAATATTCATCAGTTGGTGGTGGTGGTTTAGACAAGTAGTTCACTGCGTTTATCTTTTCTGCACCCCAGTGACATGTTTTAACACCAACCCAAGCTCAGTTCTCATCTGTGCCATCTCTTCACGAATCTCATCTGTGGCTGGGTTGTGTGTGGATTGCACTGCAAAGTATTTCTCCCAGTATCTGACTTCCTAGTACTCCATGCTTTATTATTCCGGGAGATTTTCTCTAATTTTTCGGCAATTTCAGCATAAGGACACTCCCCATAAGAACCACCTGCTATAGTATCCAATACCGCTTTATTATTATCATCCTGTCCCCGATAGAAGTATTCTTTCAGTGACTCATCATCTATGCGGTGATTGGGGACACTTCTCAAAAATGAAGTGAACCTATCCCAAGAACTGCTAACTGACTCTCCTGGTAGTGCCACAAAGTTGTTCACTCTGTCTTTGTGATTTAGTTTCTTGGAGACCGGGTAGTAACGTGCTAAGAAAACGTCCCTTAGTTGGTTCCAAGTGAAAATTGAGTTATAAGGGAGCTCAGTGAACCAAATAGCAGCCTCTCCCGTCAGTGAGAGAGGAAATACTCTTAGCCCTATTACATCCAAATTCAAATCAGGCCTCCCTACACAGCTTTTACACACTGCCCTCACCTTAGCTATATGGGCATGTGGGTCCTCAGACGGTAGTCCTGAAAACAAACCTCTAGCAGTGAGCATTTGCATTAGACTACTAGTGACTACAAAGGTGTGACCTTCTGGTAGAGGGGGCAAGACAAGTGGCCCATCAGAATCTGCAATATTATCATAACCTCTGTAGTATTCTTGAGGACGTGGAGCGGGATTTTGTCCCCTTTGTGCATCTTGACCAGGATTATCAGGTAATAATCGACCATGAGCATCAACTGGAGCTGGGATGTTCTGGTTTGGATCATCATCATTTATACCCAAGTTTCGATTCATATTGCGTAGTGTACGCTCTAACTCGTGATCGTAGGGAAACAAGGGTTCTCTTCCTCTCCGTGTATTTGGCATACAAGGACGTTAGTTCTGCAAAAAAAATCAAAAACAACAGAAAAAGTAAAATCAGGAAAATATTGACTAAACTTTAGTAATAAGTTTAAGTTAATCTAAAAGCTACTTTCCCCGGCAGCGGCGCCAAAATTTGATACGCTCAAACTTACTTCTCAAATAAGAAGTAAAGCGGTCGTATCAAGTAAAGAACCCAACTAATGAGGTTGGGATCGATCCCACAAGGAAAATAGTTCAGACTTAACTTTATTCTATTATTACTATTATTTAGCCAACTATTTTCCGAGAAAACAAAAGACAAAAGGGGGGTTTTATTTCTAAATTAATGAAAATGATTAACTAAATAAAAATGAACAACTAACAGCTTCAACTTTCGGAGTTTAATCAAATTATAAAAGTAACTAGGGCTTAAGTGTTCCCCACAGGTTCTTAACTTGATAAATCTAACCATAACAATTCTATCCTAATATCTTGCATGTAAAGTGATAAGTTATGTATCTTTAAATCCTTGGTCCGGCATCTAGAGAATTTCACTCCGCACCTTGGTCCGGCTACGTGTGTTGCTATACTTACCCTTCTATTTACCTCATATTAAACATTGTATTCGGTATTTGACTAAGTTATTAACTCGTACCAACCAATACTAGCCTTTTAGATAGTCTACACTAAATCTATGTTGATAATTCTTTTCCTATTATCTACCTCCTTGGTCCGGCAGGTAGCATTAAGGTGAGTTCTAACGTTGACCATCCGTTAAAAAGACTTTTACACGAAAGAATTATCAATACATGCAAGATACCATTGTAGAATTATTATTTTAGTTAGATTTTTACCTTGTTATTCACCCATGGTTCCCACAACCCTAGCTATGAGGTTTAGTTACCCATGTTCATAATTACACAATTCATATTGTTAATGGAAGAATTCATGCACTTACTTTTATGAGAACGAATAAATTCCAGAATTTAACTTGATCAATCAAAAAAATCACCAACAATCAATTCCGGAAAAAGTATCTTAATTCCCAAAATCAAAAGCTTAATACTATAACAAGAGAACTAAAAATTATTCAAAAAGTCTAACCCCAAAAATGAGGTTTTTCAAACTAATTATAATAAAAACAAAATCTAGTCAAAGAAGGATTCTATTTACTAAAAATCTGTCCAAACGCGTCTGGGTCAACGGACCACGTGACGGACCGTCATGGACACGACGGACCGTCATGGCCTCCGTCATCCCATACTTCACACATTCTTCTGCTGCTTTCTTCATTCCCCTCGACGGACAGGTATGACGGACCATTTCAAGCACGACGGTCCGTCGAGGGTCTCCGTTCCAAAATACTTGAACTTCTTGGAATTTGGGTACTGGGACTACTTCTCTGATCATCACGACGAACAAGCAGAACGGACCGTCGTGGCCATGACGGTCCGTCATGGACTTCCGTAATCCCACACTTGGTCAGACTTCCCCATCTTCCTTCAGCAACTTCTCTCCTCACTACGATGCCACCTACGGACCGTCACAGCCTCGACGGACCGTCATAAGTTCCGTAGGTGGTCTCTCCTGCATTTCTTTCTCAAAAACTTTCGCGTTTATCCTTGGACAGATTTTCTGCAAACAAAGGGAAACTTACATAAAAATCAACACAAAAAAAGGCTTTCGACACACACTAAACTTAAGGAGAAAGCATTAGAAATACCGTGAAACCACGGTACATCACCTTCTTCCAAGAGGTTGAGTCGCTAGAAAACATTGCTTCCTTGAATGTTTGAGGCTCACTTTCAAGAAGGAATATTACAAAATCAGATCCAAATGAAGTAGTTGTCCTTTGACGTTTACTGCGTCTTTGAATCTCTTCATTGGTTTCATTCTCTTTCGGTTCTTCTCTGGGTTGTTTAGACCCCCACTAGATGACTGAAGTCTAGTTTTATACGGATACATATGTTCAAAAAATTCAGCACTATCTCATTCCATTACCGTATTGTCATGAATATCCGGATGTTCAGACTTATGAACCTAAAATCGACATGCCTTAATGTTTGTGGCATATCCAATGAATACACAATCCATAGTTTTAGGCCCTATTTTTACCCTCTTACGTATAGGAACCTAGACTTTGGCTAGACACCCCCACACTTTGAAATATTTCAAGTTGGGTTTTCTACCTTTCAATTTCTCATATGGAATTACATGTGTCTTTAAGTGAGGTACTCTATTGAGTATACGATTTGCTGTAAGGATAGCTTCCCCCCACAAGTTCTGTGGTAAATCTTAACTTATAAGTAATGCATTCATCATTTCTTTTAAAGTTCATTTTTTTCTTTCTGCAATCCCATTAGATTGAGTAGTGTACGGAGCAGTAGTTTGATGGATTATTCCATTTTTTAAACATATTTCTGCAAATGGAGATTCACATTCTCCGCCTCTATCACTTATGATCATTGTGATCTTTTTATCCAACTGATTTTCAACTTCATTTTTATATTGCCTAAATGTATCTATTGCTTCATATTTACCATTTAGCAAATAGACATAACAATATTTAGTGCAATTGTCAATAAAAGTTATGAAATACTTTTTCCCACCACGTGATGGTGGTGACTTCATGTCCCAAATATCAGTGTGAATCAATTTTAAAGGATTTAAATTCCTTTCAACAGATTTATAAGGATGCTTAGCATAAGATTCAACGCAAATTTGACATTTGATTTACTGCACTCAAATTTTGGCAAAACATTTAAGTTAATCAGTTTTCGCAAGGTTTTGTTTTTAACGTGTCCCAAACGTTCATGCCATAAACATTTAGACTCAAGCAACTCAGAAGAAGCAGAATCTTTATTCGTATCAACTGCAATTACATTGAGTTTGAAAAGGTCATCACTGAGGTGGCGTTTTCCTACATACATATCATACTTACATGCTACTACTTTATCAAAAATAAATACACGTTTTAATCCATTCTTAGTCAGAAATGGAATTGAAACTAAATTCTTTCGCAATTCTTGAACATACGAGACCTTGTTCGAAGTCGCCACCTTGCCTGATGTCATCTTTAATAGGACCTTGTCAGTTCCTTCCACCTTTGAAACAACGGAGTTTGCCATAAACAACTTCTCATCTTTAGGTGCTGGAGTATATGATGAAAGTAATTCTTTGTTGGCACAAACATGGCATGAGGCACCAAAATCTATCCACCATTCTCTAAGATTTCCAACCAAGTTACATTCTGAAAGCATTGCACATAGATCGTCCATTTCTCCTTTGGATTCAGCCAAGTTTGCTTGTTCCTTCTTTTTCTTGTCCTTCTTAGGACCCCGGTATTCAGTAGCCCTATGACCAAGTTTGCCACAATTGAAGCAGCTTCCATTGAATTTCTTCTTAGGAGGATTGCTTTTTGGACCAGATGCTTACTTTCTTTTCTTTAGTTTTGTGGGATCTTCTTCAAAAATATTTACTCCAGATATTGCTGGATTACCACGTGACCTCTTTTCTGCAGCCTTATTATCCTTTTCGATTCTCAACCTTACTATGATATATTCAATAGTCATCTCCTTGCGTTTATATTTCAAGTAGTTTTTGAAGTGCTTCCATAATGGAGGTAACTTCTCAATAATGGAAGACACTTGAAAGACATCATTCTCAATCAATCCTACATTAAAGATTATGTGAGTATTAAGAAAAAACTTAATATTTCTAACATAGGCATTACATAAATTTATACCTTCAGCAAGGAGATCGTGGATTATGACCTGCATTTCTTGAACTTGGGTGACGACAGTCTTATTGCCTATCTATTTATAGTATAGAAACTTTGCCACAATGAACTTCTTCATTCCAGCATCCTTTGTTTTGTACTTCTTTTCTAAAGCATCCCAGAGTTCTTTTGAGGTTTTAATATTGTTGTACACATTGTACAGATCATCTTGCAGGCCACTCAGAATATAAGTTTACACAAAAAATCTGAGTGTGTCCATGCCTCTGTTACCAAGAATCGTTCTTCAGGCGGAATTTCATCCGACATAACAGGAACATTTTCATTAATGAACATCTGTAGACTCAACGTAGTGAGATACAAGAACATCTTCTACTGCCATCTCTTGAAGTTGACTCCAGAAAAGTTTGCAGGTTTCGCAGCCGACGCTAAGGCAGCAGTTGAACGATTGTGTGCAACCGATGTTGTTGCAGCACTCACTGTTCTAGCATTTACTTGACTTGAATTGTTAATTTTTTCTGTCACAAATGACAGATAACTTTAGTATGTAAAATACTAACAATAAAGTATAAATCTTTACATAAGTTGTTTCTGATTTAACGATAAACTGTTTATGTTCTTTTAATTGTTAATCGAATGAATTTAAAATTTCAAATAGAGTAGAAAACCATAAAGGTTTTAATCTTCAGAAACCTCAAATACAACAACTTATTAATTTTCTTAAGATTGTTATTAACATGTACTTATAAGGTTAGTCAAAACAGAAACAGAAATAAGATGAAGTAGATAGAAAACAAAATTATCCGAGTCCACAGAAACTACTGTGTCTCCTTAAGAAATTTAATCCTCTCAATGTACCCGAGGTTACGGATTAATTTCTCCCAAGATAAAATGAATTAATCTTGTTAAATAAATAGTGGTACCTCAAACTTCTTTAACTTCAGCGAACTTAGGAACAACAACAAGTCACACAGACTCAGTCGATCGACACTTTGGTTTTTGAGAGAAAAAATATATGCAGAGAAGGAAAAATTTTCAGCGTTTGAAAAAACGAAAAATGACTTCCTTTTATAGCCATTTTCAGTAAGAAACGTGTCTGTTCAGAGAAATCTGTTCAGAACTGTTTTATCAGAAATTTGCGTCTTTTGAGAAAAATAACAACTTTTCGGAAAATGTGTTTGTTTGGAAAATAACGAATTTTCGAAAAGTAATGACTTTTTGAAAAGAGTAACGACTTTTCAGAACGTTACCGTTACACGCAAATTAATTCTGTTAATTAACTAATTAACTAACGTCCTGAATTAATTTATAAGAGATAAGATTACCAGGATTTATTTGATTAACAAAATCGATTAAATATATTTTGTCCAACCGAAGTCGAGACCGAGCGAGCGACAACGACGGCGCGAGGGGGCACCTTCTTCTTAGCTCTTTAAGAAGTAAAGAAAGTGTTTCCTTATATAAGGACAACAATTTCCCTTTCTTTTGCCGATATGGAGAAATGACTTTTCATTTGCAATTTGCAAATGACTTTTTATTTTCCCTCCAAATTGGTTCCCTCACTTTTCCATATTCTCTCTTCTCTTTTCCCATTCACACTTTGCTAAACCCAACAAATAATATAGAGGAAAATGGAGTTAATATCTTAAAAGGTCACTCAACTTTAGAAATTAACCTAGCAAAGTCATTAAAGTTTGTTTTGTATCAAAAAAATCACTCAACTTAGACATTTGTATGAATAAAATCACTCAACTTACATATTTGTGTTGGGTAAAATCACTAAAAAAAATTATCATTAATTTTTTTATGTCATATAAAATAGATCTTACAAATAAATAAAATTAAGAAAACTAATTTAACTTTTTTTATGGGTAAAGATCTTTAGTGAAACAAATACTAGTGTCTAGTATTGTATTATCTTAATTTAATAATTACTGTATAAAAAGAAATCATTAGGAGTTTTATTTTTTGGGCCCCTACTGTGTCTGGTTTTTAGAATTAGCACAAACAAATTATCGATAAATTTGTATTCACAGGTTTAATTAGGATTCATTAGAGAATAAGAGTACTAAAATAATATTTAAAATTATGACCTCAATTAATTACTTTCCAGATATATCATAACTTACACCCTTTCTTCAATAATGCAAAAACTAAACAATAGTGCTCGAATAAAAATTTGTCTTTTTTATTTTGTAACTTCTTTTCAAAAAGAAATATAAAAAGTAATTTTATATATTATAGTACTTTTTCATTGAAGCTTTAAATAATTTTGGCTTTGTAAATCTTGATCTTCTTTTTAATAAAGTTAATTTTTCAACTTAATTTTTGCTTTAACTAGTCAATTTTGTGTAAACGTTTTTAATGGAAATAATAATAATAATAATAATAATAATAATAATAATACAATAATAATAATAATAATAATAATAATAATAATAATAATAATAATAATAATAATAATAATAATGATGTCACAATGCTTACATACTTTAATATATAAAAGTATGTATTTCATTAATTAAGTTTGATCGTAAAAGTTTATTAACGATTTTTTATTTTTTTTATTTATAGGGTTCATATTTATATGACATAAAAGAATAATTTATTTTTCAATATCAAATGTTTTTCTAATAATAAATTTAGTTACATGATTTATTGATGTAAAAGTCTAAGTTGACTGATTTTATTGATATAAAATAAAGTTGAATGACTTTGCTAGATAATTTTCCAAAGTTGAGTGACCTTTTGAGATATTAACTCAGGAAAACGAAATACAAAATTAATACATAACTTATTGAAATTTTTGCCGACACCTTTCATAACCAATCAATATTGTAGAGTCTTCTTCATTGAGTCAAACTAAAGAATGAATCAAATATTACAAAATAATATGAGTGTTTCACTACTTTGATAATATAATGACAAAGAATAATCTTGGCAGGGGTCTCATAAAAAAAATATATATGAATTTATACAGATAAAAGTGCAGGAATAACTTAAGATATTTTAAAGTTTCAAATTAAACATATGGAGGGTATGATTATAAAAAGCATGCAATTTTGAATACTAAGATATCAATTGAATAGGTAATTAGATAAAAAAAATATAATTAAATCTGGAGGAACTACACAAACCTAATTCTCACCTTAATAAAATATATATATATATAGGCATGTTTCTCGAGTTCGATGATTAAAGTTCAAAAAATCAAATAAACTGATTAAATTCTTATTCAACAAAATGAAAAAGTTTTTATCCTTGTTAAGAAAAGAATGTTTACCCTTATTTTTTTTACTGCTTATTTCAATTAATTTTAGAATGAGAAGAAAAGATAAATAAGTTTTTAGAACATAGAAAAGTGTCATATCACCTTTTTAAGAAGAGAAATTTCAAGAATGACCAAACGGAAAAGCAAAGGAAAATTACAACTAAATTTGGACTTTAAATTACCCCTTTTTTCTTGCTTGCCAATGGTTCTGAAGGAGAGATAACTCTAACCTTTCACCTGGGAAATCAATTAACCATTGAAAGCAAAGTGAATTAGAAAATCAATTAACAATCATAAAAATTCTTGATGACTGACAAAAAATTCTTTATATTGATTTTTTTTGTAAAGGAATTAGTGCATATTCATTTCTTCCGGCGTTCACTCAATCGAATTTTCGAAATCATGCCAAAGTATGCACGTCTTGGTTCATAAGTTGTGATGACTTCAATCTTTCATCCAGTATTCATGCTATTTGAACAAATCAGTCTTTAAAACTGCACAGTCATTTTGCAGAACTCATGTTTCTCTTCACAAGCTTAATTTTACCTTCAAATTAGCAAAAAGAGAGGTAAATTGAAAACATGAAATGCAGGACATGATACCTTGCTCACAATAGCTATGACGTCAAAATAAAAAATGAGTCTAACTTAGATAACTCAAATTTTCAAAAATGACTTGGACATAAACGACAACAAATCTATATTAATAAATATATCTTTTGTTGCTTAAGATATTATTTTTATTTAGAGCAGGTTTGATTCATATTCTTCAAATTAAGCTTGTTGAACATAGTCATTACTCGCACCAAAAATAGTTAGTAGAGCAGAATGAGAAGGGAAAAAAAGAAAATTATTAAAAGGACGAAAACTTTGTCCAAGTGATATCATATAAATACCAAACGAAAAATAGTCAATACATATAAGGAGACAACAAAACAACGAGAAAAAACATACATTAAAGGGAATAAACTAGAGATATCAAATTATGAAAACAAATCATTCTAACCAGAAAAGTTATCATGTTTTAAAATAACATACCTCAGAAAATTGACTAACACTTCAATCAACTTTCAATCCTTAAAGTGCTTTTAATATCCAGTGGTAAAGTTTAGTAAAAATAGATTACAACAACATAAAAAGTATATAGACATGAAAAATTATTAACTCTTTGAGGATTTTCTAAAGAATATGAAATATCATCCTTGTATGTGAAGAATGACGTTGTTGATGAACAAATTAGAGATATGTAAGTTTTTTTTTTTTTAATCGTAACATCAACAATTCAAGTAGAGAAAACTTGTTTTAATATTCAATTAACGTTTGTTATTTAACATGTATTAACAATTATTTATTACCATAATATTGTAGAAACATAAACAACAAAATATAAATCATGTACTCAAAAACAACAATCAATAGTACAAGCATAAATTAATGACTGTAAAACATACCATAATTAATAAAAATAGAATGAAACAGAATGGAAAAAATCGATCCGACCAAATGCACAGTGGCCCTTAAGGAAATTATTCCCCCTAGTACCGGAGATTTAAAGGAATAGATCCTCTCAGGAAAGAACAATAATATTTACCAGTGTATTGATTAAAAAAAATGTTGTCAATGAGTCATTCAAAAGGATCAAAGTACACAATTACTAAACTGTCCATAAGAAGAAGAAGAAGAAGTTCAAAAGTCATAACCTTTCATATATGTCACCACCTTTCATAAAAGTCACAACTTTTCATAAAAGTCAAACTTTTCATAAAAATCGCAACTCTTCATAAAAGTCGCAACTTTTTATAAAAGTCATAACTTTTCATAAAAGTCACAACTTTTCATGGAAGTACAAGGCTAGTTTTCAAAATAAATTAAATTAAAAGGGAATCTTAGTTTGTGGTGGCTCCACGTAGGCGGACCAGATTCTCATAAAAGCACTGAGGATATTTACATGAAAAGTATCCAATAACTTATCGATTCATTGACAAATATGCTTGGAATTGACAATGAAAATGTGACAACTAATTAAAAAAAATTGGTTAAAGTCATCCTTTTTTGTAAGGTGCATTCATCGAATAAAAGATATCAATGAAATTAGATTTTAATCAATACACCATCTGATAACCGTCCGATAATTGCTAATCCATTACCAAAAAAAACAATATCTTATAAAAGAGCTAGCAGATTGATAAATTTAAAAACCGATATCTGAAAAGCTAAACTGTTAAGTGAAATTATATGCCTGATCCATCCGATAAACAACCCTAATTTCCTTATCAAATATGTAGAGGTTCTTTTTCGGCTTAATACATAATTAACTTGTTAAAATTATCAAAATATTACATTTAGACATTCAATCTAAGTCATATTTCGATTGAGCAGGCCTAATTTGAATATCTCAATAGAATATTTTACTTGTTTAAAAAGTTGGTATCAAGCTCGTTATTTAATGAAAAAATATTCTTGGGCTTACTAAAACACATGAAAAAATTATAAGAAAATCACCTAAGTTTTATAAATTGTCCCCTTAATGACAAAAATTACACTAAAATTATTAGATTGTACGTGCTGCTCCCCCAACTCCTTACTAAGGGTTCTGTAAAGGTTTCAACAAAAAACATCTTGAATCTATATAATCAAAATATTTATGGGTCACAAACACGAAAGCTGAGAAATTCACCTACATCCTATAAATCAGCCTCTAAATGCCCAAAATGGACTCTAAAAAATGTGATAATGTGCGTACTTATCACCCAACACCCTTTGTAGTATTTCGTGAAGGTTTCACAAAGAAATAATCCGTAAGACAAATCAAAAAAGTATTTGTCACGCCCCTAGTCTACCCCATGGGCATGACTCGTACCCTAGAACCATTGTTGACCCCAAGCGAACCCTTGGCCTGACTTACTTACTCAGCGGAAGACTCTAAGAATTATTACAATGAACAAATGCACTTAGTCGATTGTTTAATAAAATAACCTAGAATGTTTAAAATTAAAATTTAACTTGTCCAAAATGGAAACTCCAACTTTAACATATGAAACGATAATGTAAAGACAACTAAACTACTAACTGAATATTAAGCCTCTAAAACATTGAGGTATTGTCGGGACAGTACCCCAGATCATCCTAACAACTAAAATACAAAAAGGAAAGCAAAAAATATTCCTCCGGAAAGCAAGGAGGCTCACCAACTGACTCTGAGTGCTCAACTGGATCATCGAGGCGCTGGATGTTGATCCTGGTTACTAGTGTCTGCACGATAAGACGATGCAGGCCAACTGACATTTGTACATCAAATGTACGAGTATGTATTCAAATGGTGAACACAACATAGGCTTGAAAAGAATTTGAAATGAACACTTACCTTGGCTTTACTCAACTCATGAACAACTTAACTCAATAAAAAACAATAAAACACATCAGTATATAGAAAGCATTAGAAAATGTTAGAAAAAAACTTAGATCGTTAAAGGAAATGCAATAAGAAACTCAACTTTCCTCACTATACTAACTCAAGGAAACACTACTTTAATATCAACAAACTCCCTAATCTCAACTCGTATTGAAGAACAAAAGAAATTCAAGAACGTCTATCAATAAAATTCAAATTCCAATCTTTTTAGAAAAAATTCACATTGAATCAGACATGCTTGACACGTGAATGACCAAACACAATGTTATGAAAGTATCACATACCTTATAGGATCAAATCCATTATGAAACCTCCAATAAAGTCCTTTCGAAACGACGAATCTTTCTTTTCCTTGTTTTCCTTTCTATTGCGTTCTCCTCTCTAGAACCCTAGCGTTAATTTTCAATTTCACAAACTGGTCCAATTCGTTTTTTTCCCTTAATTAATTCAATGATATGAATTAAAATAATAGGGTATGAAAAATACCAAAACACCCTTCATAAATATGGATTGGACATTTCCTTATTTAAACAACCCAACTTCCAATGTGCATGTCTCACTCATACGAACTCAGAATTGCGCAAATTCAACAACGTTGGAAAGATTATTCCAAGTTCTTTCTTACGATATCTGGAACCACACCTAACTCATCATGATATAGGAGTTTTGGTCCTTTGATGTTGACCCAAACTAAACTTAAGATACTCAACAAAATTCAAAATTTTAATATTCTTTCAAAAATGGCAATTTTTAATTCTTTAACTTCTTCCTAGTTGTTTCGATTCGCGAGATGTTACAATATTTCCCCTAGGGAACATTTGTCCTCGAATGAGATTATTCTTATTAGACTA
Organism: Solanum lycopersicoides; assembly: GCA_022817965.1. Taxonomy (NCBI): domain Eukaryota; kingdom Viridiplantae; phylum Streptophyta; class Magnoliopsida; order Solanales; family Solanaceae; genus Solanum; species Solanum lycopersicoides. The sequence goes on from CM040626.1 coordinate 27,190,843, forward strand.
AGGGTGTAATATTATCATTTAATTTAAATACCCAACAAGAAAATCTAACACAAGAAGTATATAAATTATATAGAACTAAAGAGTGAATTAGTACCTTGGTCTGAAATTCCTCGGATTCGAAGAGATATGGATATCTCTTCTTCATATCCTCCTTATCTTCCCAAGTTTCTTTCTCAACAAATTGGTTCCTCCAATAGACTTTGTATGATGCTACCTTTTTTTGTTCTCAACTTGAGAACTTGGTGATCTAGAATCTCAACATGAATCTCTTCATAATATAAGCTATCCTTGATCCCAATATCTTCAGTTGGTATGATTAATGAAGATCTCCAATGCACTTATTCAAAATGTAGACGTGAAAAAAAGGATGGACCGCTACTAACTCTTGTGGTAGAACCAACTAATAAGCTACATTACCTACCCTTTTCGATATTCTGTAAGGGCCAATATACTAGGGATTAAGCTTCCCCTTCTTACCAAATCTCACGACACCCATCATGGGTGAAATTTTTAAGTATACTCAATCATCTGAGTTGAACTCTAGATCTCTTCTGCTAACATCATTGCTGGATTTCTAACGCCTTCTCCACAACTTGATAAACTAAATCTGGTTTTATCAACCCTGCTTCCCAACTTCATATCATCCAATATAAGATATGCATGCCATTTGGATGTTAGAGTTGTAACTATTATTGTAAACAAATTCAATAAGAGGTAGGTGATCATCCAAATTACCTTAAAGTCAATTACACAAGCCCTCAACATATACTCTAAGGTCTGAATAGTGTGCTCTGCTTATCCATATGTCTAAGGATTAAGGCAATACTTAATTTCACCTTTGAACCCAAGCCTTTTTGGAATGTCTTCCAAAACTGTGTAGTAAATTTCCCACCACTTTTTGAAATAATGGAGATCGGAACACCATAAAGTCTTACCACCTCTTGGAGATACAATTTAGCATAATTTTCTGTTGAATGGGTAGTCTTTACCGGAAAAAATTGGGTTTATTTTTTCATTCTATCGACAATTACCCAAATAGAATCATGATACCTGCTGGACCTTGGTAAACCTGTGATGAAGTCTATGTTTATCATTGCCCACTTCTATTCCGGAAGCTTTATATTTTGAGCCAAACAACCAGACCTTTGATGCTCTAATTTAACTGCTTGGCAATTTGGGCACTTAGCAACAAATTCTGCGATTCCCTTCTTCATACTACTCCACCAATATACCTCTCTCAAATCGTGATACATCTTTGTGGAACCTGGATGAATAGAATATCTGGAGGTATGAGCTTCCTTCATGATCCTATCGTGGAGTTCATCCCTCCTTGTTAAACACAATCTCCCTAGATACCTCAATACAATATCTCCCTCTAGTTCAAAAGCTAATACTTTTTGCTTAAGAACATTTGACTTTAATTCAACAAAATAAAATCTTGGTCCTGCTATTCTTTTACTTCTGACACTAAAGATGATTCATACCTATTCATGACAACTACTGCTCCTTCTATATAATCCATTAGTCGGACTCCTATGCGTGCAAGTCTATGCACATCTTTCGCTAACTCTTTTTTTTTCCTGAAACGGGTGGTACTACGTATAGACAACCTGCTCAAGGCATCAACAACAACACTAGCCTTACCTGGTGGGTAAAGAATACTCTTATCATAATCCTTCAGTAATTCTAGCCACCTCCTTTATCTAATATTAAGCTCTTTCAGAGTAAACACATACTAAAGATTCTTGTGACTCAGTGAATACATCAACATGATCACCATACAAATAATAACGCTATATCTTCAAAGCAAATACTATGTCAACCAACTCTAAGTCATGGGTTGGGTAGTTCTTCTCATGAACTTTCAACTTTCTGGAGGTATAAGCTATAACTTTTTCATTCTGCATTAATATGCACCAAAAAACAACTCTAGATGCATCACAATACACCATAAAACCTTGAATATCTTCTGGTAAGGTCAATACTGCAGTAGTAGTCAACCTGTTTTTCAATTCTTCAATGTTTTTCTCATAATCTTCAGACCATTGAAACTTCGTTGTTTTCTGAGTTAACTTTGTCAAAAGGGATGAAATAGATGAGAACCCCTCTACGAATATACTATAATAGCCATCCAAGTCCAAGAAACTCCTAATATAAGTAGGACATGTGGGTCTAGGCCAATTCTACACTGCCTCTATCTTTTGGGTGTCAACTTAATTTCCATAACCTGAAACTATGTGGCCCAAGATAACCACAAACTCAAGACGAAACTCACATTTAGAGAACTTAGTATATAACAGCTTATCTTTCGAATGACTAAAGAACTATTCTTGAGATGGCTAGCATGATCTTCCTTATTCTTTGAATAGATTAGAATGTCATCAATGAAAATGATAACTAACATATCTAAATAAGGCTTGAATACTCTATTCATAAGGTCCATGAACAATGCAGGTGTATTGGTTAAACCGAACGACATAACACGAAACTCATAATGACCAGAACGGGTCCTGAATGTTGTCCTGGGAATATCACACTCCCTTACTTTTAACTAATGGTAGCCAGATCTGAGGTCTATCTTAGAAAAACAAGAAGCACCCTAAAGATGATAAATATCAATTCTCGAAAGAGGGTAACTGTTCTTGATGATAATCTTGTTCAACTGACTTTAATCTATACACTTCCTAACACAACCATTTTTCTTTCTCACAAATAAAATTGGAGCACCCCGAGGTGAGAGACTTGGTCGAATAAAGCCCTTATCAAGGATATTTTTCAACTGTTCTTTTAGCTCTTTCAAGTCTATTGGTTCCATTCTATATGGAGCAATGGACATAGGACGAGTATGTGAAAGAATGTCTATGTCGAAGTCTATTTCTCTCTCAGGAGGGGCTCCGGGTAGATCATCTGGAAATACTTCTACAAACTCTTGTACTATTGGAACTGACTGAATTGGATGTATCTCAAAACTAGAGTCATTAACTTGGATTAAGTTATAGACACAAACCTTAGAAACTAAATTATCACCTTAAGGTATAAAATAAAATGATACTTAAGCATTATTGAACTAGTTTTCCACTCTAAGATGGGCTTATTAGGAATTTGGAACTTAACAACTCGAGTTATACAATAAAAGGACACATAAGAAACATGAAGCTAGTCCATACCAAGAACTACATCAAAATCTACCATGTCTAATTCAACTAAATCATCCATGGTTTCCTTGTGATTAATTGAAATGACACAATCACGATATACTCTCTAAACTAGAATAGACTCCCCAACTAAATCAATGTTGTGAATTTGGACTATTATACTCACCTTTTTTTTGGGGTGTAGGTGCACTATAAGATGATGGAGTAGGTCACTTTTGCATTTGCTGAAAGGACGAACGGTTCACATTACTTTTCTGCTGCCCGAACTCATTCCCTGTCTTCGCCTTCTTGTTTCTAAACTCCTCCCTATCCCTCAACTTATCTTCATCAACCTGCTTCACATATACAATTAACCTTGATATATCCATGTTACCAATTAGCATCGCTACTCTTCCCTCTTTGATAGATAGACGAGACAACCCATCAACAAAAAAACTCATCCTACTCGTCATATTCGCAACCATCTCTGAAACATAATGGGATAGTTGGGTAACGTCAAACCATATTCATGAACACTAAGTAACTCTTGCTTCAGAGTGACAAACTCTCATTCCTTGTCCTCTTTTATTTCTCGAGGAAAAAAACGCCCCAAGAAGGCCTCCTCAAAACAAGCCCAACTCATAGGTGGTGCATCTTCAGTTTGGTTCTTTTTCTATTGATCGAACAAAATACTAGCGACACCCTTCATTTGGTATGCAACTAGTTTTACCCTCTCAGTATCAACAACATGCATGACATCAAATACCATTTGCATCTCCCTAATAATGTTCTCTAGATCCTTAGTAGTCCTCGAACCAGTGAAGCTTTCAAGGTTCATCATAAGGAATTTGCATCCTCAAAGTGTGAGCCTCTTTTTGTCGAGATCCTGTTTGTTGCCCAACCTGTTAGTTTTATGACCCACTCACATTAATATTATTTTGATATAATATTTAATTACTAACAAAATTCTTATTCTAATTGGATAAGTGGAGAAGTTACTTACATGTGTGGAGAAATAGAGAAGTGGGAAAGTTAGTCCAACTACCCATTAAGTCTTCCCCTTTACCCGTTACCTCTTCAAACTATCCATTATCTCCACTACTGACCATGATGGAAAGGTGGGAATGATGTTAAACACACTCTATTTAAAGGGTCCTCTCTCTGCCATAAATATATAGTCTTATCCATCAAAACTATTCATAAAGTATAAGGCAAGAGAGAGAAACAACTTCTGAAGAACCAAAAGAAAAGACTTCCACTCAATCAAGTCAAAAATTATAATGTCTGATTCAGGTATATATTCTTGACTGAATTATCATAGTACTACATTTATGTGAAAATCATATAGTTCTACGATCTTGAATAATTGATAAGATTTCTGAATGTTTAGATAGTTTATGTTTTCACAATCATTAAAATTCCTTATGTATGGTATCAAGAGCCTGGTTAAGAACTTGTGATTTTTCATAATAAATTAATGTTTTCTTTTTTTAAAAACGGTAATAGTTAGTATTAAGTGAAATAATTATTCACAATCATGATATATTTTATTTTGAAAGTATGCATATGAGATTAGTTAATCACCAATGTGGTCTAATCTTTGATGAATTAATTCAAAATAATAATGATTAAATGTATATTCATTTATCCATTATTTTGATGCTTATAACTTATATAACTTATGGATATATTGAAGTTTTTGGTTGTAAGATATTTACGGATCACCCAAAGGTTGATTATTTAATTTTATAACCATTGAACATTAATGATATAATTTAGATGTGTAGTTAGTTTTATTTATTTATCCAAAGATAATAAATATTATTGATTGACACATTAAAAAATTATTGAATTATGTTAAATTCACATCTAATTATCATTATGTCTAAAGTTTTATTTTGATGTTTCGCACAAAGGAGGACATAAATATACATTTAAGAATTTATAAATTATTTCTAAATTTGATAGTAAGTCTAAAATTTATAGCTCAAAGTATTAACAAATGAGCATATTATATTTTGAGCATTTGGTCTTCATTCGCACTCTGCCTCTGTTACCACCTTTAATGGCCTTAACTTCTCAGAATGGTGCGAACAAATCAAATTCCATCTTGGAGTTTTAGATCTTGATGTTGCACTTTACAATGAGAAGTCAACTGCTATTACTGAAACTAGAAGTATTGAAGAAAGGTCTTATTATAATCACTGGGATTGATCTAATAGATTAGACATAATGTTTATGCGAATGAATTTTGCGAGCAACATTAAGACTACTCTTCCCAAAACTGAAAAATGCAAAAGAGTTTTTGAAACTCGTGGAAGAATACTCTCAAACTACTGATAAATCTCTTGTTGGGAAACATATGAGTACTTTGACCACCATGAAATTTGATGGTTCACGTACCATGCATGAGCATGTAATTAAAATGACAAACGTAGTAGCAAGACTTATGTAAGACCCCCAAAATAAGTTATGGTGTCTAGAGCATAACATGCTTGTCTAGAGCATAACATGCTTATGTCTACTGTTTATTATGTATATTGATGGTGAATTGTTGATAAATGATCCATGTGGATCAATATATGAAGGTTTGAATAAGTCTAGCCTTTGTCCCAATGTGTTCAATGTAACCTTGCCTCTATTATGCATGAATGTGGGATTCGATTGTGTAGGGATAATTGTATCTACTGCCTTACTTGGATTTTATCGATGAATTGTAGATAAGTGATTCATGTGTATCAAGGTTTGATTAAACCATGTTCTTCTATCTTCCATGGATTTCTAATATAGCATGCTCATTGTATTTTCGACTTTATGATAATTGTGGTAAGATTCGATTATGCAAAGATCATCGTAGTTACTGCCTTAGGTTGATATTATGGATGAGTTGTGGGTATGAATCCTTGATGATCCAAGTAAAGGAGTCTTGGCATGAATTGGTCTAGGTTCTTCTATCCTGAGAACTGAATGTTATAATGTACATTATGTGATCTTAATTCTAGGGTATATAAAGCATGAGTTGGACTTGATTATTATGTCTTTAGATACTGTCCTAGATTGATACTATTATTGAAATATGATTGATTATCCATGCAAGTGAAATTGGTTAATGGTCTATGTTCTTCTACTTTCTACTATGTTGGTGATGTGTTGCACTAGTTTGTAGCTTGGTCTTGTAGTAGCTTATGCATGACTTCGTGTATGATTATTGTACTTTAGCTACTGCCCTATACTTGATTTATTGATGAAAGGGTAGTAATGGTCAATGATGATCAATGGCTAAAGGATTGGTAAGAATTGCTCTACTCTTCTACTTCTCTACTTTTCTATATTATTGTAGTTGACGAAGCCCTGCATGGCATTGTGTGGTATGGTCCACTTATGGTGGCGGTGTTTACTTTATTGGCAATATATATATGTTATGTGAACATGGCCTTGAAGGCAATTATACTATAAATGTGTGTTGGTGATGAAGCACCCTATGTGAAGCCTATGCCTAGTTTTCTATTCTAGTTGAGATCTCGGTTATGTGACTAATATTATGAACATGTAAATTGTCATGTTAACTTATATATATGTGCTGCCTATGATGAGGTCCTATAATGCTATATGAGAAGTAAAGTTAAGATAGGTGCACGAAGACTAAAGCTTACTGTGAGAATGATGTAAGTCTTGAATAAATGAGTCTTATGCTATGCTAACCATTCTATGATGTTGTGTGGTGTATCATTCACTAGGATGACTCGATAGGTGTACTAGCATGGGCAAAGGTATGGGACCTTTTCTATGCATTGCACATGTGTACCTTGATAGGATAATTGCTAGGTTGGTCTTCCAAGTACATGCATAGAATTGTATGAACATGTTTTGAATATGACTAATATGCTATGATGTTAAGTATATAAGATGTTGAAATATTAATATGCATAGTGTCTTAATGTGTTAATATCAAAAGATTGCTCATATAGTCACACTTATAGACTTATGCATTGATATATGAACATGTGTGACATTTATGTGTTATGTGAAAGGTTTCTCACGTATAAGTATACACACACACATGTATGAAGATCTAGTCAATAGAGGTGCCTTGAAAGGTGTTCTCAAGTGTACCCTAAAAACTAGATAGGTGCTTGAATATGCTATAAGCATATGAGGAATAAATATCCTAAGCCTATGTTTTATAAAGTAATGTTAATAAAGGCTTTTAATAAAGGGAACTTAACTTAGCACCGAGTGAACTTGACAATGAGAGGTGTTGGTTTTCCTTGGAGGAAGATTCACCATTTGTTCCTTATAGAGTGTTGACTTTCCTTAGAGGAATATTCACCTATGGATACGCATGAGGTGGTGGCTTCCTTTTGAGGAAGGTTCACCCATGTTTTATCATGAGATGACGCTCCAATGCCAATAAGCATGTAGAGGTTATGTATATATATTAGTTACATAAACTATGCTTGCCACATAGGATCTAGGAAGTGAATTCACTTAGTACGCTAGGATATATGTTAAGGTTCTACTTTGGATAAGTGGAACACCCTCCATTGGTGTAAGACTCTACAACACCAAATTCCATGTTTGGCACCCATGGTGTTAGTGTCGGTTAAGGCTATAGTTTTCCTAAAGTAAAATGGACAATGGAAGTAAATGACTAAGGACCCTAATTAGGATAACCTAAGAGAAGATACTTAGGATAGGTGAAAGTAATTAACCCACCTAGACATTGCACAAGTAGCTCTCTAAGGGAGTTCTAGAAAGGTAGTCTAGTGTATGTACATATGTTATTGTTATCTTGCATGAAATTGTGTTAGAGTCTACATGATGTGATGATATGCATAATGGTTGTCTTATTGACTATATGAAGAAGGTCTTGCTTGCAATGAATGAAGTTGTCTTCACTTACTATGTTGATGTATGAATTTAATGTTAATGTTTGTGGTCTCATGATGGATTTACTAAGTATGTGTGAGGTTATGGGGATTCACATTCACATTGCACTAGTATTTATGATTGGGGTCATGAACAAGGTCTTATAATGATTTATGTGAAGTGAAGTCAAAATATGTGCAAATTGATGTAACTTACTGTAAAGCTAATAGAGTCTTGACATAAATGTGTCTATGATGTGTTATATTTCTATGATGGTATATTTTTGCTTGTGTAGGTTGTATGTATGCTTTCTTTGTGGCCCTAAGGTGATGCAATGCACCAAGAATCACTAGAGGGTTACTTGGGAGGTTAATGAGTAAAAGTAAAGATAGCTCACTGTAAAGAAGAAAATAGCTCACTGTAATGTGACTCTAAAAATGCCTTAAATTCTATATGTGATCTTATATGATGTTTGACCTTTGAATATGTCCATATGAAATATGTGAATGATATAAATGCTATTGTATCAAGGTTTTATGAAGTTTTCACAAAAAGGCATTAAGTATGATTTCAAGTAAAATGTCCCTTTTACATGCATGTTCTTACATGGTTGCCATACTTAGTGCATTCTTGTACTAACTTCATTCTTCTCTATTTTTTACACCAAGTTTAGGTTATGGATGCTTAAAGAATGTCTATATGATTGAGGAACTTGATATGTGATACCCAAGCTCAAGGAAAGGAATCCTTAAGTCCAAGGATGTCCTAATGTTTAGCTTACTGTAAAGTCTTATAAATTGTATAGTTATGTATCATATTATAAGGGCTGAGTCCCTATTATACTCTTATGATGTTGTGTCTAGGATGACAAAGAGACTTAAGGACTAAATATGTATTATGACTTATATTTTATATATATATGAAGTGATGTTTCTAGCATATGATGTGCTATGAAAAGTTTTAAATTTTATGACTTATATTTTGTATATATATGAAGTGATGTTTCTAGCATATGATGTGCTATGAAAAGTTTTAAATATTTCGCTAAATTTACTATGACAATGCGATGAATGATAACTATGGTCTTGTATAAGACCTCCGAGAGGTCAAGTACGCCATGTTACTTCTAGGTGGTGTTCCCCGGATGTGACAACTTAAGTCTTTGGGAATGGAAGTGGAACAAAATTTGCTTGTACAATTCATAATCAAATCATTACCGTCTTAGTACGGACCTTTCCAAATGAACTACAACACCATGAAAGACAAATACAACGTACATCAATTGCACGGAATGTTGGTTCAGGAGGAAGTAAGGCTCAAGAATCAAGGAAACCACTCCATTAACTTTGTAAGTCATCAAGGAGTTGGAAAGAAAGGAAAGAAACATGCTAAGGGAAAACAGAGGCATCATAATGTTAATGAGACCTCCTCTCAAGTACATAAGATGGAACACAAGAATGATAAGTGTCATTTCTGTGGTAAATCTGGACACTTTCAGAAAGATTGCCTGAAATTTAAGGGATGGCTCGAGAAGAAAGGCAAGCCTAGTGATTTTGCATGTCTCTAATAAAATCTAACTGAAGTTCCTTGTAATACTTGGTGGGTTGAATCTTGTTGTATTGTTCATGTTTCTAATATGATGCAGGGATTCCTTACAACACAAACCATAAACCAGAATGAAAGATATGTGTATATGGGGAATAGAGTGAAGGCTCTAGTTAAAGCTATAGGAACTTACCGTTTGATCCTTGATACTGGGCACCACTTAGATTTACTTGAAACTTGTTATGTACTTCTCTTTCGAGAAATTTAGTTTCTTTGTCTAAGTTGGATAAGACTGGATACTCTTTTAATATCGGTAATGGATGTTTTAGTTTGTTTAAACATAATTATATCATTAGTACTGGTACTCTTTATGATAACTTATACAAACTGAATCTTGATAATATATTTGCCGAAATACTCTGAACTCTGCATCATAATATTGGGAACCAAACGAAGTTTGGTGAATGAACAATCTGCTTTCTTGTGGCACAAATGTTTAGGTCACATATCCAAAGAAAGATTTTAAAGTAAGAATGAAATTCTTTCAAATTTGGATTTACAAGCCTTAACATTTGTTTGGATTGTATTAAAGGAAAACAAAAAAGACACAAAGAAAGGAGCCACCAAAAGCACACAACTTCTTGAAATTATACACAATAATATATGTGGTCCTTTTGATATTGCATCTTTTAGTAAAGACAAATATTTTATCACTTTTATTGATGATTTTTCACATTATGGATATGTCTATTTGTTGCATGAAAAATCTCAAGCTATAAATGCCTTAGAGGTATTTATTACTGAGGTTAAAAGAAGACCATACAGAAATGTGAAAATAATCAGGTTAGATAGAGGTGGTGAATATTATGGAATATATGATGAAAATGGACAATACCGAGGTCCATTTGGTAAATTCCTTGAAAATCATGACATATGTGCTCAATACACAATGCCTAGAACACCACAACAAAATGGTGTAGTAGAAAGGCATAATGTACATTAATGGACATGGTTAGGAGTATGTTAAGTAATTCATATATTCCTCTTTCATTGTGGATGTATGGTTTAAGGATTGTCGTTTACTTACTTAAGGTTTCCTAGTAAATCAGTTCCAAAGGCTCCTTTTGAACTATAGACTGGTAGGAAACCTAGTTTAATACACCTGCATGTTTGGGGTTGCCCGACAGAAGTTATAGTATATAACCCACAAGAAACGAAACTAGATTCAAGAACAATCAGTGGTTTCTTCACTGGTTATCCAGAAAAATCAAAAAGGGTATAGATTTTACTGTCCTAATCACAGTACAAGAATAGTTGAAACTGGAAATGCTAGGTTCATTTAGAATGGTGAAGTTAGTGGGAGTGATGAACCACGTAAAGTGGAAATTAAATAAGATAGGGAGAGAGTTTCTCTACCTTTTACTTCTTTTAAATATGTTGTTCCTAAAGTTGTTGTACCACCTAACAATCAACAAGAACAATAAATTGATTCTCCTGTTAATCTCAATGAAGCAATAATTAATGAACCAACAGTAGATAAACAACGAGAAATAGCATTAAGAAAATCTAAAAGACAAATGAGATCTGCTATTTATGATGACTATTTGGTATATTTACACGAGAAAGAAATTTACTTGGGAATTAATAATGATCAGTTTCATTTACACAAGATATGGAAAGAAATAATTCAGATCGATGGATTAATGCTATGAAAGATGAGTTGAAATCTATGGAACAAAATGAAGTATGAGACCTTGTTGAATTACCAGAAGGTTGCAAAAGAGTTAGGCGTAAATGGGTTTTAAGACAAAACGTGACTCAAATGGAAACATCGAACGTCACAAGTCCAGACTTGTTGCAAAAGGTTTCACTCAAAAAGATGACATCGACTATAATGAAACATTTTCACTTGTCTCTAGAAAAGATTCACTCAGAATTACAATGGCTTTAGTAGCTCATTATGACTTAGAGCTACATCAAATGGATGTGAAAACAACCTTTCTAAATGGGAATTTGGAAGAAGAAGTTTATATGAATCAACATGAAGGGTTTTCTTGTAAAGGAAAGGAACACATGGTGTGTAAACTTAAGAAGACATTATATGGATTTAAATAAGCTTTCCGACAATGCTATCTTAAGTTAAATGAAACTATTGTAACTTTTGAATTTAAGGAAAACACTATTGATCGGTGTATATATCTGAAGGTTAGTGGGAGTAAGTTTATTATGTTAGTCCTGTACGTTGATGACATCTTTCTTGTCACCAATGATCTTTGTTTGTTGCACGATACCACGATATATCTGTCACGACTCGGATTTTGGAATCCGGATCGCAACCGGCGTCGTTGACCTCTCAGAGGTCGCAGACAAGCCTCATCTTGCATTCATCACATTCATCTAGTTAAATTTGCGGAAAATTTAAATTTTTTTATATGTACATAGACTTCATATAATTATTAACTAGATACATCATATACTAAGCTCAACATAAGAAAACAACCATCTAACATAAAGAATCAATTCGAAACTGAAGATGAATATATCATAAATAGTTTGCCAAACATGGCCTTATTACAAAGCTTCACAATGAAGGTACGAAAGAAATGCTAGGGACAACATCAACTAGCTATGTCTAAAACTAAGGCTAGACTAAATCTGTAGCATCCTCGAAATCATGAGGACCTACCAATTGGTTTGGAGAAACGCTGAAGTCCAAACCGCTGCAAGTGTGTCAATCTGTCCTCAGACCTGCACCTTTAAAAATAGTAAATAGTAGGGGGTTAGTACACCCCTTGTACTAAGTATGAGTGTATGCACACATACACATAAAGCTATGCATGATCAAGGAAAGCTCTTCCTAAGCAACATGCCATTTATGGAAAGTCTAGTCATTAGACTTTTTTAATTCGTTAGTTGTGAATTGTAGTATGAATATGATGTATTTTAATGCATTCAAAGCACACAATTCATTTTCTATATGATTACAAGACATTAGTATCATCAACATAATTTTAGAACAACTCGAGCGAAGATTTGAGATTTTGATCCTCTTAGGCCGAGAGCTCCTCTTTGTACACTTAGATTATTTTTCAGTCTTTTTCTTCTTCTTATTGTGTAGTTCTATAACTCCTTTAGTCCTATGTTTTACTTACAAGTGCAATGATTCATTGTAGTCCCATACCCACAACGAATCAAGTAAGTAATTCAAGAGATTAAGAAATTTGACTTAACTACAATTTGGGGCATGAATATATTTATAAGTCAATAGTTATTGACTATACTCATTCTTCAGTTGATTGCATAATGTGCATAGTTCTTCGGGCATATCATTAAAACTTATGTTCTTGCTTACTTTGGGCATGAATTCTTTATAAACCAATTTTTATTGGCTAAATACATTAGTTGATCAATTTGGATAAGTATATTTGAACTCATTATTGGCTATGATCATTTTCATAATAAAAAAAGTCATTATAAGCCAATTTTATTTGGCTAACATCTGTTGTCAATTATATAAAGTCATCATAAGCCAATTTATTTGGCTTTATCATTTTCATAACATGTGGATTCATTATTGGCTATGCCCTTTACTTATTGTAAACTTTATTGGACACGATTTGACTATCCTTACAACAAGTTATTCATCACATCAAGTATTCATTACATTTCATAAGACATTCTCTATTGATTATGCCATTGATTTCATTACTTTCATGTTTTATAATTATACATTTAATATACACGAGACCTTGGAATCGTTGATATAGCATTAAGACATCTCAAGTGAGGGCCCAACATATGGGACCTCAACCCGAGGGCCTTCTTTAGCAAACACAGAGTCTACTTCATTCGTTCATTCGTACTTCACATTATTCATTTCATTCATTCGTATGATGATGTAAACACCAGTCATACCTAGGATAAAGTTTAAGACTCTCATCGGGATCATGAAGTGCAATGACCAAGAATGACCTAATGGCATTACTTGAATCTGATTTCACCTCCTGATTGTCTTGCACAAACACCTTCGGTATCGTTCATTTCTTTATCTTTCATACTTTGAGGAACTTCAACTTTAACCGACATAGATCATGTGAGCTCATGAAATCCGGTGTCTTCCCCACACCGAAAAGAGGTGGAGTCACTAGCCAAGGTGAAACCAAAATATGCTAGCGTATATAGGGAATTGAACCCTGCTAGGTCCCTATATTGGCAGTATAGGTTCAAAGACTAGGAGATATAAGGATACCCATACCCGGCATGTCGGACAGTCTCATCTCATGAGAGTTACGTGAACCTCCGCCCTTCCCGAAGGAAGGCATCACCGCTCATAGCTAGCCTATCGGTGCTCAGTATAAAGTTCCATTACATTCAACTCATACATCATGGAAGTTGTCTTCTAGCATGAGGACATCATAGCTCATTAGATGATTTCTCATCTCATCATTAGTATTAAGTGTGAACTGTCCTTACACTTACATATAGAGTATAATTGAGACTTATTTACTCTTTTGATGACTTGTCATCCTTACTTTACATTGATGAAATGTGAATTGTCCTTACATATCATCCTTATTACATTGATGAATGTGAATTGTCCTTACATATCATCCTTACTTTACATTGATGAATGTGAATTGTCCTTACATATCATCCTTACTTTACATTGATGAATGTGAATTGTCCTTACATATCATCCTTAGGTGTTAATGAGACTAGTCTCACACATTCTAACACCTTCATTCGTGAGTATTCTTTTAACAAATTAACTTTGGTGTAAGTAAGACTTGTCTCACTTCCTTTAACACCCCATTCTGGTCACTTACTTAATTTATACCCCTTTAATTATGTTATAACTCACGTTACTTACTTACTTTAGTGTAGTAGCTTCATATCACCGTTTATGGACGATGAGCACTTCATTCAATGAGTTTCATGTGTTCATAGTTCACTCTTGTAGAGCATGTTGGGAGTTGTCCCAATGAATGGAATGCCTTTGGATATGGATTCATTGAATTAGTTTAGAAGTACTTGAGTTGCATTTCGTTGTTTTGGCTACACAAGATTGACATATGATTAGTATTGACCTAGAAAATTTGGAAATAACTTCATAGCCAATTTATTGGCACAAGCCAAACATTCATTCAAATATAATTTCATGGAATCATTAGCCATTTCTATTACATATTTTTGGAGATAATATTGTAGGCCAATTTATTGGCATAAGCCAAACTTTCATCCACATATAATTTCATGGAATCATTAGCCAATTCTATTACATATTTTTGGAGATAATATTGTAGGCCAATTTATTGGCATAAGCCAAACTTTCATTCAAATATAATTTCGTGGAATCATTAGCCAATTCTATTACATATTTTTGGAGATAATATTGTACGCCAATTTATTGGCATAAGCCAAACTTTCATTCAAATATAATTTCATGGAATCATTAGCTAATTCTATTACATATTTTTGGAGATTATATTGTAGACCAATTTATTGGCATAAGCCAAACTTACATTCAAATATAATTTCATGGAATCATTAGCCAATTCTATTACATATTTTTGGAGATAATATTGTAGGCCAATTTATTGGCATAAGCCAAACTTTCATTCAATTATAATTTCATGGAATCATTAGCCAATTCTATTACATATTTTTGGAGATAATATTGTAGACCAATTTATTGGCATAAGCCAAACTTTCATTCAAATATAATTTCATGGAATCATTAGCCAATTCTATTACATATTTTTGGAGATAATATTGTAGGCCAATTTATTGCATAAGCCAAACTTTCATTCAAATATAATTTCATGGAATCATTAGCCAATTCTATTACATATTTTTGGAGATTATATTGTAGACCAATTTATTGGCATAAGCCAAACTTTCATTCAAATATAATTTCATGGAATCATTAGCCAATTCTATTAAATATTTTTGGAGATAATATTGTAGGCCAATTTATTGGCATAAGCCAAACTTTCATTCAAATATAATTTCATGGAATCATTAGCCAATTCTATTACATATTTTTGGATATAATATTGTAGGCCAATTTATTGGCATAAGCCAAACTTTCACTACACTTGAACTTTTAACCTTTGATTAACTTATACGAACAATTCAATGTTTTTACGTTCACAATTCGTGTGGATAGGGTATGTTAGACTAACCAATTCAATCTTTTTGGCATAAGCCAATTTTTACGTATGTTCATATTTAAATTGCCATATGTATGAACCATTAGCCAATCTTTTAATCATTTACATAAGTTCCTAGCCATTAGCATATATTCATTTTGACCAAATAGAGTTAGTCAACTTTATTGGAATCAGATAGCCAATTTATTCAAGATATGATTTCATAGATATCTTTGAGCCAATTCTTAGTTTATGGCTTTTAGTGTCACGTTTTAAGAACATATTGGACAACATCATATTAACATTTGATGGCTTTAGCATCTTCATAACATCATAACAACAGTAAGTCAACATTCAGCCAAAGGCACATAATTCACTTAACACATTACGGACTTATCTTAGTATATTATCGATCCTTAATTATCATGATAAGATTAACTTTACGCAATTACAAGTTAATAAGTACATTCAATACTCATCATTCAAGAACAATACATTTTAAGAACAGCCAGCACCACATACCAACAACATGATCTCTAACCTATTCAACATTGAAATCGAAAAGGATACTAGGGAAGGGAAGTTCGACGAGAACGACGGGAACAACCCTAGTTTTTAAGATCTGGTGAATCATTCGAAGGAAAACACTCTTGGAGAAAGAATTCCAGGAGATAAACCCATACCTTATGTAGAACATAATCTACGAAGACCACCTTGAACGAAACCTTGAAGAAACCTTGAAATCGCCCTAGAGAAATCGATAAATCTTCTGTTTTTCTTTCATTCGTTGCTTGCTGTTTTTGTGTCGCCTTTTCTATGAGTTTGAACGTGATTTTTATGTTTAAGAACTGATCTTGAATTATAAAACTTAGTTTTAATAAGTTAATTTAATAAACTAATTAACCTATTTCCAAAACGCCCCTCCTAAGTTGACTAAATATAGGAGAACATAACACCTAGTCAAATCTGGAAATTGTTTTGACTATGGTTTTGGTCAACATTTTGACTTTATATTAGTTAATTAAATCCTTAATTTAATTAATTTAGGGACCTAGGGTAAGTACTAAATTACCCCTAAGTCATTGGAACCAAAATTAACCTTTTTGGACCATCCTAGGTTAAGTACTAGGATGTTTCTTGAGTTGTACTAGGTTAGTGTAAGCATTTTGTTTTGATCATTTAAACTAATTAATTAAATTGATAATTTAATTAATTAGGTGACCTAAGGTAATTACTAAAGTACCCTTAAGTCGTTAGTACCATAACCAATCCTTTGAACCATCCTAGGTTAGGTACTAGGTTGTCTTTTTCTTGTTTTAACCGAAATCTGGAAATTGCTTTGTGATTTCGGTTTTGCCCGTTTAGATTAACTAATTAAGTTGCTAAATTAATTAATTAATTATCCTAGGGTAATTAATAAAGTACCCTTAAGTCGTTAGGATCTTAACTAACTCTTTGGACCATCCTAGGTTAGGTACTAGGTTGTCCCTTTCTTGTCTTAACCGAAATCTGAAAATTTCCTTTTTAGTTTCGGTTTTAGCCCTTTTAAATTAATTAATTAATTTTCCAAATTAATTAATTAGGTAACCTAGGGAATTACTAAAGTACCCATAAGTTTTTAGGACCATAACTAACTTTTGGACCATCCTAGGTTAGGTACTAGGTTGTCTCTTTAACTAGTAGTAGGTTAGTTTCAACCGATTTTGGTCCTAGGTTGTCGGGTGCACTAATTAGTTTATTTTGTTTGGTCCTAGATTAGTAGCTATTTAGGGCAGTAGGTTAGAGTCTAGAATTAGTTAGGAAGTTAGTCCCCACATGGAGGGGTCCCTTGTGCACGTTTTTCCCCCCTAACTACCCTAACCGAATTCGGTTAGGGTGGTCCCCTCCTTGGGAACTTCTTCACATGTCTTGCACATGTGCTTGCACATGGGTTGGTTGTACTTTTCTAACTAACTATTATTTATGGTTTATTTGGGAATGTTTACTTATTGTCCCAAGGACCCTCACCATGTCCTTGGGCACTGCTTAATTTACATAATCATTTTAAATGGTCATGTGCTATGGTGCTAGGCTTGACACTTGGATGCCTAGTACTTCATATGTTTTGTTGAGATGTCATTTAATTTAGCTTAGGGTATTCATTGTAGGTACATTTATTGAACATCAATCTTGGATTGGGTATGACTACCCAAAAATTATATTTCTTATTCGTATATAGAAAATTGGCTAATATCTCTTAGCCAATTTTTCTATACTATGACCAATATTTCTCAATATTGGGCATTGGGGTGCCAATGTACCCCTAATAGGCTATCCTAAGGGCATACTGGTCTTTTCATTAGACATATGATTTTCCGGAACGTTACATTATCCCCCCCTTAGGAACATTCGTCCCCGAATGACACTTACACATCATTTAAACAAAGAGGGTGATTTTCGAAAGTTACTTTATCATGCTTAAACTTCTCTTTTGTGAATATATGATTCACACATATTTGGATGATGCATATCATTCAAGCTTATCTGAAGCTTCATATTTAAGATTGAGGAATTTCCTTCTCAATCACACTTAACTTAATGCACATCACAAATCATGCAACACAGAAAACATGCCTATGCTACACAAAAACAGCAACATAAAATTCAACATAACTTCGTTTTAACTCACATAGTGCTATTATAAGACATACGATTAGTGACTTATAACACCAAATCAACTAAAGCACTTAAACTTAGAGTTTCTTAAACATAAACCAGACCTAGGAAGAGTATATCTAACCTCAAGAACTGAACAAGTGAGGGTAACGGATCTCATATTTACTACGGACATAGAGTCTATGGAAGGGACTTCTTGTTCTAAGTCTTTGACTCTAACTAAGTGGTATAAATACCCTTAGCTATCAACTTATTGGCTTTTAAATGTGAAACGATTTGGCCTACTGGATTTGAACCACGCCCTTCCCATTCCAGCTCTAACTCATTTGGAAACTGAAGCCTCACTATCATGTTTCGACAATCTATCGTAGCATAACACTTATGGAGCCAATCCATACCTGAGCCACATCCTTGAGCTTATATGCAGCCAACTTAGCCTCCTCCTTTTCATTAACACCCGTGCATGCATTTAGAATCTACCATGTACTCACCTTCATGCGAACGACCACACTTACTACACATCTTTCGGTCACGCTGGACATGTCCATCATTGCCCCTACTTGGGAAGGCCAGATCTTGAGTCTGGCGCCTTAGACCACTTAGCCATCCTAATCCTTGTGTGTATTCTTCTACGCGTTCACACAAGAAGGAAGTTAGATACTTATAATGACACAAAGTGTCAAATCTCTAGATAGCACGATAATGAGTAGAAGAAGGGAAGATTTCCTATCATCTCGTAGTCTCTAAGTCATGATTGTGGCGCGCTTCACAATCATAAGCTAGAAACTACGTAACGTGGTTGTGTTGAGCTTTAGATCCTAGGTAATTTAACCTCATGCTCTGATACCAAGTTTGTCACGACTCGGATTCTGGAATCCGGATCGCAACCGGCGTCGTTGACCTCTCAGAGGTCGCAGACAAGCCTTATCTTGCATTCATCACATTCATCTAGTTAAATTTGCGGAAAATTTAAAACTTTTTATATGTATGAAGTATACATAGACTTCATATAATTATTAACTAGATACATCATATACTAAGCTCAACATAATAAAACAACCATCTAACATAAAGAATCAATTCAAAACTGAAGATGAATATATCATAAATAGTTTGCGAAACACGGCCTTATTACAAAGCTTCAAAATAAAGGTACGAAAGAAACGCTAGGGACAACATCAACTAGATATGTCTAAAACTAAGGCTAGAATCTGTAGCATCCTCGAAATCATGAGGACCTACCAATTGGTTTGGAGAAACGCTGAAGTCCAAACCGCTGCAAGTGTCGTCAATCTGTCCTCAGACCTGCACCTTAAAAATAGTAAATAGTAGGGGTTAGTACACCACTTGTACTAAGTATGGGTGTATGCACACATACACATAAAGCTATGCATGATCAAGGAAAGCTCTTCCTAAGCAACATGCCATTTCTGGAAAGTCTAGTCATTAGACTTTCCTAATTCGTTAGTTGTGAATTGTGGTATGAATATGATGTATTTTAATGCATTCAAAGCACACAATTCATTTTCTATATGATTACAAGACATTAGTATCATCAACATAATTTTAGAACAACTCGAGCGAAGATTTGAGATTTTGATCCTCTTAGGCCGAGAGCTCCTCTTTGTACACTAGATTATTTTTCAGTCTTTTTCTTCTCTTGTTGTGTAGTTCTATAACTCCTTTAGTCCTATGTTTTACTTACAAGTGCAATGATTCATTGTAGTCCCATACCCACAATGAATCAAGTAAGTAATTCAAGAGATTAAGAAATTGACTTAACTACAATTTGGGGCATATAATATTTATAAGTCAATAGTTATTGACTATACTCATTCTTTAGTTGATTGCATAATGTGCATAG